>CM060395.1:206885097-207275212 GCA_030545235.1 Helianthus tuberosus | reverse complement strand
TGGCACGACACGTGTCGCATAACGCCCACAAAGGGGCTTTATGACTACGGATGACCTTAAGTCTAGAAAAGCGGATAGTTAAGGCACAATTAACTTTCATAATTTTATTTTATTTTTGAGTAAACTGTCATTTTGGTCCCTGTGGTTTGGGCAGTTTTGTCATTTTAGTCCAAATCTCAAACTTTTTAAATCTGGGTCCCTGTGGTTTCACTTTTATTGGCATTTTAGTCCAAAATTCATAAACCCTCATTTTTTTACTCTTCCAACATGCCTATTTTGTCTTTTTGTGCATGGGCATTTTGGTCATTTGGAATTATTATTCAATTATCATAATACATTAAATACCATCATCTCCTTCTTCAGACCAACTTCTTCTTCACACCAGACCATCATCTTCTCCACCCCCACTGCACCACCACCATCCCCATCGCACCCCCACTGCACCACCACCATCCCCACCGCACCACCACCATCCCCACCAACTAAATTCAACCCTCTATCAACCAAATCCACCCAAAATCAAAATCAAAACCCTAAATTCAACTCCCCCCTCTCTCTCTCGATTGAAGGGACCTGTGGATATCAACCATACTTGCGTTCAAATGGGTGTTCGATTGTTACCTGGTGAAAGATCGAACCTACGTATAAAGGGGTGAGATTAGAACAGAAGTTTGCGCCGGAACCAATTCAGATCGGAACAACTCTCGCCGGAACTGCAGTGGCTCGTCGAAACAGAAGTAGCAGCGACGACGATTAAAAAAAAACGATTCTTTGAGCTGTGTTACAGGTCTCACACATTTGGTAACAACCACCACCGACGCTCTGATTAACCACCACCGCTGCAAAATCCAACAAACAAACAACCCCTGCCACTATCTCAGATATGCACCATTTGTCTCTACCTTTCTTTCAGATCGGTGGTGGTAGGTTTAGGGTTTTCGAGTGGCGACGGTGGTGGCATTTAATGGGTACAGTGACGGTTGTGGTTGTTGACGGTGACGGTGGTGGGTGTGACTGACGGGGGTGATGATGGTGGTTGTTGATGATGTTGCGGTAATTATAGAGGAGATTGATGGTGGTGGGTGTGACTTAGGTTTAGAGATATGAGAGAGAGAGAGCTGAGATGGTGCATATATGGGAGAGAGATATGGGGATGGTTTTACTGGTAGGTCTGTATTTATTTATAAAATGTAAATGACCATTTTTGCCCGTAAGGATAAAAGACAAAATAACCAGTTTTTAATAGTCAAATAGAAGGTAATTTGAATTTTGGACTAAAATGACAACAAAAGTGAAACCATAGGGACCCAGATTTAAAAAGTTTGAGATTTGGACTAAAATGGCAAAAGTGTCCAAACCACATGGACCAAAATGGCAGTTTACTCTTTATTTTTTTATTATTTTTTAGAGGCATCCTAAAAAATAGGCCACACAGTCATCAGGCAAATGAGTAATTTGAAATTTTTGGTGTAAAATAAACTATAAACAATATTTGTCTTTAAAAAAATAACTAGTTTTTCTTCAATTTAATCACTTATTAATTTTTTTGTTATGAAAAGTAGGGCTGTAAACGAACCGAATGTTTAGCGAACAATTTGTGAACCGTTCGGCGGGAAGTTCGTTTATGTTTGTTCGAACGAACATGAACAAGAAATTTCATTTGATTAGTTAAATGAACGAACATGAACAAATGTCTTGTTCGTTCGCTTGTGTTCATGAACGTTCGGCAAGGTGTTCATGAACATTCTTTGATTTGCGTTCGTTTATGTTAGTATGTTTTTTGTTTTACATGAAGATCTTTGTACTTATATATATTTTATGTGTGCTTTTTGTATTATTAAACTTTTATTTATTTTATTACCCTAACAATTAAACTAGGAAATCCTTTTTCATCTTGTTTATGCACCATTTCCTTTTGATTTCTAATTATTTACACCAGTGAATACGATCGACCCCCATTCCACAATAAGGGAGTCAATTTCGAGTGCTACTTGCTGGGCCATCTATCTTTATCCTTCGTCATGTTCGCCAAATTCGTTTGTGTTCGTGAACCGTTCGCGAACACACTTATTTCCTTAATGAACGAACACGAACATAAAATATCGTTCGGTAAGTGTTCATGAACCGTTCGTGAACACATTTATTTCCTTAACGAACGAACACACGAACAAGGCCTTGTTCATGTTCGTTCAGTTCGTTTACAGCCCTAATGAAAAGTGATCCATGTGCGATTATAAGTCTTAATATTAAAATTCAATATAAGGAAACAATTAGGCTCTGAGTTTGTACTTGTTTTAACAAGTTTTCACCAATCGTTGTGGTGTTTATGGTCCGGTTGTCGCAGTTTTTATGTAAAACGTGTGCCAAGCCATTAGTAATGTTTTTTGTTTTCTTTTGTAAAACAAAACCAAACCAAACCATTAGTAATAGTTTGGTTCCGGTTTGATTTCATGATTTGGTCTCGTTGAGCCTTTGGTGACTAGGGTGTTACCGTGTTCTTCAAGTCTTCGACTTTACGAAGAATGGGAGCGGCCACACAAACTCGGTGTTGTTTCACTAATACCTTACCATGATAATTGATGGAAGCTAGAAGGTTTGAAACATTTTAGTTTTTAATATCTAATTAATTCTTTAGGGTTGGAAATTTGAAACTAAGAAAATCCATAGGAGCCAAGGGCCAAGGGGGCCAACTAACCAACTTAGTGTTACTGGCTTCATGTTTTAAGATTTGAGAATATGAAAATGGGATTAGCCTACTCTTGATTTACTTAAACTAAATTAGATTAATAGTAACTTTTTACGGTCTAGTCCGGTGTTATACGGGTGGTTTTCAGTATAAATTATATACCAAACCGTTCGCTACGGTTTGCAAATACTTAAACAAACTCACCAAAAGTTAAGTTAAAAAACTGACCGTGAAACCAAATCGATGACCGATTGGACAATTTCATTGTTTGAAACGGAACCATGACACCCCTACCCTCAGCCATTACGATAACTATTGTATATATAACACTCACCTCTTCTAATAGACCATTTCACTCAACTAGACAACTAGTAACCAGCTAGTTTTCAAAATTGGAGGTGAAAATTGACGTCAAATATTGATGCAATTTCTTTCTAACTTGTTGAGAACCATAGAATCTAGATTTTGTCATTTAGATTTTTATATTTGATTTTTATTGTAGATTTTAGTAGTGCTAACTGTTATGAATGTGTTTTTATTGAGATTTTAATTATTAGAGTAATGAATCATTTATTTAAAAGCTCTAATTTTAGGACTTTTATAAACCCCTTGATGTTGATTGACATCTAAAGAGAACCAAGTGAATCCCATCTCCTTACCCATCTCTATCTCTCTTTGAAAAACCAACAACCAATTTCAAACATAATTCCTACACCTTACAAACCAAAAAAAAAATCAAAACGGTTATTATTATTATCTCCATTGTCATAATTTTTACGTCACTGAAACTCTCTACTACCTTCAACACATGACGATATTTTTTTTAACATATTACTGCTTTACTTATTGTTGTAAATACAATTTTTATTTCTTATCCTATAATATACATGTTTCCTGTCATATTACGCCATGAAAACAGAAACCGGTTTTTGGTAATATTACTGTTTCAATATTCAAAGTCTTGAGCTAAATGTACACCCTTGTATTCAAGTCATAGACTAGTTAATCAATGGTGAAGCTTGAAAATTTCCATCGGGGGTCAGAAGTCACCGAACCTAAAAGTATATACCTAAGTTTTTTTATTTTTATAAAACCGGGGGGTCGAAAACGTATATACCTAAAAAATCTATACAAAAGGTACATACATAACACTACTGAGCGAAAAGTTCGGAGGATCTAAGACTTAAATTAGCTATAAAACTTTTCTGAAACCTCTTGTTGTAGAATGACGTGACCGTGTCGTCCCGATCAGTCAATGTGACAACCCTCATAATTACATGTATCCGTACGATTAATTAATATTATATTGTGCTTATTGATTGTACAGAAAATTGACTAAATGGTCCTGAATGTTTTCCTATGTGTTAGGAATTAAAAATGTTATAAAAAGTTACATAAAAGACACTATACGGAACAACTTAGCACTTTAACGAACCGGTACCTAACCGAATAACCGGACATTATCCGAGACAGCAAAATATTGCAAGAAACATTGTTTAATTATTTTTGGACTAGTTACGATCCCCGAATACCCCAACACGTTATGTAATGCACCATACACATATAACACTAGGGTAGCGTTTGGTATGAATGAATAGAAGGCGGAATGGAATGGAACATTCCGATGGAATGAAAAGAAACATGTTTGGTTATCATGTGGTAATGGAATGGGGCATTCCACAAGGAACGTAAACCTTCCAAATATAACAATTTTCATTCCTTTGTAATGTGATGTTTTTTTTCCATTCCTTCAAGGAATGGAACAAATATATTATTATTATTATTATTAATTTTTTTCCATTATTATTATTATTATTATTATTATTATTATCGTTCTTAATAACCCACCACCGTCATTCACCTCCGCCGTCACACGACACCACCTTTGCCGCCACCCACGGGCGACACCACTACCGACAGAACTGTCTTCGTGACTATTGTCGTCGCCACCCACTTTCGCCGCCACCACCACCACCCTAGCTGTCACCCGCCACCACCCACCTCTGCCCTTGCTGTCTCCCACCGTCGACACCTCTGCCCCCGCTGTCACCCGCCACCACCCCCGCAACATCCGCCACCCACCCCTACCTCTGCCGCCACCCACCTCCACCACCGATGACGTCACCCACTACCATTGTCGTTGCCACCACCTACCTCCGCCCCAACCACCACCCCACCGCCATTGCCACCACCTCCGACCACCGCTCCAAACGCCACCTATCACCATCCACCACCGTCGACTGTCGTCACTCACCACCAATTTTATTCCTCCGTCTATTTTTTCTACCAAATAACACAAAGTAATGATTCATTTCATTCTCACATGGTAACCAAACAAGATATGGAATGGTAATGATCCATTCCATTACCACGTTCATTCCATTACCTCGTCCATTCCATTCCCTCGTCCATTCCATTACGCCATACCAAACAGACCCTAGATATTACATTTATCTTCCAACCATTTACCCACTTATCATAAGAATTTACAATTAACCCCCCCTCTTGGTATTCACGGTCACATGTGGCCCCACTTGTGATCACCATAATCTTTCCAAGATTTGCCATAGATCTTCTATGGATTTTGCTTAGATTGCATAAGATCTTATAAGTATGGCCAAAAGATTACAAGGATCATACCATATCAATTCATATCTTACAAAGTTCACTCCCCATCCCTCACCCTCTCCCTCTCCTCTCGGCTCCCTCTATAACCACCACCACCACCACCACCTTGTCACCACCATATCATTCCAATTCCAAGCTCATTCAAGTCTAGAAGGTGATACATGGAGTTTGGAGCTTGAAGGTCTTGGGGAATCCTTCTCATTTGCTTTCATCATTCCCTCTTCATCATCTTTTCACTAGAGACCTTCCCTAGCCTTTGAGCTAGTTGTAAGTTCTTGATTTACTCTTGGTTACTTCTATGTTTATGGATATAAGATGTAGTATGATGAAATACAAGAAACACTAAAAGAACACAAACATAAATCATGAACTTAAAGCTTTACATAAAGATGAAACATGATGAAATGATGCTAGTATGATGTTGTTTTGTTTATGTTGATGGTGGTATTTGACATGATAAATCTGAGTTAAATAAAAAATAACCTGCTACAAGTAATGTTAAATGTCGTTATTGATCACTAAACATGTTAACGGAACAAATAGGACTTGCGTTAGAGCGCTATAAGCTGAAAACAGCTTCTGTCCAAACATTTACAGCCAACTTCAGTTGGCTGTAAACAGGTCGATATTTAACGAAAACTGATTTTCTTGAGTCTATAACGTGTTATTTCGAAATACGGTTCTAATGGCACTGGAATCATAATTTTTGGACTTCGTTTGCTATTTTTAAAGGGGTCGTTTTTCACAGCAGCAAAAGCTGCGTTTTTACTGCAGAAAATATCTGTTATGTTTCTCATCATAACTTGAAATCTGTGTAGAATTAACTCATGAAATTTATACTTTAAATGACCACTGATGTCGTTGTAATGCTCCAACTAGAATTTCATCAATCGGACTTACGATGAATTTTAAATAAATTATTCCGTGGACTGCGGTCAGAAAGTGATGAATCTGACTTCAGTCCGATAAATGATTTTTTTTATAAAATATTCGTAATGAATTGGATCCCAATATTTTTACATAGTAATATTTGGATCGTTTAAAACATTCTGTAAAAGTTTGGGAATTTTTGTAGTAAGTTAACTATTTTATTAAAATGCCCAAAAACAGCCCAGTTTTGGATATTAAAGCTGAACCGACATAAGTAGTGATTTGCGTGTCTAAATGTCGGATATGTTATCTGAGGATGATCTAACATGTTATACGTTGATGAAAGTGTTATGTTCAATATCGTATGCTTGCTTTTGAATGGTAATAGATGGGGAAGTTTATATGGGCATGAACCGTTAAAGTGAGTGCATGTTATGTGGTAGATGCGTGTAGGAACTTCGTGCGTATTTGAAGTCACTAATAAACTAAGTGGTAATCATACTAGTACGTGATTGACCGACCTTGACTGTTAGCTATTTTTGAGAGTCAAACAGAGCAACCAAAGGTGAGTTCACACTCTTAAGGCATGGGATTCCCGGTGGGTTGGGAATGGGATTAAATAGCTAAGACGGAACTTGTACTTTCACCACTACTAGACTACTTACCTCCGTCCTCGGATTGGGAAGGACGCCAGCGCTAAACCTACGTATTCACTACGTACCACTGTCCTCGGATTGGGAAGGGCACCAGCGCTAAACCTACGTATTGTTATACGTACCTCTGTCCTCGGATTGGGAAGGGCACCTACGCTAAACCTACGTATTCAATACGTACCTCTGTCCTCGGATTGGGAAGGACACCTATATATACATCTAGTCTAGTGGTTTTACAAAATGGGGTAGCCCCCACCGTTCATGTTTTGGAAAACAAGGAAAGCTGATTTAACTTGTAGTTGCAAACAAACTCATAGTTCTTGAAAAACTACTTTGTAACGAACACCTACTGTGAACTCGCTCAACTTTGTTGTTGACTTGTTGTTACATGCCTTGCAGGTCGTTAGATGCTTATGGAGCTTGCACGAGGAGGAGGTCGTTCTGGGATATGGACTGTCCAGTCCCATGTTAAACGTTTAAACTTATGAACTTATTAAACTTATGTTTGGGTTTTACGTTTTATGCTTCCGCTGTTAACTTAAAGTTGGTTACTTTCTTTTGGACACCAATTATATTGTGGTTGGTTTTATTTACTTAATTTCGTTGTTCAATATGATTGGTGGCTTGATCCTGGTCATGTCACGCCTCCAAGCGGTGATACTTCGCTGGTGGATTCTGGGGGTGTGACAGATTGGTATCAGAGCCATTGGTTATAGTGAACTTGGTTTAAAAAAAAAAGAAAAGCTTTTTGGCGAAACCAGACTATAACCTGTACAGTGCTCAACGATCCACAACAACGCTTCGCTCCACGTGCAAGACTCGACACAATAGGTGGTATGATTCATGTTTATATTGTCTGTTTGATAGTTCACATAGTGCATTAGTTAACGTGATAACTGCTATTTGAGCCATGTGTGCTTACTCTCTTTTGTCGTCCCACGCTTACGCACTTTCGCGTCACTTTTCCCACTTATGTTGCTTCGTTGTGAAGATCATGAGTGGACGTTTGAACTTGACTCAAGCCCAGCTGACGGCTCTAATCAACGAACGAGTGGCTGAGGCACTCGCAGCTGTCCCTGCAGGAGGTATAACCTGCCATTTTGACATATCCTAGGATGTTTAGATCCTACACTCGCGAACCAACTCTTGTGCTTAACCTTGTCTTTTATTCTCACGCAATAGGTCAACATGCTCAGCCTCCCGTATGTACGTTCAAAACATTCATGGATTGCCGACCTAGTACTTTCAGCGGCACAAAAGGAGCTGTAGGTCTTCTTCACTGGTTCGAGAAGATTGAGTCTGTTTTTGAGATGTGTGAATGCCCTGAAGCTCGAAGGGTGAAATTTGCTACTGGGACACTCGAAGGTGCTGCGTTAACCTGGTGGAAAGCACAGGTTCAACTGCTAGGGCTGGCGGTTGCTAATGTCACCCCATGGAATGACTTCAAAGATTTGATCAAGGAAGAGTACTGTAGTCGTGACGACATCCACAAGCTAGAGGTGGAATTTTTCAATCTGAAAATGACGGGGTCTGAAATTGAGGCGTATACGAAGAGGTCAAACGAGCTGGTCATCTTGTGTCCTACTATGGTGGACCCTCCCATCAAACGTATTGAGCTGTACCTCAAGGGTCTTGTACCAGAGATTCAGAGTCACGTGACTTCAGCTAACCTGGGTACCATTCAGCAAATCATCCGGTTGGCTCATCGTCTCACTGATCAGGCAGTTGAGCAGAACAAGCTGCCCAAGCGTATTAGCGCTACTACTACTTCTGATGCTCCCAGTGATAACAAGCGCAAGTGGGATGGAAATTTGGGCAAGGGTTCTACTTCAGTTCAGTCTCAGTCCCAGCAGTGAAAGACAGATGAACACAGGAGCCCCAGTCAGCAGTCTTCTGGAAATCAAGGTCAGGGTGGATACAGGGGAAATCACCCTAAGTGCAATCGATGTAGTTTGCACCACAGCGGGCCGTGCAACAAGGGTCGTTGTCAGAGATGCAACAAGCCTGGACATGAAGCCAAAGATTGCAGGAGCTCACGTCCTGCGAATCAGAATCGACAACAACAGCCACAAGCTCCACAGAACCAACAGCAACACCAGCAGGGTAATAAGGGATGCTTCCAGTGCGGTGCTGAGGGTCACTTCAAGAGGCACTGTCCACAGCTGAATCAGAATCAGAACAACAACCAAGGAAACGGGAACAACAATGGAGGCAACAATGGAGGCAACAACGGGGGTAATAATAATGGCAATGGCGCCCGAGGTCGTGCCTTCGTGATTAGACAGGGTGATGCTAGGAATGATCCCAACGTTGTGATGGGTAAGTTTCTACTGGATGACTTTTATGTTACTGTTTTATTTGATTCGGGTGCCGATACTAGCTACGTGTCCTTAAAAGTTAGTCAAATGCTTAAGCGCACCCCAACACTTTTGACCACCAAACACATGGTAGAGCTAGCAAACGGTAAAAGTCTTGATGCCACACACGTAGTTAAGGGTAGTAACCTCGTCTTAGCTGGTCAGACCTTCTCTATCGATCTTATTCCTATCGTACTTGGTAGTTTTGACGTCGTTATTGAGATGGATTGGCTATCTCAACATCAAGCGGAGATTTTCTGCAAAGAGAAAGTCGTCCGTATTCCTCGTTCTGGTGAAGAACCACTCGTAATTCGCGGCGACAAGAGTGGTGCTGTTGTGGGCATCATCTCTTTCCTTAAGGCCCAGAAGTGTTTGCGAAAGGGCCACACTGCTATCCTAGCCCTCGTTTCTGATACATCCTCGGAAGAAAGGAAGATATAAGACATACCTATCGTACGTGATTTTCCTGAGGTATTTCCTGAGGAATTACCTGGTCTTCCGCCTCATCGACAAGTCGAGTTTCAAATCGAGCTAGCTCCTGGAGCAGCACCAATAGCTCGTGCACTTTATCGTCTAGCTCCATCAGAACTTGAATAACTGTCCTCGCAACTACAAGAGCTCATGGACAAGGGTTTTATTCGCCCTAGCTCTTCGCCTTGGGGAGCTCCAGTGTTATTCGTGAAGAAGAAAGACGGTACCTTCAGAATGTGTATTGACTACCGCGAACTCAACAAGGTGACCGTGAAGAATCGTTATCCTCTTCCACGCATTGATGACCTATTCGACCAGTTGCAAGGGTCGAGTTTCTATTCCAAGATTGACCTAAGGTCAGGTTACCATCAACTGAGAGTCCGAGATGAGGATATCTCTAAAACAGCATTCAGGACTCGTTATGGGCATTACGAGTTTCTGGTTATGCCTTTTGGATTAACGAATGCACCTGCGGTCTTCATGGATCTCATGAACCGAGTGTGCAAACCTTACCTGGATAAGTTTGTCATAGTTTTCATCGACGACATCCTGATCTATTCGAAGAGTCAGGAAGAACACGAGCAACACCTGAGGCATATTTTGGAACTCCATCGAACAGAGCAGTTGTATGCCAAATTTTTGAAATGTGACTTCTGGCTTCGCGAAGTCCATTTTCTAGGCCACATGGTAAACAAGGATGGGATGCATTTTGATCCATCCAAGGTAGACTCGATTAAGAACTGGCCTGCACCCCGCACACCAACAGAAAATCCGCCAATTCTTGGGTTTGGTAGGGTATTACAGAAGGTTTATCAAGGATTTCTCAAAGATTGCGCAACCTCTCACTTCACTGACTCAGAAGGGTGTCACCTATCATTGGGGTGATGTACAGGAGTCTGCATTTCAGTACTTAAAAGATAGACTTTGTAGCGCGCCTATCCTCTCATTGCCTGAAGGCACAAATGATTTTGTGGTTTATTGCGACGCTTCCATCCAAGGACTTGGTTGCGTGTTGATGCAACGTGACAAGGTCATCGCCTACGCATCGCGCCAACTTAAAGTTCACGAAAGGAACTACATTACGCACGACCTGGAATTGGGAGCAGTTGTTTTCGCACTTAAGATATGGAGACATTACCTGTACGGTACCAAGTGCACCATTTACACCGATCACAGGAGTCTCGAGCATATCTTCAAGCAAAAGGAGTTAAACATGCGACAACGCCGATGGGTCGAGCTCTTGAATGATTATGAATGCGCTATCAAATACCATCCGGGCAAAGCCAATGTTGTGGCCGACGCCCTCAGTCGAAAGGATATTATACCTAAACGTGTGCGAGCGTTACAACTTACCATCCAATCAAGTCTTCCTACTCAGATACGAGATGCTCAGGTCGAAGCATTGAAAGCAGAAAACATCAGGGCTGAGTCCTTACGAGGATCGAGGAAGCGGTTAGAACAAAAGGAAGACGGCACCTACTATGTAACAGGGCGTATCTGGTTTTAAATTTATAAAAGTGACAACCCTCATAATTACATGTATCCGTACGATTAATTAATATTATATTGTGCTTATTGATTGTACAGAAAATTGACTAAATGGTCCTGAATGTTTTCCTATGTGTTAGGAATTAAAAATGTTATAAAAAGTTACATAAAAGACACTATACGGAACAACTTAGCACTTTAACGAACCGATACCTAACCGGACATTACCCGGGACACCAAAATATTGCAAGAAACATTGTTTAATTATTTTTGGACTAGTTACGATCCCCGAATACCCCAACACGTTATGTAATGCACCATACACATATAACACTAGATATTACATTTATCTTCCAACCATTTACCTACTTATCATAAGAATTTACAATTAACCCCCCCCCCCTCTTGGTATTCACGGTCACATATGGCCCCACTTGTGATCACCATAATCTTTCCAAGATTTGCCATAGATCTTCTATGGATTTTGCTTAGATTGCATAAGATCTTATAAGTATGGCCAAAAGATTACAAGGATCATACCATATCAATTCATATCTTACAAAGTTCACTCCCCATCCCTCACCCTCTCCCTCTCCTCTCGGCTCCCTCTATAACCACCACCACCACCACCTTGTCACCACCATATCATTCCAATTCCAAGCTCATTCAAGTCTAGAAGGTGATACATGGAGTTTGGAGCTTGAAGGTCTTGGGGAATCCTTCTCATTTGCTTTCATCATCCCCTCTTCATCATCTTTTCACTAGAGACCTTCCCTAGCCTTTGAGCTAGTTGTAAGTTCTTGATTTACTCTTGGTTACTTCTATGTTTATGGATATAAGATGTAGTATGATGAAATACAAGAAACACTAAAAGAACACAAACATAAATCATGAACTTAAAGCTTTACATAAAGATGAAACATGATGAAATGATGCTAGTATGATGTTGTTTTGTTTATGTTGATGATGGTATTTGACATGATAAATCTGAGTTAAATAAAAAATAACCTGCTACAAGTAATGTTAAATGTCGTTATTGATCACTAAACATGTTAACGGAACAAATAGGACTTGCGTTAGAGCGCTATAAGCTGAAAACAGCTTCTGTCCAAACATTTACAGCCAACTTCAGTTGGCTGTAAACAGGTCGATATTTAACGAAAACTGATTTTCTTGAGTCTATAACGTGTTATTTCGAAATACGGTTCTAATGGCACTGGAATCATAATTTTTGGACTTCGTTTGCTATTTTTAAAGGGGTCGTTTTTCACAGCAGCAAAAGCTGCGTTTTTACTGCAGAAAATATGTGTTATGTTTTTCGTCATAACTTGAAATATGTGTAGAATTAACTCATGAAATTTATACTGTAGATGACCACTGATGTTGTTGTAATGCTCCAACTGGAATTTCATCAATCGGACTTACGATGAATTTTAAATAAATTATTCCGTGGACTGCGGTCAGAAAGTGATGAATCTGACTTCAGTCCGGTAAATGATTTTTTATAAAATATTCGTAATGAATTGGATCCCGATATTTTTACACAGTAATACTTGGATCTTTTAAAACATTCTATAAAAGTTTGGGAATTTTTGGAGTAAGTTAACTATTTTATTAAAATGCCCAAAACAGCCCAGTTTTGGATATTAAAGCTGAACCGACATAAGTAGTGATTTGCGTGTCTAAATGTCGGGTATGTTATCCGAGGATGATCTAACATGTTATACGATGATGAAAGTTTTATGTGCAATATCGTATGATTGCTTTTGAATGGTAATAGATGGGAAAGTTTATATGGGCATGAACCGTTAAAGTGAGTGCATGTTATGTGGTAGATGCGTGTAGGAACTTCGTGCTTATTTGAAGTCACTAATAAACTAAGTGGTAATCATACTAGGACGTGATTGACCGACCTTGACTGTTAGCTATTTTTGAGATTCAAACCGAGCAACCAAAGGTGAGTTCACACTCTTAAGGCATGGGATTCCCGGTGGGTTGGGAATGGGATTAAATAGCTAAGACGGAACTTGTACTTTCACCACTACTAGACTACTTACCTCCGTCCTCGGATTGGGAAGGACGTCAGCGCTAAACCTACGTATTCACTACGTAGCACTGTCCTCGGATTGGGAAGGGCACCAGCGCTAAACCTACGTATTCACTACGTACCACTGTCCTCGGATTGGGAAGGGCACCAGCGCAAAACCTACGTATTCTTATACGTACCTCTGTCCTCGGATTGGGAAAGGCACCTACGCTAAACCTACGTATTCAATACGTACCTCTGTCCTCGGATTGGGAAGGATACCTATATATACATCTAGTCTAGTGGTTTTACAAAATGGGGTAGCCCCCACCGTTCATGTTTTGGAAAACAAGGAAAGCTGATTTAACTTGTAGTTGCAAACAAACTCATAGTTCTTGAAAAACTACTTTGTAACGAACACCTACTGTGAACTTGCTCAACTTTGTTGTTGACTTGTTGTTACATGCCTCGCAGGTCGTTAGATGCTTATGGAGCTTACACGAGGAGGAGGTCGTTGTGGGATATGGACTGTCGAGTCCCATGTTAAACGTTTAAACTTATGAACTTATTAAACTTATGTTTGGGTTTTACGTTTTATGCTTCCGCTGTTAACTTAAAGTTGGTTACTTTCTTTTGGACACCAATTATATTGTGGTTGGTTTTATTTACTTAATTTCGTTGTTCAATATGATTGGTGGCTTGATCCTGGTCATGTCACGCCTCCAAGCGGTGATACTTCGCTGGTGGATTCTGGGGGTGTGACAGATTGGTATCAACGTCATAGACAACGGACCGCAATGCACTTCATTACCTCGGACATGTAAATCCTAACCTACGATAAGGCATAAGTGCACAAATTCGTTTCGCAAAGTCAAATTTTATAATCATTCGACAATTCACAAATTCAATTCAAATGCACGACAATTATCAAAGGTTTCAAATACTAAACAATTTATCACAAAAATAAAATCAAAATACAAATGCATAAACCCTAGTAATCTTACAACAATCTACATCGGGGTGAAACCGAAGAGACTAGCCGCTCATGGTTGGATGGACGCGATCACTGATCACCGACCGACGAACACGAACAAGGAGCCATGACCTTGAGTCTTGAGGAGTGGTGGAGGTTAGGGTTTGAAGGTGAAGAATGAAGATGATGGTGTTGGTGATGGTGGAATTGATTAGGGTTAGGGGTGATGGAGAATTGGTTTGGGTTTTGGTTTAGAGGTGAAGGTTAGGGATGGATTAGATGATAGGGAATGTGTTAGATGATTGTTAGATGATCCCCCAAGGTGATTTTATCATTCCCCACTCGTAACCCCCGAATCTTGGTCAAACAAAACATATAACCCGTCCCCAATCATTAAAAAACAAGTTTCAGCGTCTGGCATATAGAGGAGGCGTCGCCAACGGCCTCTGGTTGTTCCCAATTCGTCCGACGGCTTAACCTGCTGCCTACGGAGGTTTTTCAGCGATGGAGGGTTCTGGATGGCGTCGCTGATGGCCATTTAAGGCGTCGTCGACGCTGCCTAGTTTTGTCGGTTTCGTCCGAAACTGTTTTCTTCATAACTTCTTCGTTATAGCTCTGTTTTACTCACCGTTTTCGCCCACATACTCGTAATTCAGCCCTCTACCATGCCATCTTCCAATATATTCATTTTAAATCCATTAACATTCCCCAAAACACATCATATCTTCGTGATTAACCCGATTTTGTTCATTTCACATCCCCGGTTGATCCCGTTCGTTCCCGGTGCTCCGTAAACCTCCCAAATAGCTCCTTAAACTCCGTAAGACCTGCAAAACACAAATCCCATTAAAAGTAGGCTATTCGAGATTAAAAGTTAAGCAAATACATGAACTTAAACATTGACGAACACCAGTTTTCGACCATGTATCACATCCCCACACGTATCGTTTGCTCGCCCTCAAGCAAATCTGTTTTTCACTTCACGTGGGTCGAACGAGAAACACACTTCCCATTCTTGAGACGTAAGTTAAGGTCTAAAGTCATACTCGGTTCATAATTTTTACAATTTTCAAAATATTTAGCGAAAATGACAATTCATATAAAGATGATTATCCAAGATTAACCCGCCCTTGAGACTCACAAGTCATACCCATCCCTCACAATGTTCACTTCACTCGGTTTACAAATTGGCTAATTATAATGATGTATTAGCACTTATAAGTAATCATTCAAAACCGAATAGAACACGTACTCGCATAGCGGCATAGGCTTGCAACTCAATCATTCTCCACCACCGAACATGAATACTAAGCACAAGTCAAAAGGTCTTTAAAGGGTTGTAACGGGGCTAGGCTAAGGGTGTGGAATAGGATGTTTGAAAGTGGCTAAGGCGATGAAAATTCGATTTTTATTACAACAACTAATCTAAACCGACTAAATAAAAATCAACAACAACTAAGCAAAAGCGTTCGCCTTTTATTCAACAATTACCATACATTTTTTTGTGCTTTTCTCAATGATTTTTCTCTTGTTTTTCATGGTATTTTCTGATTTTTTTTTTTTTTTTACAAAACCACAAATATACAAACAACTAAACCTAACATCGAATTTCCATCACACGGGTTAAAACAAAGAGGTTTAACGGTCAAGGACTAAATGGGGTGATCAAACGAAAGGTTTAGGCTCAAAGTTGGCGACTAGGGGATAAATTTCGGGTAAGGGTAAGCAAATGGTGTAAAAGGAAAAGGTTTACCTAATGCCTTAATCATTCTCGTGCTTGTATTCGGTCTATGGTCTCAAACGTATCAAAAGATGCAAGTTCTACAATACATGACTAATGGTCCACTCAAACAATGAAATATGTGTATATATGATGTATAAATGTGGCTCAAAACCTCACGTATAAAGGGTATGGAATATGTTATATACAACTTGTAAGTTTCTTAAGCGGATTATTCCCAAATAACCACCCGCTAAATACCCGTCATGCTATTAATTCGAATTTGACCATGACAAAAGACCAAATGGGTTGTGTCATCCCTCATTAACTTAGTTACTTGTGCTTTTTAGATCGCTTCGAACAAGGACATTTTGTAAATTTTTTGAAATTTTCCCCCATCCCCACACTTGAGGTCAACATTGTCCTCAATGTGTACTGTTTAAATGAACGGTTCAAAAATCGAAAAAACTTTTACTCCCCCAACCCCACACTTGAGGTAAAAATTGTCCTCAATGTGTAAGAATAGAGCTTTCTTAAGACGCACAAGGGATGTGACACAACTAACTCCCCCCAAAATCTCACCCCGGAAAATAAAATACAATTTACAATCCACTTATTCGCTAACTAAAAATCAAAGATAAAAAGAAACGTATGCACCTGGTTTTTCGCTCGTTCCTCGTGTGCTCTTTCAACAAAGTGGTCGTCTCACGAATATGGTGTACCTACAAATCTCAACCCTTGTGTTGAAGCATGCTTCTCACAACCATCAAAATTTATTAGTTACCTAGTTCTACCACTTTTATGAAAACATTACCAAGCCATACGTTATTTCACTTTGATTTATGTGGAAAATTAATGTACAATGACAACAAACCTAGCTCACTTTCGTAGGAATTACGGTTGCATTTAGCTTATGCAACAAGCCCTTTTAAACCTCCCAATAGCTCGGGAGGTCGAGTAGGACTCTTGAGGGTTATATAGGGAACACACCCACAACGTTCATTTAACTAAGAAAATAAAATAAAACGAATAATAGTACAAACTCTACAACAATCATACCTGATTTTCCTCTCATGGTGGTCTAAGTGAACATTTGCCTACCGAGTTTCCAACATACGCTCTGTAGTTGGCATGCCGAATCCACTCTCTTTTTCCCCTATTCGGCATACGTACTGTACAACTTTGGGGTCGTTTCTTAACGAATTGGCCAATATCTTGCAACGCCACCCTTCAAATCCTTATACCCGAACCCTCATCCCAACTTTGTTGGTTGGAGTGGTAAGTATGGGAGAAGGATATATATGAATGTGGGCTTCTTTTGGCTCTGACCCGTCTCGCGGCGTTATGTCTTCCGCTTAGTTCAAACATTCCATTTCTTGCTCTGAAAGATCTATGACCTCTTCCACCACATCACCATCAGCCATGGTACCATTAGCCAAAACATCCCGCTCGTGTTTAATTTGGGCTATTTCCTCCGCTAATTGACCCACTTGCATCACCAATACTTCATGGCCTTTATCTCTCACTTCATTCGCTTTCTTCATATCTTTGATATCTGATACGTGATTGAAAACCGGTGTTTGTTATTGCATAACTTGATGTTATTACATAAGTTTTAATTTCGGATAGCCTACTTTTAATCAAAAATGTGTTTTGCAGGTTTGATGGAGTTTAAGGAGCTTTTCGGGAGCTTTACGAGTCACCGGGTCAAAAACCGGAGCACCGGGACGTGTTACGGATCAACCGGGAGTGCAAGGAGCAAGAATTAGAGAAATGAAGTTAGAGAGGCCGTCGCCGACGGGTCTAGGGCCGTCCCGGATGGGCTCTAGAAACACCCGTCGGCCAAGACAACCCGTATCCAATAACATAAGCCGTCGGCAGGAGAAGTGATCAGGGGAACCCGTCGGCGACGGGGTCAGGCCCGTCGGCGACGGGCAGTGTTTTTATGAAACGCGAATTTCCTTGATTTGGTGATTGGGAACGATTTCAATTGGTCTAGGAGTCATTCAATTCAGGAGTTACACTACCTTTGAAGTTTGAATCTCAATCTTGGAGCCTAATACCACCAACCATTCATCACCATTCCATCTCTACCATACCTATCACCGGAATCATCATTGAGATCATCATCATCTTCCACAATCAACCATCCACAAACCCTAATCCTTCCACCATCATTATTTCCACCATCATCATTCACCAAAGCCCTAACCATTTACCATTTCTCCATCATTCAAGCTTCAAGATGGTCCAATCCATGTCTCAAGCATCCGGTGATCACGTTTCTTCAACCATGAGCGGCTAATCACCTTGGTTTCACCGCGGTGTAGGTAGTTGTTAAATTTAGGGTTTCGAATTGTTTTTGTTTAGACTTTGTGACAAATTGTGTTTGATTTTTGAAACCATTGACAATAGTTTACATTTGTTTCATATTCGTAAATTGTCGAACGATGTTAAAAGTTATGACTTTACGAAATGGTTATGTGTAGTTATGCATTGTCGTGGTTAGGTTTTACTTGTGTTGATTACAAAGTGCATTCTTGTCCGTTTTTCGAAGCGTTGATTGTTATTGGCACCTAAGTCACGGTACACTAAATCCGCTAATCGTATGCAATTGAGTTGAATCTAAAAACTTGTAGAAACCCTAGGTTGGCAATTACCAAAACCGGGTGTGAACCCTTTTTCTTATTATTGTTTAGTAATCAATTTTCTTGCAATCGTTAATCATTAGTTGTTAATCAATTAAATCAATTCCATTAGTTTAAATTCACATCTTTCAACAAAACAAAACAAAAAGAAAACAAATATCATAGAAAGCTTCATAATTGTGACACTTCTCTATAATTCAATCGAATCCACTCGCAAACCACATACTCTTCGTGGTTCGACCCCTTGCTACCACTAGCTATTTGTTAAGGGTAAATAGGGTTTATAAATATTATCTTTGACCGGAGCGCGACATTCCGATCATCGAGGTGAATGGGTAAGGAATTTTGTCGGTGAAGGTTTTGTTGTTGGGGTGTTCTTTGGGTGTTATTTGGATTTTGGTTTCGGAAAGGTGGTGTGGGTGGTCTAGAGTTGTTAATGCCACCCGGTTGCTCTTGAGGTATAGGTTGAACGTTTTGAGCGGGGTGAAAGGCTCATCGGTATTGAAATTGGTTCGGGTTTTGGTTTTGGTTGAGGTTTTAGTTTGAGTTTTGATTTGCCATTGAATCGGTTTCAATGGATGGTGTGAGTTGTGGTGTTTGATTGGTTTGATTAGAAGCAAGAGTTGCTTCCAACCGGCTTGCTAGGTTTCTTCTTGCTACTCTTTCGATTTCCGGTTCGTAGACTAACGGTGAAGTCCTCCCGGAGTTTCGCGTATGCATGCACTACCTGTAACCTGCACAAGTAACACAACCCGCGTAACAAGGAAAAAGACAAAGCACAAAAAGAAACTAAACAAATTAAACAGATAATCACGCAAATTCAAACAATAATCCAAACACAAAGCGCACGCACTCCCCGGCAACGGCGCCAAAATTTGATTGGAATGTCGCGCTCCGGTCAAAGATAATATTTATAAACCCTATTTACCCTTAACAAATAGCTAGTGGTAGCAAGGGGTCGAACCACGAAGAGTATGTGGTTTGCGAGTGGATTCGATTGAATTATAGAGAAGTGTCACAATTATGAAGCTTGCTATGATATTTGTGTTCTTTTTGTTTTGTTGAAAGATGTGAATTTAAACTAATGGAATTGATTTAATTGATTAACAACTAATGATTAACGATTGCAAGAAAATTGATTACTAAACAATAATAAGAAAAAGGGTTCACACCCGGTTTCGGTAATTGCCAACCTAGGGTTTCTACAAGTTTTTAGATTCAACTCAATTGCATACGATTAGCGGATTTAGTGTACCGTGACTTAGGTGCCAATAACTATCAATGCTTCGAAAAACGGACAAGAATGCACTTTGTAATCAACACAAGTAAAACCTAACCACGACAATGCATAACTACACATAACCATTTCGTAAAGTCATAACTTTTAACATCGTTCGACAATTTACGAATACGAAACAAATGTAAACTATTGTCAATGGTTTCAAAAATCAAACACAATATGTCACAAAGTTGAAACAAAAACAATTCGAAACCCTAAATTTAACAACTACCTACACCGGGGTGAAACCAAGGTGAATAGCCGCTCATGGTTGAAGAAACGTGATCACCGGATGCTTGAGACACGGATTGGAGCATCTTGAAGCTTGAATGATGGAGAAATGGTGAATGGTTAGGGCTTTGGTGAATGATGATGGTGGAAATAATGATGGTGGAAGGATTAGGGTTTGTGGATGATTGATTGTGGAAGATGATGATGATCTCAATGTTGATTCTGGTGATAGGTATGGTAGAGATGGAATGGTGATGAATGGTTGGTGGTATTAGGCTCCAAGATTGAGATTCAAACTTCAAAGATAGTGTAACTCCCGAATTGAATGACTCCTAGACCAATTGAAATCGTTCCCAATCACCAAATCAAGGAAATTCGCGTTTCATAAAAACACTGCCCGTCACCGACGGGTTCCCCCGATCACTTCTCCTGCCGACGGCTTATGTTACTGGATACGGGTTGTCTTGGCCGACGGGTGTTTCTAGAGCCCGTCCGGGACGGCCCTAGACCCGTCGGCGACGGCCTCTCTAACTTCATTTCTCTAATTCTTGCTCCTTGCACTCCCGGTTGATCCGTAACACGTCCCGGTGCTCCGGTTTTCGACCCGGTGACTCGTAAAGCTCCCGAAAAGCTCCTTAAACTCCATCAAACCTGCAAAACACATTTTTGATTAAAAGTAGGCTATCCGAAATTAAAACTAATGTAAAAACATCAAGTTATGCAATAACAAACACCGGTTTTCAACCACGTATCACATCCCCACACTTGTCTTTTGCTTGCCCTCAAGCAAATCTGTTTTTCACTTTCACGTGGGTCGAACAACGAACACACTCCCCATTCCCGAGACAAAGGTCAAGGTCTATTGTCATACAAAAGTTCAAACTCTTTACAATTTTCACAATATTTAACGGTAAAAAGAATATTCTCATATGCAATGGTTATCCAAGATTAACCCGCCCGTAAAACTAACAAATCATGCACATCCCTCACAATGTTCTCTCCACTCGGCTTATAATTTGGCTAATGTGTATAATGTATTAGCACTTCAAAGAATAATCGCTCAAAACCGATTAGAACACGTACCCGCATAGGCTTGCAACTCAATCATTCTCCACCACCGATCACGAATACTAAGCACAAGTCATAAGGTCTTTGTAAGGGTTGTAACGGGGCTAGGCTAAGGGTAGGGAATGGAATATTTTAAAGTGGTTAAGGTGATGAAAATTTGATTTTTATTACAAAAGGCTACTCTAAACAAAACTAAACTATAAGCATCAACTACAAGGCAATCAACTTTAGCCTTTTATTACAAGAAATTGCAAGTTAACAAGTAAAATTGATAGGTATATGATAAAATGAGCGACTTTGGAAGTTTAAAAAGGCGATTTTGCATCTACTTGTTAATTAAAACTTCAACATCACACATCATGTTCAAAGTTTGAGAATTTAGTGAAGGTTGGGGTTTATATTAATGCCTTGTTTGTTTTGTGATTGTAGTTATGGCTGGAGGTAGAAAAAAGCAAAAGACTACAGGGCAAGGCTCATCATCTGGAGTGGGATCTTCTTCCGGTTTAATACCGAAGAAGTGGGAGCAACTAAGCTCCGTAGAAGAGGGGGATGCAAGACTGTATAGGCAGGATTGGGCGTGGGAAAAATTCAGGGATAGTAGAAGCGCTCAAGTATGGGATGAGGAGAAAAACAAACCTTTATCAGCGTATCAAGATAGGAAGTTAGAGGCCAAACTTTGGAAGTGGAAGATGGTCAATGGTGTGTGATGTGCGTTAGGTGTATATATAGTTTTAAGTATATTTTAAGCCCTTTTTACACTTTCTTTAGCCAAGTTTTAAATTTATAGAACACTATATTTACTAACACTAAACACACATATGGGCAAGTGCACCCATCGTGGGCCTAGTATAGTGTTGGTAAGATACCGAGGTCGTCCAAGGACACAAGAGCTTTTAGTACCGGTTTATCCTCAACGTCTATTCAAAACAAAAAGTTAGAAAAAGGTTTTAAACTAGAAAAATAAAAACTAACTAAAATGCTGAAAATAAAAATAAAAGAAAAACAGATAGACAAGATGAATCACTTGGTTCCGACTCGTGTATAGTGTAACCTTTAATTATTTCCGCACTTTTGCACTAATTAAGAGATTATCTTAGTTATTGTAGTAGGCCCCTCTTTCGGAGGTGACGTTACCCTCAACCCAGTAGTTTGAGTCAGCAAGGATACAATCCTAAAGGGTCAGATTATTGAAAGATAATTAATTAAGTTATTAATGCAAATTATGGTAGGCCCCTCTTTTGAAGGTGACGTTACCCTCGGCTAAGTAGTCTGAGTCAGCAAGGATACAGTCCTAAGTAGCCGGGTTATAGTATTAATAGTAGTTTAACTTATGAGGGGATCAAAGAGTTTGGACCCCCGCCATCCAATACCGTTAAGTATTGAAGGAGGTCCTACTAAATTCGACCCAGGTCCCTTGCAGGATCTCTAAACGCTGAACAACGGCAAGACTCTTACCAAACCGTTCCCTTAACCCCCGACCAGGTAGCCAACATACCTCCATATAGACCGTGGAGATATGAATGATGAAAATCTTTTATTTTATATAGACAGTAAAATAATGCCAAGACACCACGGACAAACGATAAGGAAGAATCACCTTCAACATAAGAAACTAGTTATTAAAGTCATTAATACATAACCAATTAAAAAGTGCGAAAAGATTAAAAATAAAAAGTATTACACTAGACACTTTGTCTTCACCAAGTGATGTAAGAGACTTAGGCAAACATGGCCTTGATTGTCAAGAACTCTTACGATCAATCCTGGATCCCGAGACGACTCACACACTCTATGATGGACAATGGATGATGGTGGTGGATGATGGTGTTATGGTGGTGGTGGGTGGTGGGTGAAGTGTGAGAGAGGTGGTGTGCCAAGGGATGGTTTGAGCTTGAGCCAAGCACTCCTATTTATAGGCTGAACAGAAGCCTGGACACGGCCCCGTGTCCACCCTTCTTCTCTTTCTTCATTAATTGCTCTTGTCTGCATTAGTTGACCACGGCCCCGTGTCCGCTGGGCACGACCCTGTGTGCAGAAGCGTATCTGTACTATCAAGATTTGCTCAGATTATGCGAATCTTTGAGTTGACCACGGCCCCGTGTCCGCTGGGCATGCCCCCCTGGTGGGTGATAGAAGCTTCTACAACTTTGTCTTTTCTGCCGACACTTGAGCACGCCACGTGTTCGCTGGACACGCCCCGTGTTGAGCTGAGCACGCCCCGTGTTCAGCTGGGCACAGCCCCATGCTCAGCTGGGCACAGCCCCATGCTCAGCTTTCTTCTTGTTTTTGCTTTGGGAGATGCTGTCGAGGAGTCGGGCATGCCACGTTTCTTCCTTTTCTATGTATTTATGTTGGTTTTGGCTGTATATTTGTTCCTTTTGTTCGTTTAAGCTCATTTGATCCTGAAAATACAAAAGGAAGACAAAAGCACACTTTTTCCAACATTAGTACTAAAAAAGGGTTAGTTTTATGCCTCATTTGATGTAATTTATATGTTGCATTTTACACACATCAAATACCCCCACACTTGAATCTTTGCTTGTCCTCAAGTAAAACTCTTGATAATGTGGTTTACACTCCCAAATGGAATGCGTAGAAGAGAAGGTTTTAGGGCTTGTCATAGAGTGTCGGGATTTCCAAGATTCTTTATTAGGTTTTATTTTTATTTATTTACAATCCTATTCGTCATGATTTATTTAAAACTTTTCATAAGATATATTACTTATTAGGGCATAACATGCCTCTTTAAAATTCTATTTATATACAAGTTCACATACCTCACGGGGGATCACTCAACACTCGGCCGAAGATGTATTTTAGTGAATCACTCGAAAGCGGCATGGAACTTACTCCTACCATAGGCTTGCCAAGCAATCAATCCTACTCCTTTTTAACTATATACCTTTGTAAATATCAAGAGGACTTTTTTTGGGGGAAGGGTTAGGCTTGGGTTAAAGGTAGGTGGTTGGGTTAGTGATTCGTAGAAAAGGGCGAAAGGCGTAAAAAGCGTCGGTTTTCGTAAAACATTTTGTTTTTGTGACTTTTTATTTTAATGAAGCATTTATTCAAACAAGCCTTCTTTTGATGAGCTTTGTTTATTTATTTCTAACTTCATTTTTTTCTCTTTTCTTTTCTTTTTTTTTCTTTTTTTGATAAAAGAAGTCACAACAAAACCGAGCTTTGTTACTAAAATAAAGGGTTTAAAATGAAAAAGGGTTTTGGTGGGTAAAAGTGTGTTTGTTTTGGGTTAAGAAATGAAAAGGTTTAGGCTCAAAGGGGTTAACTAGGGGGATTTTGAGTAGGTGGAAAAAAAATGGTGTTGAAAGAAAAAGGGTTAGTCCTAATGCCTCCATCATTTACTTACTTGGGTTTAAGTTGGTAAGGACCGGGAATGTATCGTCGTGGCAAGTTCTAGAGTCGTAAGAACCAAGTGGCTATTCACACAAGAAACGAAAAATGAGCATTTAATTTAAAGATATATATTTGTATGCTCAATAAAGGCTCAAAACTCACTTTTGTGGGAATGAGTTTTTATGTGATCAAGTATATATAATTAATTTTTAACTAAGCTTGTCATGCCTTTTCATAATTTTCTTATGTTGGTTCTTTTTATCACGACGCTATCGGTTGTAAATTTGTAAAAATATAACCTTTTTAGAACTTTGAAATTCCCAAGTTAAACCTAGACAAGTAAAAAAATGAAAAATTTTTGAAAAAATTTGGGGTGATTAGCGGTTACAAAAGAGTTTTGTGTAAGGCTTGTAATTAGGACTTGCAAGATTCAAGGTTTTAGCATCCCCCCCACACTTAAATTACACATTGTCCTCAATGTGTCCCAAAAATAAGTTTTTCGGTTGATTAAAATGTGTAAAAGTGGGTTAAAAACAAGATTTTATGGTACTGGGTAGCTGAACACGGGGTAGTGTTGGCTGAGAACGGCCTAGTGTCCAGACTGCCAGTACCAAAAGTAAACAGAACGCTGGGCACGGGGGCGTGTTCAGTGAGCACGGCCCCGTGTCCAGGTACCTGAACTGGGCATTTTCTACAGAACCTCGGGCACGGGGCGTGTTGGGGTGAGCACGGCCCCGTGCTGAACTTGTTGTAATGAAGAAAAATTGTCGGGAGGCTCTGTTTTTGTGCATGGGTTGTTGGTTCAAGCTTCCCTTAGTATCCTTCACCATCCCGAGTGTGTTTTATTCCTGAAAATTAAAACTAAACTAGAAAAAATAAAAGTTAATCTAAATTAAAACTACAGATAGTTCCGCGGAATGCCTCCGTGGTGCGCCACGTTTATAAGGGTCCTTGGCTAGACCCACCTTATCAGGTGGTTCTGGCTCATCTTCAATTAGGGGGTCGTTATTGCCGATTGGATATTTCATTGATCGTTCAAGATCGACACATCTTTTGAATGCCCCTAATTGAATTGATAGATTGTTGTACTTCCGGTTTTTCAAAGCTGCGTGGGTTTTGACTAAAGGTCGTCCCAACATTAGAGGAGCGTCATCGAGGATGACAAAGTCGGTTGGGATTACCATTTGATATGATTGAACCAAGACATCCTCAACCACACCGATTGATTTTATTACTTTCCGATTGGATAGAAAAATGGGCATTTGAAGTGGAGAAAAATCACTAATACTTAATTTTTCGAAAATGTAGTTAGGCATTATGTTAACACAAAGATCTTTATCGATTGTGACATTACTAATAAATGAATTTTGAAAAAAACATGGAACCGGTGTAATGTTAACTTCAAATGGGTCTTCTTTTATTAGTGAGGTTTGATCAGTAGTTAACTTAACACTTACCGTTTCGTCAATTTTAGTGTTAGTGTTTAATTGTTTTAAAAACTTAGCATGAGTTGGAACTAAACAATTCAAAAGAAGGTGACAAGAGATTAATTTCTTCAAAATTAGACTCTTCTTGAATTTTATCGTTGATGGACTCACCTTTTTCGTTGTTTAACTCATGTGTCGGTTTTTTACTTGTTTGTTCTTCCATTTTTACACTTTCAGTTATCTCTTCTTTATTTAATTCTTCTCTTGTGCGGGACTCCTCTTCCCTTGCACGAGATTTTTTATATAGCGATCGATAACTCTAAGGTGTTCTAATATACTTTCGGTCACTTCGGTTATAGAAAAAGGATCGGGATTTTCAAAGCTTGAATCCGGTTGTTCGATCATTTGTTCCTCATAATACCCATATGAAGTAGATGGTTCACACCATTGTTCTTCATTGTAAGCATATGATGGATAAGGGTCATAATTTTGTTCTTCATAATACTCATATGAGGTGGGTTGTTCACGCCATGGTTCCTCATAATAAGCATATGAAGGTGGTGGCTCATATCTTGGTTCCTCAAAGTATGAGTAAGAAGGCTCATACCTTGGTTCATCAAAATATGAGTATGAGGGAGGAGGTTCATACCTTTGGTCTTCATAGGATGTGTATGAAGTTGATGGCTCGTACCTAGGCTCCTCATAGTAGGTGTATGAATTGGATGGTTGATATGAGTGACTATATTGAACCGAGTGCGGATTACTACAATTAGTGCAATAGTTACTCCTATAATCATCCTCCTCATAGGTGTAGTTGTAACCTCCTGAGTATTGATCCATGAGAATCACTCAGCAGACAACAACCAAGTCTCGAGATCAGAAAACAAAAATAAAAATGGAAACAGAGGCTGGACACGGCCCCGTGTTCAGGATCTGTATCTGGGCGTTTTAATTAAATTTACTGATTTCGTTGAGCACGGGGCGTGTTCAGTGAACACGGCCCGTGTTCAAGCTACTGTTACTGGGTGTTTTTATGAAAATGTGCAGCACGGCCCCGTGTTCAGTGAGCACGGCCCGTGTTCAGGTTACTGTAAATGCGAAACTAAATTAAAATGCAGAAAAATGTGTGCGCGTTTTGAAAAAGTTTTGAAAAACTGATTAGGCCGTCGATTTTAAGCTTTCTTAAAATCCTTGTGTCCCCTGTAACGGCGCCAAAAACTTGATGTGCGTTAGGTGTATATATAGGTTTAAGTATATTTTAAGCCCTTTTTACACTTTCTTTAGCCAAGTTTTAAATTCATAGAACACGATATTTACTAACACTAAACACACATATGGGCAAGTGCACCCATCGTGGGCGTAGTATAGTGTTGGTAAGATACCGAGGTCGTCCAAGGACACAAGAGCTTTTAGTACCGGTTTATCCTCAACGTCTAATCAAATCAAAAGTTTAGAAAAAGGTTTTTAAACTAGAAAAATAAAAACTAACTAAAATGCTGAAAAATAAAATAAAAGTAAAACAGATAGACAAGATGAATCACTTGCCTCCGACTCGTGTTTAGTGTAACCTTTGATTATTTCCGCACTTTTGCACTTTTTAAGAGATTATCTTAGTTATTAATGCAATCCTAAAGGGTCGGATTAGAGAAAGATAATTAATTAAGTTATTAATGCATATTATGGTAGGCCCCCCTTTTGAAGGTGACGTTACCCTCGGCTAAGTAGTCTGAGTCAGCAGGGATACAGTCCTAAGTAGCCGGGTTAAAGTATTAATAGTAGCTTACATATGAGGGGATCAAAGAGTTTGGACCCCCGCCATCCAATACCGGTGGGTATTGAAAGAGGTCCTACTAAATTTGACCCAGGTCCTTGCAGGATCTATACACTGAACAAGGCAAGACTCTTACCAAACCGTTCCCTTAACCCCCGACCAGGTAGCCAACATATCTCCATATAGACCGTGGAGATATGAATGGTGAAAATATTTTATTTTATATAGACAGTAAAATAATGCCAAGACACCACGGACAAACGATAAGGAAGAATCACTTTCAACATAAGAAACTAGTTACTAAAATCATTAATACATAACCAAGTAAAAAGTGCGAAAAGATTAAAAATAAAAAGTATTACACTAGACACTTGTCTTCACCAAGTGATGTAAGAGACTTAGGCAAACATGGCCTTTGATTGTCAAGAACTCTTACGATCAATCTTGGATCCCGAGACGACTCACACACTCTATGATGGACAATGGATGATGGTGGTGGATGATGGTGTTGTGATGGTGGTGGGTGGTGGCTGAAGTGTGAGAGAAGTGGTGTGCCATGGGATGGTTTGCAAATGAGCCAAGCACCCCTATTTATAGCCTGAACAGCAGCTCGGGCACGGCCCCGTGTCCATCCTCTTCTCTTCCTTCATTAATTGCAGTTTGTCTGCATTAGTTGACCACGCCCCCGTGTCCGCTGGGCACGCCCCCGTGTGCAGAAGCATATTTGTACTATCAAGATTTCCTCAGATTCTGCGAATCTTAGAGTTGACCATGGCCCAGTGTCCGCTGGGCACGCCCCCGTGGTGGGTGATAGAAGCTTCTATAGCTTTGTCTTTTATGCTGGCACTTGGGCACGCCCCCGTGTTCAGTCTTCTTTCTTCTTGATTTTGCTTGGGAAGATGCTGTCGGGGGGGGGGGGGGGGGGGTTGGGCATGCCACGTTTGTTCCTTTTCTTGTATTTATGTTAGATTTAGCTGCCTTTTTGCTTCTTTTGTTAATTTGAGCTCATTTAATCCTGAAAATAAAAAAGGAAGACAAAAACACACTTTTTCCAACATTTGTACTAAAAAGGGTTAGTTTTATGCCACAATTGATGTAATTTATATGTTGCATTTTGTGCACATCAAATACCCCCACACTTGAATCTTTGCTTATCCTCAAGCAAAACTCTTTATAATGTGGCTTTACACTTGATGTGCGCAAAATGCAACATGTAAATTACATCAATTGTGGCATAAAACTAACCATTTTTTAGTACTAATGTTGGAAAAAGTGTGCTTTTGTCTTCCTTTTGTATTTTCAGGATTAAATGAGCTCAAATTAACAAAAGAAGCAAAAAGACAGCTAAATCTAACATAAATACAAGAAAAGGAACAAACGTGGCATGCCCGACCTCCCCAAAAGCATCTTCCCAAGCAAAACAAGAAAACAGAAGACTGACACGCCCCGTGTTCAGTGAACACGGGGGCGTGCCCAAGTGTCAGCATAAAACAAAAAGTTGTAGAAGCTTCCATCGCCCACCACGGGGCCGTGCTCTGCGGACACGGGGCCGTGGTCAACTATAAGATTCGCAGAATCCAGGCAAATCTTGATAGTACAGATATGCTTCTGCACACGGGGTCGTTCCCAGCGGACACGGGGGCGTGGTAAACTAATGCAGCCAAACTGCAATTAATGAAGACAGAGAAGAGGATGGACACGGGGCCGTGTCCGAGCTTCTGTTCAGCCTATAAATAGGAGTGCTTGGCTCAAGTCCAAACCATCCCTTGGCACACCACCTCTCTCACACTTCACCCACCACCCACCACAATCATAACACCATCATCCACCACCATCATCCATTGTCCATCATAGAGTGTGTGAGTCGTCTCGGGATCCAAGATTGATCGTAAGAGTTCTTGACAATCAAAGCCATGTTTGCCTAAGTCTCTTACATAACTTGGTGAAGACAAAGTGTCTAGTGTAATACTTTTTATTTCTAAACTTTTCGCACTTTTTACTTGGTTTTGTATTAATGACTTTAATAACTAGTTTCTTATGTTGAAGGTGATTTTTCCTTATCGTTTGTCCGTGGTGTCTTGGCATTATTTTACTGTCTATATAAAATAAAATATTTTTACCATTCATATCTCCACGGTCTATAAGGAGGTATGTTGGCTACCTGGTCGGGGTTTAAGGGAACGGTTTGGTAAGAGTCTTGCCTTGTTCAGTGTATAGATCGTACAAGGACCTGGGTCAAATTTAGTAGGACCTCCTTCAATACTTAACGGTATTGGATGGCGGGGGTCCAAACTCTTTGACCCCCTCATATGTAAACTACTATTAATAGTATAACCCGACTACTTAGGACTGTATCCTTGCTGACTCAGACTACTTAGCCGAGGGTAACGTCACCTTCAAAAGAGGGGCCTACCATAATTTGCATTAATAACTTAATTAATTATCTTTCAATAATCCGACCCTTTAGGATTGTATCCTTGCTGACTCAAACTACTGGGTTGAGGGTAACGTCACCTTCAAAAGAGGGGCCTACTACAATAACTAAGATAATCTCTTAAATAGTGCAAAAGTGCGGAAATAATCAAAGGTTACACTATACACGAGTCGGAGCCAAGTGATTCATCTTGTCTATCTGTTTTTATTTTTATTTTATTTTTCAGCATTTTAGTTTGTTTTTATTTTTCTAGTTAAAACATTTTTCTAAACTTTTGATTTGATTAGACGTTGAGTATAAACCGGTACTAAAAGCTCTTGTGTCCTTGGACGACCTCGGTATCTTGCCAACACTATACTACGCTCACGATGGGTGCACTTGCCCATATGTGTGTTTAGTGTTAGTAAATATCGTGTTTTATAAATTTAAAACTTGGCTAAAAAGTGTTAAAAAAAGGGCTTAATATATACATTAAAAACTAACGACACTTCACACGCATCAAGTTTTTGGCGCCGTTTCCGGGGACACAAGGATTTTAAGAAAGCTTAAAATTGACGGCCAAATCAGTTTTTCAAAACCTTTTTAAAACGCGCGCACATTTTTCTGCATTTTAGTTTAGTTTTGCATTTACAGTAGGTTGAACACAGGCCGTGCTCGCTGAACACGGGGCCGTGTTGCATATTCTTCATAAAACACCTAGTAACAGAAGCTGAACACGGGGCCGTGCTCACTGAACACGCCCCCGTGCTCAAACGAAATCAGTAACTTTAATTGAAACGCCCAGATACAGATTCTGTACACGAGGCCGTGTCCAGCCTCTGTTTCCGTTTTTATTTTTGTTTTCTGATCTCGAGACTTTGTTGTGGTCTGGTGAGTGATTCTTATGGATCAATACTCAGGAGGTTACAACTACACCTATGAGGAGGATGATTATAGGAGTGACTATTGCACTAATTGTGGTAACCCGCACTCGGTTCAATATTGTAACTTATATCGATCGTCCACTTCATACACCTACTATGAGGAACCCAGGTACGAGCCATCAACTTCATACACATCCTATGAAGACCAAAGGTATGAACCTCCTCCCTCATACTCATATTTTAATGAACCAAGGTATGAACCTTCTTACTCATACTTTGAGGAACCAAGATATGAGCCACCACCTTCATATGCTTATTATGAGGAACCATGGCGTGAACAACCCACCTCATATGAGTATTATGAAGAACAAAATTTCAACCCTTATCCATCATATGCTTACAATGAAGAACAGTGGTGTGAACCATCTACTTCATATGAGTATTATGAGGAACAAAGGATCGAACAACCGGATTCAAGCTTTGAAAATTCCGATTCTTTTTCTATAACCGAAGTGACCGATAGGATATTAGAACACCTTAGAGTTATCGATCGCTATATAAAAGAATATCGCGCAAGGGAAGAGGAGTCCCGCGCAAGAGAAGAATTAAATAAAGAAGAGATAACTGAAAGTGTAAAAATGGAAGAACAAATAAGTGAAAAACCGACACATGAGTTAAACAACGAGAAAGGTGAGTCCGACAACGTTAAAATTCAAGAAGAGTCTAATTTTGAAGAAATTAATCTCTTGTCACCTTCTTTTGAAAATCATTGTTTAGTTCCCACTCATGCTAAGTTTTTAAAAGAGTTAAACACTAACACTAAAATTGATGAAACGGTAAGTGTTAAGTTAACTAATGATCAAACCTCACTAATAAAAGAAGACCCATTTGAAATCAACATTACACCGGTTCCATGTTTTTTTCAAAATTCGTTTATTAGTAATGTCACGATTGATAAAGATCTTTGCGTTAACATAATGCCTAACTACATTTTCGAAAAATTAAGTATTAGTGATTTTTCTCCACTTCAAATACCCATTTTTCTATCCAATCGGAAGGTAATAAAATCAATCGGTGTAGTTGAGGATGTCTTGGTTCAAACAAATCAAATAGTAGTCCCAACCGACTTCGTCATCCTCAATGACGCTCCTCTAGTGTTGGGACGACCATTTGTAAAAACTCACGAAGTTTTGAAGAACCGAAAGTTCTACAATCTACCTCTTCAATTAGGGGCATTTAAAAAGAGTGTCGATCATGAGCGGTCAATGAAATATCCATTCGACAATAATGACCCCCTAATTGAAGATGAAGATGAACCACCCGATACAATTGAAAAGTTTGACCACTTTGTTGAAGAAGAGGTCGCCATAGAACAAACTTTTAAAGTTCTTAATCAAAATGAGCAACCAAATAAGGAGTCTCCTAAAGACCCACCTCTCGAGCTCAAAGAACTTCCAAAAGGTTTGGAATATGCTTTTCTAGAAAAAGATGGTAAATCACATGTAATTATTTCATCTAATTTAAATAATTTAGAAAGAGAAAATTAATTAACCTTTTGAAAAAAACACAAAAATGCGATCGCTTGGAAGCTTGTAGATATTAAAGGAATAAGTCCTTCCATGTGCACGCACAAAATTTTAATGAATGATGACTACAAATCGGTAATACAACCACAACGTCGAGTAAATCCAAATGTTCAAGAAGTGGTTAAAAACGAAGTCATCAAATTACTTGACGCCGGACTTATTTATCCTATCTCCGATAGTCCTTGGGTAAGTCCCGTCCAAGTAGTTCCAAAGAAAGGAGGAATGACGGTAATAACTAATGAAAAGAATGAGTTAACACCAACGAGAACCGTCACAGGATGGAGAGTATGTATAGATTATAGACGATTAAATGAAGCAACAAGAAAAGATCACTTTCCTTTGCCCTTCATTGATCAAATGTTAGAGAGATTATCCGGTCATAAATTTTACTGTTTCTTGGATGGTTTTTTCAGGTTACTTTCAAATCCCGATAGCACCTGAAGACCAAGAAAAGACAACCTTCACATGTCCCTATGGAACTTTTGCTTATCGACGCATGCCGTTTGGTCTATGTAATGCCCCCGCAACCTTCCAACGTTGCATGGTAGCCATCTTCCATGACATGATAGAAAAGACAATGGAAGTCTTCATGGACGACTTTTCTATCTTTGGGGGATTCATACGACCAATGCCTCGATAACCTTGAACGAATGCTATCCCGATGTGAGGAAACTAACCTCGCCCTTAACTGGGAAAAATGCCATTTCATGGTAACGGAGGGAATAGTACTCGGTCATAAAATCTCAAACGAAGGAATGGAGGTTGATCGAGCTAAAATAGACACTATTTCTCGATTACCACCTCCATCCTCTGTTCGAGCTATCAGAAGTTTTCTAGGGCATGCCAGATTTTATAGGCGGTTTATCAAAGACTTTTCTAAAATTTCAAGACCTCTAACAAAATTACTTGAAAAAGATGCTCCTTTCATCTTTGACAAGGATTTCAATCAAGCATTTCTAACCCTAAAGGAAATCTTAGTCAATGCACCTATCATGATAGCGCCTGATTGGAAATTTCCTTTCGAGATCATGTGCGATGCTAGTGACTTTGCAGTTGGAGCTGTCTTGGGACAAAGAAAAGAAAAGCATTTCCACCCAATTTATTATGCTAGTAAAACACTTAACGATGCACAAGAAAATTACACAACAACTGAAAAAGAATTGCTAGCTGTGGTATTTGCTTTTGATAAATTTCGTTCTTATCTTGTTCTTTCTAAAACTATAGTCTATACAGATCATGCAGCCATTCGATATCTCTTCAAAAAGCAGGACGCAAAACCACGTTTGACTCGGTGGATTCTACTCCTCCAAGAATTTGATATTGAAATCAAAGACAAAAGAGGAGCAGAAAACAGCGCAGCAGATCATCTTTCACGCTTAGAAGACCCAGCTTTGGAGGCAACCAGGGATGAGCAAATCAATGAAAAATTTCCAACAGAATCCCTAGAAATGGTGGAATACAAGGAAGAGCAATGGTACGCCGACTATGCTAACTACCTAGCTAGCGGTATAGTCGCAAAAGGTTGGCCACATCATCAAAGAAAAAAAATTCTTTGCTAATGTGAAACATTATTTTTGTGAAGATCCATATCTTTTCAAAATATGTGCCGACCATCTCATCCGACGATGCGTACATGGTAGCGAAGCACGAAGAATTCTCCGCCATTGTCATGAAGGTCCATACGGAGGACATCATGGTGCCGCTAGTACCGTACGAAAGGTATTTGATTCAGGATTTTATTGGCCAACCATTTACAAAGACGCCCAGAGTCTTGTCAAGACATGTGATGCTTGCCAAAGAACAGGTAATATTTCTTCCAAAAACGAAATGCCACAAAATGGCATTCTTGTTTGTGAAATTTTTGATGTGTGGGGACTCGACTTTATGGGACCTTTCCCACCGTCAAAAGGAAACAAATATATACTTGTGGCAGTAGATTACCTGTCTAAATGGGCTGAGGCTGAGGCACTTCCAACAAATGATGGAAGAGTCGTGGTAAGTTTTCTGAAAAAATTATTCTATTGTTTTGGAACACCTAAAGCATTAATAAGTGATAGAGGTACCCATTTTTGCAATCATCAACTTGAAAGAATATTAACAAGATATGGGGTCTATCACCGGGTCTCAACAACATATCACCCTTAAACAAACGGACAAGCCGAAGTGACTAATAGAGGTTTAAAACGAATACTCGAAAAAACGTAGGGTTAAATAAAAAAGAATGGGCAGACAAATTAGATGATGCTTTATGGGCTTTTCAAACTGCTTATAAAACAACAATAGGTACAACCCCATATAAGCTCGTCTATAGAAAAAGTTGTCACTTGCCAGTAGAAATTGCACACAAAGCCTACTGGGAAATTAAAAATGTAAACTTAGATTTAGAATTTGCTGGTAAAAATCGATTTTGTCAATTAAATGAATTAGACGAACTTAGGAACTATGCATACTCAAACTCAGAAATTTATAAGGAAAGAATGAAAAACTTGCATGACAAACACATTAAACCTAGTGAATTTCGAGTAGGAGATCAAGTTCTTTTGTTTAATTCACGACTACGACTATTTCCTGGTAAATTAAAATCTAGGTGGTCAGGACCTTTTTCCATCACCCATATTTTCCCACACGGTGCAGTAGAAATTAAATCTCGGAATGGACCTCCATTCAAAGTCAATGGCCAACGGCTGAAACTCTATCGAGGATTTATTGAGGATGAAGAGGAGGAGATCTCGCTTCAAACGGTCGATGAATAAAGGCAACAACATCATACCTGGTAAGTTACGAATCAACGGGATGACATCTTAATCAGTAAGTCTTCTAACCAAGTTTTTAGGAAACAAGGGGCACTCACACGAGCACTAAAAAAAAATTTCAAAACTTTTGCTCGGCATGAGGCCGTGTCCGCTGGACACGGGGCCGTGTCCGCGTGACTGTCGGGATAAAACCCCTTTTTCATAACAGTTACTTCATTCCACACGCCCCGTTTCCCCGAAAACGCTCTGGTTCAAGGCGATTTTCCGCAGATTTTCGACGTCTCCTATCATTCTAACAACATTAAGGTATGATTCTATCACTATTATTAGTTAGATTAAGCATTTGCATGTAGTTAAAACTTCAAAAATTTGGGAAAAAATCTAGGGTTCTTGAACTTCACCCGGATCGAACCTCAAATTTTTGCTTAAATCTGTTAGCATTAGTTTAGAGTAGTGTTTTAGGAAGTAAACCCACTTGTATTGTTCAAAGATTCGCCCGATTTCTCACAAAAACCTCGAACCCTTGTTTTTGAACCGAAAAAAGATAAAATTGAATGGGTAAACGGTTTGTTATGGGAAAAACGGCACTTGGGGTTTCATTTTTGGGGGAAACCGCACCTAGTGAACCAAAAATTTTCAAGTTTTCAAAACCGGGTCGAAAAATGAAGATTTTGAGTAATAGACGCCTGGACACGCGGTCGTGTCCGCTGAACACGGGGCCGTGTCCAGCTCCCTGTTTGCAGTTTTGTCTGAAAATTCCACTGTTTCGTGCTAACTTTTGGTGTATTCTTTCAGATGTCAAGGAAATTCACGAGGTTCAACGCAAATGAGATCGATGCTAGGGCTAGATACGAAGTACTTCAAACAAGACCGGAAGAATACCCAAGACAAGCATGCATGGATTTGTTAGCATTGGTGAACCAACTTGACCGCTTCAACAACCAAGTCACATGACCACTGAGAGTCACCCTGACCACTCGACTTCGCTCGGTCCACGAGTGCACTATGGAATTCTATAGCACCTTCACGTTCAACTCAAGGTGCGACCCGTTTGACAATGATGGGGTAGCATTCCGATGTGGTGGAACAAGGTACTCAATTTCAATGGCACAATTTGGGTTGATCATTGGGTTGTATACGGAGGAAGACGCGGGTAATGAAGAAAACACCGGAGGGGTGCGAGAGTTGGATGAAAACGAACGCCAAGCCGCTTGGGCTCAGATTGGTGAAGGGCACTACAACCCGAGCAGCACTAAGAGCACTAAGCTGAGGGACCCGCTTTACCGTTACATTCATAGAGTCCTCGCTTACCCTCTTAGCCAAAGGCATGATAGTAGTGGCGTTGTGGGGTTGAGAGATTTGGTGGTCCTTCATTCTATTCATACCCGCAGGCACCTAGATGTTCCGTACCTCCTGCTCCGTAACATGCATCTGAACCAACTTGCTACTTCACCAACCCCTATCTTCTTCGGGGGGTGGATATACCGCCTCTTCAAGCACTTCACGAACATACCTAGATCCTTCGAGAGGAGTCCATGGTCGGGAAGAGTGGATGTACACATCTGCCGCTCCATGAACTTAATTTATGAGGCTGAAGACGGGTCGGTTAGCTTCCAAAGGATGCAGGGGCATGCATGGAACCCGCAAGAGGCACTTGTCCTTCACGCTCCATAACATCATCAGTATCAGTACCAGCCCCACAGTGATCCGGGCCAGTCCTCCTCACAACGAGGTGGTTTTCCTAATTTCCAAAGTTTACATGATTTGTTGCAGGAAAACCTCATGTGCACCAGGAACACCTATAATATGGCAAGCAACACGTACAACCGGGTTGGAGCAATCGAGAGAAACATATCCGATATCCAAGATGATATTAGGAATATCCGGGAGTACATTGCGGGGCACGGTGGAGGAGATGATGATGATGAGGACGAGGACATGGACTAGGCGGGAGGAGCGGAGGCAGAAGCGGTTGGTTGGTGATCTCACAGGTTAACCCCCTTTTTATCTTGAACAATTTCCGGCCTGCGTGCCGTGTGTTGAACAATTTACTTTCCTTTAACTCTTTTTATTTTCTGCATTTTTTTTTATTTTGTGACGTGGATGTTGAACTTGGTAATTTAGGATGTTTGCTATGGTTTGGTGTAGTGTTTATTGCTAAAACAGGTACATAAGAGGCTTAGAACACTAAACATTAGTGCTACTAAAGCCGAGATAGGAAAACCAGAGCCAGAAACCTGTTTTTCACCTTTGCAGATTGTCTACACGGGGCCGTGTCCAGCCAATACGCCCCCGTGCCCACTTCCCCAGACCTGCTGTTTGTCTAAATCTGCAAACTTTTATCAGACACGGGGTCGTGCCCTGTGGACACGCCCCCGTGTCCACCTTCTGTAAGTTTTCGTTACTGGCACCTGAACACGGGGCCGTGTCCAGATGCCCAGTAACACAAATTTTTGCTTTTTAACACCCTTTTACACATTCAATCAACCTAAAAACTTATTTTTGGGACACATTGAGGACAATGTGTAATTTAAGTGTGGGGGGGGGGATGCTAAAACTTTGAATCTTGCAAGTCCTAATAACAAGACTTACACAAAACTCTATTCGAACCGCTAATCACCCCAAATTTTTTCAATTTTCATTTTTTTTACTTGTCTAGGTTTAACTTGGGAATTTCAAATTCTAAAAAGGTTATATTTTTACAAATTTACAACCGATAGCGTCGTGATAAAAAGAACCAACATAAGAAAATTATGAAACGGCATGACAAGCTTAGTTAAAATTTAATTATATATACTTGATCACAAAAAAAACTCATTCCCACAAAAGTGAGTTTTGAGCCTTTATTGAGCATACAAATACATATCTTTAAACTAAATGCTCATTTTTCGTTTCTTGTGTGAATAGCCGCTTGGTTCTTACAATACTAGAACTTGCCACGATGATACATTCCCGGTCCTTACCAACTTAAACCCAAATAAGTAAATGATGGAGGCATTAGGACTAACCCTTTTTATTTCTACACCATTATTTTTCTTTTTTTAACCACCTACCCAAAATCCCCCTAGTTAACCCCTTTGAGCCTAAACCTTTTCATTTCTTAACCCAAACCAAACACCCTTTCACCCACCAAAACCTTTTTATTTTTAACCCTTTGTTTTCGTAACAAGCTCGGTTTGTCGTATGACTTTTCAAATATATATATATATATATAATTTTGTTGAAGATGAAGCAAAAGAAATAAACAAGCAAGTTCATCAAAAAAAATAACTTTGCTTGAATCATGGCTTCATCAAAATAAAAAAATTGCAAAAATAAAAAGTCTTACGAAAACCGACGCTTTTTACGCTTTTAGCCCTTTTTCTACTAACCACTAACCCAACCACCTACCTTTAACCCAAGCCTAACCCTTCACCTAAAAAGTCCTCTTGATATTTACAAAGGTGTATAGTTAAAAAGGAGGAGGATTGATTGCTTGGCAAGCCTATGGTAGGAGTAAGTTTCATGCCGCTCTCGAGTGATTCACTAAAATACATCTTCGGCCGAGTGTTGAGTCATCCCCGTGAGGTATGTGAACTTGTATATAAATAGAATTTTAAAGAGACATGTTATGCCCTAATAAGTAATTTATCTTGTGAAAAGTTTTAAATAAATCATGACGAATAGGATTGTAAATAAATAAAAATAAAACTTAATAAAGAATCTTGGAAATCCCGACACTCTATGACAAGCCCAAAAACCTTCTCTTCTACCCATTCCATTTGGGAGTGTAAAAGCCACATTATAAAGAGTTTTGCCTGAGGACAAGAAAAGATTCAAGTGTGGGGGTATTTAATGTGTGCAAAATGCAACATGTAAATTACATCAATCGTGGCATAAAACTAACCATTTTTTAGTACTAATGTTGGAAAAAGTGTGCTTTTGTCTTCCTTTTGTATTTTCAGGATTAAATGAGCTCAAAGGATTAAATGAGCTCAAATTAACAAAAGAAGCAAAAAGGCAGATAAATCTAAGATAAATACAAGAAGAGGAACAAACGTGGCATGCCCGACCTCCCCAAAAGCATTTTCCCAGCAAAACAAGAAAACAGAAGACTGAACACGCCCCGTGTTCAGCGAACACGGGGGCGTGCCCAAGTGTCAGCATAAAAGACAAAGTTGTAGAAGCTTCCATCGCCCACCACGGGGCCGTGCTTAGCGAACACGGGGCCGTGGTCAACTATAAGATTCGCAGAATCCAGGCAAATCTTGATAGTACAGATATGCTTCTGCACACGGGGTCGTGCCCAGCGGACACGGGGGCGTGGTCAACTAATGCAGCCAAACTGCAATTAATGAAGACAGAGAAGAGGATGGACACGGGGCCGTGTTCGAGCTTCTGTTCAGCCTATAAATAGGAGTGCTTGGCTCAAGTCCAAACCATCCCTTGGCACACCACCTCTCTCACACTTCACCCACCACCACCATAACACCATCATCCACCACCATCATCCATTCTCCATCATAGAGTGTGTGAGAAGTCTCGGGATCCAAGATTGATCGTAAGAGTTCTTGATAATCAAGGCCATGTTTGCCTAAGTCTCTTACATCACTTGGTGAAGACAAAGTGTCTAGTGTAATACTTTTTATTTCTAAACTTTTCGCACTTTTTACTTGGTTTTGTATTAATGACTTTAATAACTAGTTTCTTATGTTGAACGTGATTTTTCCTTATCGTTTGTCCGTGGTGTCTTGGCATTATTTTACTGTCTATATAAAATAAAAGAATTTCACCATTAATATCTCCACGGTCTATATGGAGGTATGTTGGCTACCTGGTCGAGGGTTAAGGGAACGGTTTGGTAAGAGTCTTGCCTTGTTCAGTGTATAGATCCTGCAAGGACCTAGGTCAAATTTAGTAGGACCTCCTTCAATACCCACCGGTATTGGATGGCGGGGGTCCAAACTCTTTGATCCCCTCATATGTAAGCTACTATTAATACTTTAACCCGGCTACTTAGGACTGTATCCCTGCTGACTCAGACTACTTAGTCGAGGGTAACGTCACCTTCAAAAGAGGGGCCTACCATAATATGCATTAATAACTTAATTAATTATCTTTCAATAATCCGACCCTTTAGGATTGTATCCTTGCTGACTCAAACTACTGGGTTGAGCGTAACGTCACCTTCAAAAGAGGGGCCTAATACAATAACTAAGATAATCTCTTAAATAGTGCAAAAGTGCGGAAATAATCAAAGGTTACACTATACACGAGTCGGAGCCAAGTGATTCATCTTGTCTATCTGTTTTTATTTTTATTTTATTTTTCAGCATTTTAGTTAGTTTATATTTTTCTAGTTTAAAACCGTTTTTCTAAACTTTTGATTTGATTAGACGTTGAGGATAAACCGGTACTAAAAGCTCTTGTGTCCTTGGACGACCTCGGTATCTTGCCAACACTATACTACGCTCACGATGGGTGCACTTGCCCATATGTGTGTTTAGTGTTAGTAAATATCGTGTTTTATAAATTTAAAACTTGGCTAAAAAGTGTTAAAAAAAGGCTTAATATATACATTAAAAACTAACGACACTTCACACGCATCAACACTCACAAATGGAATGGGTAGAAGAGAAGGTTTTTGGGCTTGTCATAGAGTGTCGGGATTTTCAAGATTCTTTATCAAGTTTTATTTTATTTATTTACAATCCTATTCGTCATGATTTATTTAAAACATTACATAAGATAAATTACTTATTAGGGCATAACATGCCTTTTTTAAAATTTCACTTATATACAAGTTCACATACCTCACGGGGGATCACTCAACACTCGGCCGAAGATGTATTTTAGTGGATCACTCAAGAGCGGCATGGAACTTACTCCTACCATAGGCTTGTCAAGCAATCAATCCTCCTCCTTTTTAACTATATACCTTTGTAAATATCAAGAGGACTTTTGGGTGAAGGGTTAAGCTTGGGTTAAAGGTAGGTGGTTGGGTTAGTGGTTAGTAGAAAAGGGCGAAAAGCGTAAAAAGCATCGGTTTTCGTAAGACTTTTTATTTTTGCAATTTTTATTTTGATGAAGTCATTATTCAAACAAAGTTATTTTTGATGAACTTGCTTGTTTATTTCTTTTGCTTCATCATCAACACATTTTTTTTTGAAAAGTCATACGAAAAACCGAGCTTGTTACTAAAACAAAGGGTTAAAAATAAAAAGGGTTTTGGTGGGTGAAAGGGGTGTTTTTTTTTGGGTTAAGAAATGAAAAGGTTTAGGCTCAAAGGGGTTAACTAGGGGGATTTTGGGTAGGTGGTAAAAAAAGAAGAAAAAATAATGGTGTAGAAATGAAAAATGGTTAGTCCTAATGCCTCCATCATTTACTTACTCGGGTTTAAGTTGGTAAGGACCGGGAATGTATCGTCGTGGCAAGTTCTAGAGTCGTAAGAACCAAGCGGCTATTCACACAAGAAACGGAAAATGAGCATTTAGTTTAAAGATATGTATTTGTATGCTCAATAAAGGCTCAAAACTCACTTTTGTGGGAATGGGTTTTTATGTGATCAAGTATATATAATCAAATTTTAACTAAGCTTGTCATGTCGTTTCATAATTTTCTTATGTTGGTTCTTTTTATCACGACGCTATCGGTTGTAAATTTATAAAATTATAACCTTTATAAAATTTGAAATTTCCAAGTTAAACCTAGACAAGTAAAAAAATGAAAAAAATTTTGAAAAAATTTGGGGTGATTAGCGGTTCCAATAGAGTTTTATGTAAGGTTTGTAATTAGGACTTGCAAGATTCAAGATTTTAGCATCCCCCCCACACTTAAATTACACATTGTCCTCAATGTGTCTCAAAAATAAGTTTTTAGGTTGATTGAATGTGTAAAAAGGTGTGAAAAAGCAAAATTTCTGTTATTGGGCGTCTGGACACGACCCCGTGTTCAGGTGCCAGTAACGAAAACTTACAGAAGGTGGACACGGGGGCGTGTCCACTGGGCACGACCCCGTGTCTGGCAAAAGTTTGCAGAATTAAACAAACAGCAGGTCTGGGGGAGTGGGCACGGGGGCGTGTCGGCTAGACACGACCCCGTGTAGACAATCTGCAAAGTTGAAAAACAGGTTTCTGGATCCGGTTTTCCTGTCCCGGCTTTAGTAGCACTAATGTTTAGTGCTCTAATCCTCGTATGTACCTGTTTTATCAATAAACACTACACCAAACCATAGCAAACATCCTAAATTACCATAGTTCAACATCCACGTCACAAAGTTAAAAAGAAAAACAAATGCAGAAAGTAAAAAGAGTTAAAGGAAAGTAAATTGTTCAACACACGACACGCAGGCCGGAAATTGTTCAAGATAAAGGGGGGTTAACCTGTGGGATTACCAACCAGCCGCTCCTGCCTCTACTCCTCCCGCCTAGTCCATGTCCTCGTCCTCATCATCATTTCCTCATCCATGCCCCGCCATGTACTCCCGGATGTTCCCAATGTCATCCTGAATGTCGGATATGTTTCTCTCAATTGCTCCGACCCGGGCGTACGTGTTGCTCGCCATGTTATAGGTTTTCCTGGTGCACATGAGGTTTTCCTGCAACAAATCATGTAAACTTTGGAAGTTAGGAAAACCACCTCCTTGTGAGGAGGATTGGCCCGGATCACCGTGGGGCTGGTACTGGTACTGATGATGCTGCGGAGCGTGAAGGACGAGTGTCTCTTGCGGGTTCCATACATGCCCTTGGACTCTTTGGAAGCTAACCGACCCGTCTTCGGCTTCATAGATCAAGTTCATGGAGCGGCAGATGTGTATGTCCACTCTTCCCGACCATGGGCTCTTTTGGAAGGACCGGGGCATGTTCACGAAGTGCTTGAAGTGACTGTATATCCACCCACCGAAGAAGATAGGGGTTGGTGGAGTAGCAAGCCGGTTCCAATGCATGTTTCAGAGCAAGAGGTACGGAACATCGAGGTGTCTGCGGTTATTAATGCAATGAAGAACTATCAGATCTCTCAACCCAACGACTCCACTACTGTCATGCCTTTGGCTAAGAGAGTAAGTGAGGACCATATGGATGTAACAGTATAGTGGGTCCCTCAGCTTAATGCTCTTAGTGCTGCACGGGTTTTAGTGTCCTTCTCCAATTTGAGCCCAAGCGGCTTGGCGCTCGTTTTCGTCCAACTCTCGCAACCCTCCGGTGTTTTCTTCATTACCCGCATCTTCCTCCGCATACAACCCAACCATCGACCCAAACTGTGCCATCGAAATCGAGTACTTAGTCCCCCCGCATCGGAATTCCATCCCATTATTGTCAAATGGGTCAACCCTTGAATTGAACACGAATGTGCTATAGAATTCCAGATTGTACTCATGGACCGAGCGAAGTCGAGTGGTTAGGGCGACTCTTAGTGGGCCGGTAACGAGGTTGTTAAACCGGTCAAGTTGGTTTACCAATGTTAAAAGATCCATACACACTTGTCTTGGGTATTCTTCCGGTCTGGTTCGAAGTACATCGTATCTTGCCTTAGCGTCTTGCTCAGTTGCATTGAACCTTGTGAATTTCTTTGACATCTGAAAGAATACACCAAAAGTTAGCACGAAACGATGGAATTTTCGGAGAAAACTGAAAACAGCGAGCTGGACACAGCCCCGTGTTCAGCGGACACGACCCCGTGTCCAGGCGTCTATTACTCAAAATCTTCATTTTTCGACCCGGTCCCGAAAACTTGAAAATTTTTGGTCCAATAGGTGCGGTTTCCTCCGAAAATGAAACCCCAAGTGCCGTTTTTCCCAAACAAACCGTTTACCCTTTCAATTTTATCTTTTTCGGTTCAAAAACAAGGGTTTGGGGTTTTTGTGAGAAATCGGGCGAATCTTTGAACAATACAAGTGGATTTACTTCCTATAACATTAATCTAAACTAATGCTAACAGATTTACACAAAAATTTGAGGTTCGATCCGGATGAAGTTCAAGAACCCTAGATTTTTCCCCAAATTTTTGATGTTTTAACGACATGCAAATGCTTAATCTAACTACTAATGATGATAGAATCATACCTTTGTGTTGTTAGAAGTAGAGGAGACGTCGAAAATCTGCAGAAAATCGCCTTGAAACAGAGCGTTTTCGGGGAAACGGGGCGTGTGGAATGAAGTAACTGTTATGAAAAGGGGGGTTTTTATCCCGATAGTCGCGTGGACACGGCCCCGTGCCGAGCAAAAATTATTATTTTTTTAAGTGCTCGTGTGAGTGCCCTTATTTCCCAAAAACTTGGTTAGAAGACTTACCGATTTAGATGTCAACCCGTTTGTTCGTAACTTACCAGGTATGATGTTGATGCTTTCACTCTTCGAACGTTTGAAGCGAGATTTCTTCCTCTTCATCCTCAATGAATCCTTGATAGAGCTTCAGCCGTTGGCCACTGACTTTGAATGGAATTCCATTCCGAGATTTAATTTCTACTGCACCGTGTGGGAAAATATGGGTGATGGAAAAAGGTCCTGACCACCTAGACTTTAATTTACCAGGAAATAGTCGAAGTCGTGAATTAAACAAAAGAACTTGATCTCCCACTCGAAATTCATTAGGTTTAATATGTTTGTCATGCAAGTTTTTCATTCTTTCCTTATAAATTTCGGAGTTTGAGTATGCATAATTCCTAAGTTCGTCTAATTCATTTAACTGACAAAATCGATTTCTAACGGAAAATTCTAAATCTAAGTTTACATTTTTAATTGCCCAGTAGGCTTTGTGTGCAATTTCTACTGGCAAATGACAGCTTTTTCCATAGACTATCTTATATGGGGTTGTACCTATTGTTGTTTTATAAGCAGTTCGAAAAGCCCATAAAGCATCATCTAATTTATCTGCCCATTCCTTTTTATTTAACCCTACGGTTTTTTCAAGTATTCGTTTTAAACCTCTATTAGTCACTTTGGCTTGTCCGTTTGTTTGAGGGTGATATGATGTTGAGACCCGGTGATAGACCCCATATCTTGTTAAAAAAATTTCAAGTTGATGGTTGCAAAAATGGGTACCTCTATCACTTATTAATGCTTTAGGTGTTCCAAAACGAGAGAATAATTTTTTCAGAAATCTTACCACGACTCTTCCATCATTTGTTGGGAGTGCCTCGGCCTCGGCCCATTTAGACAAGTAGTCAACTGCCACAAGTATATATTTGTTTCCTTTTGACGGTGGGAAAGGTCCCATAAAGTCGAGTCCCCACACATCAAAAATTTCACAAACAAGAATGCCATTTTGGGGCATTTCGTTTTTGGAATAAATATTACCTGTTCTTTGGCAAGCATCACATGTCTTGACAAGACTTTGGGCGTCTTTGTAAATGGTTGGCCAATAAAACCCTGAATCAAATACCTTTCGTGCGGTACTAGCGGCACCATGATGTCCTCCGTACGGATCTTCATGACAATGGCGGAGAATTCTTCGTGCTTCGCTACCATGTACGCATCTTCGAATGAGTTGGTCGGCACACATTTTGAAAAGATAAGGATCTTCCTAAAAATAATGTTTCACATTAGCAAAGAATTTCTTTCTTTAATGATGTGGCCAACCTTTTGTGACTATACCGCTAACTAGGTAGTTAGCATAGTCGGCGTACCATGGTTCTTCTCTGTATTCCACCATTTCTAGGGACTCCGTTGGAAATTTTTCGTTGATTTGCTCGTCCCTGGTTGCCTCCAAAGCTGGGTCTTCTAAGCGTGAAAGATGATCAGCTGAGGTGTTTTCTGCTCCTCTTTTGTCTTTGATTTCAACATCAAATTCTTGGAGGAGTAAAATCCACCGAATCAAACGTGGTTTTGCGTCCTGCTTTTTGAAGAGATATCGAATGGCTGCATGATCTGTATAGACTACTGTTTTAGAAAGAACAAGATTAGAACGAAATTTATCAAAACCAAATACCACAGCTAGTAATTCTTTTTCAGTTGTTGTGTAATTTTCTTGTGCATCGTTAAGTGTTTTACTATCATAATAAATTGGGTGAAAATGTTTTTCTTCTCTTTATCCCAAGACAGCTCCAACCGCAAAGTCACTTGCATCACACATGATTTCGAAAGGAAATTTCCAATCAGGCGCCATCATGATAGGTGCATTGACTAGCATTTCCTTTAGGGTTAGAAATGTTGGATTGCAATCTTTGTCAAAGATGAAAGGGGCATCTTTTTCAAGTAGTTTTGTTAGAGGCCTTGAGATTTTAGAAAAGTCTTTGATAAACCGCCTATAAAATCCGGCATGCCCTAGGAAACTTCTGATTGCTCTAACGGAGGATGGGGGTGGTAATCGAGAGATAGTGTCTATTTTGGCTCGATCAACCTCCATTCCTTCGCTTGAGATCTTGTGACCGAGTACTATTCCCTCCGTTACCATGAAATGGCATTTTTCCCAATTAAGGGCGAGGTTAGTTTCCTCACATCGGGATAGCATTCGTTCAAGGTTATCGAGGCATTGGTCGTATGAATCCCCCAAAGATAGAAAAGTCGTCCATGAAGACTTCCATTGTCTTTTCTATCATGTCATGGAAGATGGCTACCATGCAACGTTGGAAGGTTGCGGGGGCATTACATAGACCAAATGGCATGCGTCGATAAGCAAAAGTTCCATAGGGACATGTGAAGGTTGTCTTTTCTTGGTCTTCGGGTGCTATCGGGATTTGAAAGTAACCTGAAAAACCATCCAAGAAACAGTAAAATTTATGACCGGATAATCTTTCTAACATTTGATCAATAAAGGGCAAAGGAAAGTGATCTTTCCTTGTTGCTTCATTTAATCGTCTATAATCTATACATACTCTCCATCCTGTGACGGTTCTTGTTGGTATTAATTCATTCTTTTCGTTAGTTATTACCGTCATACCTCCTTTCTTTGGAACTACTTGTACGGGACTTACCCAAGGACTATCGGAGATAGGATAAATAAGTCCGGCGTCAAGTAATTTGATGACTTCGTTTTTAACCACTTCTTGAACATTTGGATTCACTCGACGTCGTGGTTGTATTACCGATTTGTAGTCATCATTCATTAAAATCTTGTGCGTGCACATGGAAGGACTTATTCCTTTAATATCTACAAGCTTCCAAGCAATCGCATTTTTGTGTTTTCTCAAAAGATTAATTAATTTTTCTTTTTCTAAACTACTTAACTTAGACGAAATAATTACAGGTAATTTACCATCTTTGTCTAGAAAAGCATATTCCAAACCTTTTGGAAGTTCTTTGAGCTCAAGAGGTGGGTCATTAGGAGACTCCTTATTGGGTAGCTCATTTTGATCAAGAACTTTAAAAGTTTTTTCTATGGCGACCTCTTCTTCAACAAAGTGGTCAATCTTTTCACTTGTATCGGGTGGTTCATCTTCATCTTCAATTAGGGGGTCATTATTGTCGAATGGATATTTCATTGATCGCTCAAGATCGACACTCTTTTGAAACGCCCCTAATTGAATAGATAGATTGTTGTACTTCTGGTTTTTCAAAGCTTCGTGAGTTTTTACAAAGGGTCGTCCCAACACTAGAGGAGCGTCATCAAGGATGACAAAGTCGGTTGGGATTACCATTTGATATGATTGAACCAAGACATCCTCAACCACACCGATTGATTTTATTACTTTCCGATTGGATAGAAAAATGGGTATTTGAAGTGGAGAAAAATCACTAATACTTAATTTTTCGAAAATGTAGTTGGGCATTATTTTAACACAAAGATCTTTATCAATTGTGACATTACTAATAAATGAATTTTGAAAAAAACATGGAACCGGTGTAATGTTGATTTCAAATGGGTCTTCTTTTATTAGCGATGTTTGATCATTAGTTAAGTTAATGCTTACCGTTTCGTCAATTTTAGTGTTAGTGTTTAACTCTTTTAAAAACTTAGCATGAGTGAGAACTAAACAATGATTTTCAAAAGAAGGTGACAAGAGATTAATTTCTTCAAAATTAGACTCTTCTTGAATTTTAACGTTAACGGACTCACCTTTTTCGTTGTTTAACTCATGTGTCGGTTCTTCACTTATTTGTTCTTCCATTTTTACACTTTCAACTATCTCTTCTTTATTTAATTCTTCTCTTGCGCGGGACTCTTCTTCCCTTGCGCGAGATTCTTTTATGTAGTGCTCGATAGTTTTAAGGTGTTCTAATATCCTATCGGTCACTTCGGTGATAGAGTAAGGATCGGGATTTTCAAAGCTTGAATCCGGTTGTTCGATCATTTGTTCCTCATAATACTCATAGGAAGTAGATGGTTCACACCATTGTTCTTCATTGTAAGTATATGATGGATAAGGGTCGTAATTTTGTTCTTCATAATACTCATATGAGATGGGTTGTTCACGCCAAGGTTCCTCATAGTAAGCATATGAAGGTGGTGGCTCATATCTTGGTTCCTCAAAGTATGAGTAAGAAGGCTCATACCTTGGTTCATCAAAATATGAGTATGAGGGAGGAGGTTCATACCTTTGGTCTTCATAGGATGTGTATGAAGTTGATGGCTCGTACTTGGGTTCCTCATAGTAGGTGTATGAAGTGGATGGTTGATATAAGTTACAATATTGAACCGAGTGCGGGTCACCACAATTAGTGCAATAATTATTCCTATAATCATCCTCCTCATAGGTGTAGTTGTAACCTCCTGAGTATTGATCCATAAGAATCACTCGGCAGACCACAACCAAGTCTCGAGATCAGAAAACAAAAATAAAAACGGAAACAGAGGCTAGACACGGCCCCGTGTTCAGTGGACACGGCCCCGTGTAGAGAATCTGTATCTGGGCGTTTTAATTAAATTTAATGATGTCGTTGAGCACGGGGCGTGTTCAGTGTGCACGACCCCGTGTTCAGTTTCTGTATCTGGGTGTTTTATGAAAAATGTGCAGCACGGCCCCGTGTTCAGTGAGCACGGCCCATGTTCAACCTACTGTAAATGCAAAACTAAACTAAAATGCAGAAAAATGTGCGCGCGTTTTGAATAGGTTTTGAAAAACTGATTAGGCCGTCGATTTTAAGCTTTCTTAAAATCCTTGTGTCCCCGGTAGCGGCACCAAAAACTTGATGCGTGTGGTGTGTTATATAAGTTTAAGTATATTTTAAGCCCTTTTTACACGTTAGTCAAGTTTTAAATTTATAAAACACGATATTTTACTAACACCAAACACACATATGGGCAAGTGCACCCATCGTGAGCGTAGTATAGTGTTGGCAAGATACCGAGGTCGTGCAAGGACACAAGAGCTTTTAGTACCGGTTTATCCTCAACGTCTAATCAAATGAAAAGTTTAGAAAAAGGTTTTTAAACTAGAAAAATAAAAACTAACTAAAATGCTGAAAAATAAAATAAAAGTAAAACAGATAGACAAGATGAATCACTTGGCTCCGACTCGTGTTTAGTGTAACCTTTGATTATTTCCGCACTTTTGCACTTTTTAAGATATTATCTTAGTTATTGTAGTAGGCCCCTCTTTTGAAGGTGACGTTACCCTCAACCCAGTAGTTTGAGTCAGCAAGGATACAATCCTAAAGGGTCGGATTATTGAAAGATAATTAATTAAGTTATTAATGCATATTATGGTAGGCCCCTCTTTTGAAGGTGACGTTACCCTCGGCTAAGTAGTCTGAGTCAGCAGGGATACTGTCCTAAGTAGCCGGGTTAAAGTATTAATAGTAGCTTACATATGAGGGGATCAAAGAGTTTGGACCCCCGCCATCCAATACCGGTGGGTATTGAAGGAGGTCCTACTAAATTTGACCTAGGTCCTTGCAGGATCTATACACTGAACAAGGCAATACTCTTACCAAACCGTTCCATTAACCCCCGACCAGGTAGCCAACATTATCCATATAGACTGTGGAGATATGAATGGTGAAAATCTTTTATTTTATATAGACAGTAAAATAATGCCAAGACACCACGGACAAACGATAAGGAAGAATCACCTTCAACATAAGAAACTAGTTATTAAAGTCATTAATACGTAACCAAGTAAAAAGTGCGAAAAGATTAAAAATAATAAGTATTACACTAGACACTTGTCTTCACCAAGTGATGTAAGAGACTTAGGCAAACATGGCCTTTGATTGTCAAGAACTCTTACGATCAATCTTGGATCCCGAGACGACTCACACACTCTATGATGGACAATGGATGATGGTGGTGGATAATGGTGTTGTGATGGTGGTGGGTGAAGTGTGAGAGAGGTGGTGTGCCAAGGGATGGTTTGCAAATGAGCCAAGCACCCCTATTTATAGCCTGAACAGCAGCTCGGGCACGGCCCCGTGTCCATTGGCCACGGCCCCGTGTCCATTGGGCACGGCCCCGTGTCCATCCTCTTCTCTTCCTTCATTAATTGCAGTTTGTCTGCATTAGTTGACCACGCCCCCGTGTCCGCTAGGCACGCCCTCGTGTGCAGAAGCATATCTGTACTATCAATATTTCCTCAGATTTTGCGAATCTTAGAGTTGACCACGGCCCCGTGTCCGCTGGGCACGCCCCCGTGGTGGGTGATAGAAGCTTCTATAGCTTTGTCTTTTATGCTGGCACTTGGGCACGCCCCCGTGTTCACTGAGCATGGGGCGTGTTCAGTCTTCTGTCTTCTTGATTTTCCTTGGGAATATGCTGTCGGGGGGGGGGGGTTGGGCATGCCACGTTTGTTCCTTTTCTTGTATTTATGTTAGATTTAGCTGCCTTTTTGCTTCTTTTGTTAATTTGAGCTCATTTAATCCTGAAAATAAAAAAGGAAGACAAAAACACACTTTTTCCAACATTAGTACTAAAAAGGGTTAGTTTTATGCCACAATTGATGTAATTTATATGTTGCATTTTGTGCACATCACTGACCGACAAAATGGGTCACAGGTATGATTTTGTTAATCCAGAAGCACAACAAGGAGCTGAGGGAGATGAGGAAATGATTGATGAAGAAGACGAGACTGAGCCTTCTGGTCCACAGGGACCAAAACAGAGGTACATGGGGCAACACAGGGAGATTAATGCAGATGTGGCAGGTTTTGTGAAACAAAGACAGGGCCGACGTACAGAAATTTTAACCGCGGGCAACAAGCGGTTTATGATAATGTCTCGGCATGTATAGGCGAGGGCGGAGAATATAATAGGAGGAGAGAGAACTGGGAAGAGATGCACGGGGCCTACACGCAAGAGCAGTGGGCCTCCCAAGCATCCTATCGTGAGCGGATGGAGAAACATATGGAAGAGCAACAATTGCAACAAGCACTTCAAAGATCTCACATGGAACGCTTGTTACAATTGCAGGAAGAAGATATGGCCCGAAGACGGGCATGGGAAGAAAGGGAAGAAAAAGCGCGGCACGAGCGAAACACATTGGAAGACCACCGCTGGAGTGCCTTATATGTCTCAAATGAAATGGCTATTAATAATGCCAAAATCCTCCACGATCAGGAGAGACATCGAAGAGACTATGAGGCCGGCCTTCCTTATGTCGAGCACTCGGGGTGGACCGACTACCCCAACCTTCCCGTTCCACGAGGCCCATCCGATCCATCTCCTCACTGGCCCGAGGCCGTAGGCTCCAACTTCATTCCGATACCCTATCAGCCACCACCTTAAGGAGAGCCGAGCCCACTTGATAACTACAAGGAGATGTTTGAGGCCCTCACTGGTTATCCATACCAGCCAAACCCGCCAGTTGATCCCAACGAAAGATATCAGCGGTGAGGGCAAGGTATGTTTTGTATTGTTGTTGTTGTATATTTTAGTTTTCTTTATTTCTTTTTCGTTATTATTTATTTTTCTTGCCAAGTTAAATGAACGTTGTGGGTGTGTTCACTATATAACCCTCACGAGACCTCTCGTCCTCCCAAGCTATTGGGGGGTTTAAAAGGGCTTGTTGCATAAGCTAAATGCAACCGTGATTCCTACGAAAGTGAGTTAGGATTGTTATTGTTGTAAATTATTTTTCCACAAAAATCAAGGTAATTTAACGCATGATTTGGTAACACTTTCATAAAAATGGTAGAACTAATCACCTAACAAATTTCAATGGTTGTGAGAAGCATGCTTCTACACAAGGGTTAAGATTTGTAGGTACAACGTGTTCGTGGGACAACCGTTTTTATGAAGAGAAGAAGAAGATATGGGCATCAAGCGACAAAAATCAGGTGCATGCGTTTCCTTTTTACCTTGATTCTTAGCTTAGTAATAAGTGGATTGTATTTTGTATTTTATTTTTCCGGGGTGAAATTTTGGGAAGGTTAGTCGTGTCACATCCTTTGTGCGTTTTAAAACTCTAGTTCTTACACATTGAGGACAATGTTTACCTCAAGTGTGGGGATGGGGGAAAATTTCAAAATTTTTTCAAAAATTTCTTGTTTCAAAAGCGATCTTAAAAGCACAAGTAACTAAGTCAACGAGGGATGGCATAACCCATTTGGTCTTTTGTCATGGTCAAGTTCAAAGTAATAGCATGACGGGTATTTAGCGGGTGGTTATTTGGGAATAATTCGCCTAAGGAACTAGCATTTTATGCATATCACACACCATACCCTTATACGTGAGGTTTTGAGCCACTTTTATATCATAGATTTACATATACATGTTTCTTTGTTTGAGTGGACCATTAGTCGTGTATTGTAGAACTTGCAGCTTTTGATACGTTCGAGACCATAGACCGAATACAAGCACGAGAATGATTAAGGCATTAGGTAAACCTTTTCCTTTTACACCATTTTTATATCCTTACCCAAAAATTATCCCCTAGTAGCCAATTTTGAGCCTAATCCCTTCGTTTGATCACCCTTTAGCCAATAACCTTAAAACATTTTTCTTTTAAACCCGTGTGATGGAAATTCGATTATAAGCGTAAAGTTTGTATAGTTGTATTTGTTTATCTACGGAAAAAAAGAGAGAAAATCAGAAAATGCATGAAAAAGTTAGAAAATTGTTGAGAAAAGGACAAAAATATATGTTCTTAGTTTGAGAAATAAAAGGCTAAAGTTGATTGCCTTGTAGTTGATGCTTATAGTTTAGTTTTGTTTAGAGTAGCCTTTTGTAATAAAAATCGAATTTTCATCACCTTAGCCACTTTAAAATATTCCATTCCCTACCCTTAGCCTAGCCCCGTTACAACCCTTACAAAGACCTTATGACTTGTGCTTAGTATTCGTGATCGATGGTGGAGAATGATTGAGTTGCAAGCCTATGCGGGTATGTGTTCTAATCGGTTTTGAGCGATTATTCTTTGAAGTGCTAATACATTATACACATTAGCCAAATTATAAGCCGAGTGGAGAGAACACTGTGAGGGATGTGCATGATTTGTTAGTTTTACGGGCGGGTTAATCTTGGATAACCATTGCATATGATAATATTCTTTTAACCGTTAAATATTGTGAAAATTGTAAAGAGTTTGAACTTTTGTATGACAATAGACCTTGACCTTTGTCTCGGGAATGGGGATTGTGTTCGTTGTTCGACCCACGTGAAAGTGAAAAACAGATTTGCTTGAGGGCAAGCAAAAGACAAGTGTGGGGATGTGATACGTGGTTGAAATCCGGTGTTTGTTATTGCATAACTTGATGTTTTTACATAAGTTTTAATTTCGGATAGCCTACTTTTAATCAAAAATGTGTTTTGCAGGTTTGATGGAGTTTAAGGAGCTTTTCGGGAGCTTTACGAGTCACCGGGTCGAAAACCGGAGCACCGGGACGTGTTACGGATACCGGGAGTGCAAGGAGCAAGAATTAGAGAAATGAAGTTAGAGAGGCCGTCGCCGACGGGTCTAGGGCCGTCCCGGGCGGGCTCTAGAAACACCCGTCGGCCAAGACAACCCGTATCCAGTAACATAAGCCGTCGGCAGGAGAAGTGATCAGGGGAACCCGTCGGCGACGGGGTCAGGCCCGTCGGCGACGGGCAGTGTTTTTATGAAACGCGAATTTCCTTGATTTGGTGATTGGGAATGATTTCAATTGGTCTAGGAGTCATTCAATTCGGGAGTTACACTATCTTTGAAGTTTGAATCTCAATCTTGGAGCCTAATACCACCAACCATTCATCACCATTCCATCTCTACCATACCTATCACCGGAATCATCATTGAGATCATCATCATCTTCCACAATCAACCATCCACAAACCCTAATCCTTCCACCATCATTATTTCCACCATCATCATTCACCAAAGCCCTAACCATTCACCATTTCTCCATCATTCAAGCTTCAAGATGGTCCAATCCATGTCTCAAGCATCCGGTGATCACGTTTCTTCAACCATGAGCGGCTAATCACCTTGGTTTCACCCCGGTGTAGGTAGTTGTTAAATTTAGGGTTTCGAATTGTTTTTGTTTCAACTTTGTGACAAATTGTGTTTGATTTTTGAAACCATTGACAATAGTTTACATTTGTTTCGTATTCGTAAATTGTCGAACGATGTTAAAAGTTATGACTTTACGAAATGGTTATGTGTAGTGATGCATTGTCGTGGTTAGGTTTTACTTGTGTTGATTACAAAGTGCATTCTTGTCCGTTTTTCGAAGCGTTGATAGTTATTGGCACCTAAGTCACGGTACACTAAATCCGCTAATCGTATGCAATTGAGTTGAATCTAAAAACTTGTAGAAACCCTAGGTTGGCAATTACCGAAACCGGGTGTGAACCCTTTTTCTTATTATTGTTTAGTAATCAATTTTCTTGCAATCGTTAATCATTAGTTGTTAATCAATTAAATCAATTCCATTAGTTTAAATTCACATCTTTCAACAAAACAAAAAGAAAACAAATATCATAGCAAGCTTCATAATTGTGACACTTCTCTATAATTCAATCGAATCCACTCGCAAACCACATACTCTTCGTGGTTCGACCCCTTGCTACCACTAGCTATTTGTTAAGGGTAAATAGGGTTTATAAATATTATCTTTGACCAGAGCGCGACATTCCGATCAATATCCTCGTGATATCCTTTCACCATGTCTATGAGAGCATCAAGCTTGGAATGCATTGAATCTTGTGGGTCCTTGTATGCGGACAAATGGTATCCATGGTAATAATCGACATACTCCTCCCAGTAACTCGAGTAATGTGGCATCTCTTGTGCATAATTGTTGTAATCCCACTCTTGCTCATAATGGTAATCCGTATTGGGGTGGTAGTATTCTTGACGATTTGGTGGTGGTTGTGGCGGTTTAACGTATGGATAATGTGAGGATGGACCATTGAAATCTTCATAATCCGCCTTTCCATATCCGTACAGTCCACTGATGTAGTCTTCCCGATCCTTGTAAGCTTGAACCTTCTCGTAGAAAATAGAGCAACCCTGTAATAGATGCTCTCCGCTTCCGAAACACTCACACGGATCATCATCTACCCAATTCATATTGAAAGATGCTGCCTGCAAAACATGTACCTGCACAAAGAAGCTCGACCACGCAGAGTAAAATCACAAAAATACAAAAAAGAAAACTAACACTAAAATCGAACAAGTAATGAAATACTAAGCGCACTAGCTCCCCGGCAACGACGCCATTTTGACGTGACCGTGTCGTCCCGATCAGTCAAAAACCCAATTAAACCTAGGTAGCTAGGGTAAGTCGGGTATCGAATCCACGAAGAGCATGTGGTCAGTATTGCATGACCTGTTCGACCAGTTAGACTATTTACAAAAATGTACAATGTGATTATGAAGCTTGCTAATTTTTATAAATTTATTTGGTTGGAAAATGAATCGGAGTGAACCGATATTTGGTTGTTATCTAAATCAATTACTTACTAACTAAGATTGCAAAACTAAATTACTAAATTGAAAACAAGAATTGGGGAAACGGATCACACCCGGTTCGATAATTGCAAGACCTAGGGTTCCTACATGTTTTAACTTGATTCAATTGCATTTAGTGATTAACGGATTACTATCACAAAGCTTAGGTGCCAATTGCTATCAACGTCATAGACAACAGACCGCAATGCACTTCATTACCTCGGACATGTAAATCCTAACCTACGATAAGGCATAAGTGCACAAATTCGTTTCGCAAAGTCAAATTGTATAATCATTCGACAATTCACAAATTCAATTCAAATGCACGACAATTATCAAAGGTTTCAAATACTAAACAATTTGTCACAAAAATCAAATCAAAATACAAATGCATAAACCCTAGTAATCTTACAACAATCTACACCGGGGTGAAACTGAAGAGACTAGCCGCTCATGGTTGGATGGACGCGATCACCGACCGACGAACACGAACACGGAGCCATGACCTTGAGTCTTGAGGAGTGGTTGAGGTTAGGGTTTGAAGGTGAAGAATGAAGATGATGGTGTTGGTGATGGTGTAATTGATTAGGGTTAGGGGTGATGGAGAATTGGTTTGGGTTTGGGTTTTGGTTTAGAGGTGAAGGTTAGGGATGGATTAGATGATAGGGAATGTGTTAGATGATTGTTAGACGATCCCCCAAGGTGTTTTTTATCATTCCCCACTCGTAACCCCCGAATCTTGGTTAAACAAAACATATAACCCGTCCCCAATCATTAAAAAACAAGTTTCAGCGTCTGGCATATAGAGGAGGCGTCGCCGACGGCCTTTTGGGGCGTCCCCGACGGCCTCTGGTTGTTCCCAATTCGTCCGACGGCTTAACCCGCTGCCTACGGAGGTTTTTCAGCGATGGAGGGTTCTGGATGGCGTCGCCGACGGCCATTTAAGGCGTCGCCGACGCTGCCTAGTTTTGCCGGTTTCGTCCGAAACTGTTTTCTTCATAACTTCTTTGTTATAGCTCTGTTTTACTCACCGTTTTCACCCACGTACTCGTAATTCAGTCCTCTATCATGCCATCTTCCAATATATTCATTTTAAATCCATTAACATTCCCCAAAACACATCCAATCTTCGTGATTAACCCGGTTTTGTTCATTTCACATCCCCGGTTGATCCCGTTCGCTCCCGGTGCTCCGTAAAACACAAATCCCATTAAAAGTAGGCTATTCGAGATTAAAAGTTAAGCAAATACATGAACTTAAACATTAATGAACACCGGTTTTCCACCACATATCATAGAACCCCACTTGGTATTAAAATCAAAATACAAACATACCACATAAACCAACCGCATAACCAGTTCTAAGACTTTAACTAAAAGTTAAAACCACTTGATGTTGATCCGCACCTAGGACTATAGGAGAAACAAGTGAATCTCATCTCTTTAGCCATCATTGTCTCTCTTTAGTTCCAACACCTTACAAAACAAAATTTCAAAAAAATTACACATATTTTCCCTTTTCATTATGACACCTTTATGGCAACATCCAATAAAATATCACACCATTCAAATTTGTGATGGCTCAACTTTTAAATGCAATTACAAAACATTCAAATCCGTGATCGTTCAACTTTTTATGGCCAATTTAATTTAATAATATCCATCAGTTTCTCTCTCCATCTCTACAACAAGACAACAAGTACCAGAAACCAAACCAAAAACCTGCTTTCTTGTTTTCTTCAAATGCCATATGTCCATTTAACACAACACAACTGTATACATACATACATACTTACATAAACATAAACGACACCGTTTTAATTAGTTAGAATGAAATGAGGTGTTTTCATTTTACTAACGGAGAGAGGAAACCAGACGGCGAAGACGTCGTCGTTTCGAGGTCATCTGCGAGAGTATCGTGGGCCCGGTCTCTGAGTGTAGCATCCAGCAGCGTTGATACAACTCGCCGCTCTGAGTTCGACTCTGAGTGTAGTGAGTTGGGTGACTCGGTGGGGTTTCTGGAGTTGCTGACTCAGCGGCGTGCGAATGATGTTAGGGTTTTTAAATTCTCGGAGTTGAAAGCGGCTACTAAAGGGTTTAATCGGACGCTTATGATTGGTGAAGGTGGGTTTGGTTGTGTTTATAGAGGAGTTGTTAAGGTCGCCGGTGACGGTGATGGTGGTGGCGACGGTGGTGATCGGTTTTTGGATGTTGCTATTAAGCAATTGGATCGAAATGGTTTTCAGGCATGAAGTTTTTTCCCTTTTTTTAATTTATATTTTTTATTTTGTTTTTTTAGAATAATATTTAAGTGCTAAGGAGTTAATGCGGTAAAATATCGGATATCGGCCAAGGACCGATATTTGAGATATTGGTTATCGCGGTGGGATATATCGGTAATTTTAATATTATGCTAAATTTATATATATAGCGATTTAAGACTAACAATTCAGTATACTCTCATACCGTTAACAGATTAATCTTTTGCAACAATTGTAGCAACTAGGAACTGACTAAGACTTAAAACATTAACATTTAACAGTCAAAACTAACAATTAACTAATTAAGACTTAAAACACTAATAGTAGCTATAAGAAGAAAGACGAATGGTAGAAGTAAGAAGAAAGGTATTGATATCAGGAAAACCAGTGATATATCGGTCAATATTGCTGAAATTATCGGTACCGATATCTCAGCGGGGGACCAATAACTGATATATTATATTATTGTCGGTGATATATCGGGATATTAACTACATAGGTTAAGTGATTGAAAAACGTGTGGCGCTTCGATTCGATGTGTTTTGATTTCAAAAGCCGATGCATGATGCGCAGTGTGTGAGGCGTGCGCATCAAGTATGAGAGGCATTCATCGTCTATGGTCAAATTTGTTCAGTTGATAGTCTAATTTGTTTAAAACTTTAAATACTCAAACCTATCGCTCACTAGATACGATACGATGGTCATATTTGTTCAATCAGATTTGAAAAACTCAGATCCATTGCGATTGCTAATTTGTTAAAATATTGGTCACTGCAAATACGTCGCATAAGACTGTATCACGCATCAGTCGCATTGCATGTGCATCGTGCATTATGCGCTCCTTATGCGCACATTTGAAAACCACGATCATGATTCATGAACAGTTTTCCTTTTAGGGGTGTGAATTTGCTCTGCATAGGAACACATAATTTGAATATTGATTATTTGACTTTGTATGTAGGATCATATGTATTTGCATAAGTTGGATTCATATTCATCTTATGTGGTCTCTTTTTATTCATATGTTTTAGTTTTCAGGGGCATAAGGAATGGATCAACGAAGTTAACTTTCTAGGAGTGGTAAACCATCCAAATCTTGTAAAGTTAGTCGGATATTGTGCGGAAGATGATGAAAGAGGGATTCAAAGGCTGTTAGTTTATGAACTTATGAGCAATAAAAGTTTGGAGGATCACTTATTGGGTCGTGCGAAATCGCCTCTTTCTTGGATGACACGTTTACGAATTGCTGAAGGTGCGGCTCGTGGTTTGGCTTACCTACATGAAGAAATGGACTTTCAGGTTTTGTATTTTGATCTCTATTATTAGCTTATTTTACTTGGTTTATCGCCAAATAATTCATGAATGATGAATTAGGTAATAGTTATTGCCTGTGAAGACTCCGGTTTTCTTAGGACTCGTATTAGGAAATAAACGAATTATATATTTCTATCTTTCATGCGTTTGAGGGAATCCAAATGTTTGCAGATCTTAATGTATGATGCAAAGAGTATGTTATCATACACATGATCCGGCCCACTAAGTCGTTTCCATTCATTATATATGAGATCCGTAACTCCGAATGCAAGAAAAGTAATGTCCTTTTTTAACTCGGGCCCTTTTGTCGCCGACTTGCCTTTTTCTAGTTGTTTGAAGTATGAGTCTATTAAATTTTGGTACAACGTCATATCATTTATTGCGGCTTGTTACATGATCCGATTTGTCGAGACCTATCAGCCATTACTAATGAGCCATGTAACTTAAAGTTATGCCCCTTATATTGACCATGGCTATATTTATATGTGTATATTAATCCACTTGCTTGAGTAGTAGAGTATCGAACCTCTTCATTTAACTGTCTTTCTTGAACATAACTACTAGGCTGTTTGGCAACTTCTGAATAGGTAAGTGCTGAACCAGTAAGAGATCTGAACCATTAAGAGCCAGTATAATGCTTAACCATTCACAGGCAAAATGTCTGATCAGTTCAGATAAGAGGTGTTAGCCATTCAGACTCAATATAATGCTTAACCATTCAGACATCTGCTCGCGAAACAAACAATCTGAACCATTGCCTTAAGTGTGATACATAAACTAACTAAAAACACATTTGTATGCACAAGTGTTTATGCGGTTCTTGCGCTTCTCTACTTATTGGTTATGTATTGAATGTACCCCTATATCTATGTATGTATTGTATTCATATTTCTCCTTGCTAAACGTAGATATTTTCCGTCACATTAATATGACAATTTAGCCAAACAACTTTCAAAGTTTGTCAAATTTGGTAATAAGAAAATAAATATACTAAATTTGGTAACTTTTTCTTTTTATGCAGTTAATCTTTCGAGATTTTAAAACGTCAAACATTCTTCTGGATGAAGATTTTACACCGAAGCTCTCAGATTTTGGATTGGCTAGACAGGGCCCTGCTGCCGGACTGACCCATGTTTCCACAGTCGTAAGCTCATTTCTCTACACGAACCAACATTAATAACTTCAGGATGTATTTATCGGACTAACACTTTATTTATATTTCAAAGGTTGTTGGGACAGTAGGTTACGCAGCTCCAGAATACGTACAGACGGGTAGATTAACATCTAAAAGTGATGTTTGGAGCTTTGGGGTGGTCCTATACGAGCTTATCACGGGTAGGCGAGCAGTGGAACGAAACTTACCTCGAAACGAACAAAAACTTTTGGAATGGGTCAAACCTTACATTTCAGATTCAAAAAAATTCCACCTCATTATCGATCCGCGCCTCGAAGGAGATTACCCGATTAAATCGGTTCATAAACTCGCACATCTAGCCAACAAATGCCTTACGAAGAATCCTAAATCCCGGCCCAAAATGAGCGAAGTGGTCGAGATGTTAGGGAACATCATTGATGATGTCATGCCACCTCAAGAGGAACCCGAAGCCCAAACCGAAACGGAAACGGAAACCCAAGTTGCGGAAGAAAATGAAGACGGTCTAGGTGAAGAGGGATGTGGGGTTAACTATGTGAGGCGGGTTTTTGAATTTAAAGAATTGGTTAGTTTGAGAAACCGATCGTGTGGGAGATTAGATTGGCGGTATTGGACACACGGGAGTCGTTGAAATAAGCGGTTCGGATTCGGGCCTTTGTGTTTTGTATCACATTTGTTTGTATTCTACTTCATAAAACTATGATGGGCAAGTTCAGGTGGTTTTTTTACTCTGAACAAGGTCTAAGACGTCTAGTTTATATGGCGGTCCAAATAGCTTGTGTCTCGCAAATATCTTGCTCGAAATTGGGTCGTTTAAATTTTAGACCGAACTGAGCTGGCTTGTTTAACTTTCGAGTCACGGTAGGTTTGCTCTTTGGTTCATGAATAATAATTTAATTTTAACTTTAGTTTTAGCCTAGGTTGTAAAGCCCAATACCCAATTTCAAGCCCATTCCAAGACCATCATTTTCTTGAATTACTCCCTTCCCCTAAATCGTTCACTCACCAGAATTTTTCAGTGGCCCCTAAATCAACAGTTTCTTCTAGAGATATATATTTTTTTGAACGACAGATTTGGATCACCGACGGATCATTGGAGTATAATCGTGCGACCAGTAAAACCATCCGATCATATCCATCTCCACTAGGCAATAATGCCTATACACCAATTCAGCAAAATGATCTCAATTTAGAGTTCGAAGCATACGTTGAAAATTGTTTCTTCATGGCAACATTTTTTATAAATACATTTTTATATTAGATGGTAGCACCAAGGACACTTTACACTTAAATAATAAATAGGGTTTGTTCATGGCAACATTTGATATATGTTAAGAATTGGTCGACCCATGGGAGTAGCATAGTGGGGGCGGGAGGAGGCGACCGACCCCTCAAATTTTTCACTCAGTAGTGGAGAGTATGTGGTTTCGTATAGAAATTTTTGGGTATACACGTTTTTGACCCCCCCCCCCCCCCCCCCCCCCCCCCCCGGTTTTATAGAAAATTTTGGGTATATACTTTTTCAACCCCACGGTCAGAAATCTCAAGCTTCGCCACTGGGTCGACCCTTGTATAATTCAAAATAAAGTTTCAAAAAGTGAGAGGGATATCACAAAGTCAGTACCATAAACATAAAGGCACATTTGCTTGTTAAGTGGGAGTGGGGCAACATTCAAATTGGCCCATTATTCATAACCTACCAGCACCCATAAAACACTTTTATTTTAACTTTCTAACATCCTTATCCATATTGTACTTACATAAACTTAAAACTCAAGATCAATCAAATGATAATATATTTATTAAAATGTATACCTCACAGGATATTATACTTTAAATGAATTGTTGAATTATAGAGTTTGATAAGCTCAAAATCAGGTTAATATTGGATGTTTACACTTGCACTAACCCCACTTAGGGGCTGTTTGTTTAGCTCTTAATGGGACTCTTAATGGTTCAGACCTCTCACTGTCTCAACACTTAATGGTTCAGACTGTTTGTTTCGCGAGCAGATGTCTGATTGGTTCAGACATTTGCCTCTGAATGGTTAAGCATTATACTGAGTCAGAATGGTTAAGACCTCTAATCTGAATTGGTTAGACATTTGCCTCCGAACGGTTAAGCATTATACTAGCTCTTAATAGTTCAGACGTATTGCTGATTCATCACTTAATGGTTCAGACCTCTTACTGATTCAACACTTAATCATTTAGAAGTTGTCAAACAGCCCATTAGGCCATGGGGTATGGGGCGGGGGTTTGGGCGTGGGTTGGGGGAAAACGCCCAAGGCACCACCCCGGGTGGGCTTGGGTTGGGGCGTGGCCCTTGGGGCTTGGCTTTCAAGCCGGGCGTGGGGTGGGGGGGACATGCTAGCTGGCTTGCTCTTATTGGCTTGCTCTTTTTGTATTATTTTTTTTAACAATCTGCCACACCCAACCCAAGCCCAACCCACGCCCCGCCATACCCCGGGGACACGTAACCAGGCGGTGGGGGGGCTCCCATTCCACGTGTCAACAAATGCCCCAACCCAAGCTCAACCCAAGCCCCACCATACCCCATGGCCTTAGGCTAGTGTATAAAACTACGTCGTTTTAGTTCATTATATCAAAACCACCATGTTTTTAGTTGATTTATATCTAACAGGATATTTTAGTTAAATACCCAAAAACTTGATTTTTGTAATTTTACTTTCCACACCAAAGTTTCTTTGGATCAAAGAGTATCATGGACTTAAAAAGTGTGTGCTCAATGTTATACAAGCAATATTTGACAATAAAAACATTACAGATGAAAAATAAAAATTAGAAAAAATAGTTTTTACATATTAATTCTGGCATAGGGTTGAAAGTTTGATGCAATTTATAAGTTACCAAGTTGGTCAAAACTAATTAAATTCTAAATTTTGAGTTTCTATGTGAACTTATTTAAAATTAATTGTTATAAGTAAAAATGACAAAAGTGAATAATACAAGAAAGTTATTCCAAAATCATATGATTTTATGTTAAGAAATGTGTAAACACTTTAGACGATTTCGTCTACGTAAACATGACGTATGTATGCCTTCAAAGTCTCAAAAACTTAATTTAAAACAACCTCATGTATCATATAGTATTTTTAAAATAATAATGAATCTTGTTGATGTGAGAAAAAAACAAAAAAAGAACAGCTACACACGTCCTTTTCTTTATAAATCTTTACTCTCTTCATTACTTATATTAAACATTTAAAAAATGGGAAAATTATCAAATTAGCCAAGAATAAACTTTGACCACCAAATTAGCCATTTGATGCCTCCTTGGAGCAGGGCATCACGGATTCAAATGTGCGGGATGCCTCTTTCAATGTGGAAGTGACACGTGTCTCAATGATTAGGTAGACTCCTCCAATGTCCCTCAACAGACTCATCTAATGCCTCAGCAGACTCTTCTAATGCCCCTCAACAGGCTCTTCCAATGCCTCAGGCATGAGTTAAAATTTTATGTGGGACCTACCACCCACTTCATCTTCACCACCGCCACCACCACCACCACCGCCGCCGCCACCACCACCATAAAATATGCAACTTTATTCAGATTCGTACATAATGCAGATTATTCACCATAAAATTGACTTCGCAAAGAATTTAAGAACAATGTTTTAGAGCAAGGATATGAAGTTATTGATGTGTTGGAGCTCATGAAGGATCTTGAAGATGAAGTGGCGGTGGCGGTGGTGAAGATGAAGTGGGTGGTAGGTCCCACATAAAATTTTAACTCATACCTGAGGCATTGGAAGAGTCTGATGAGGGGCATTGGAAGAGTCTGCTGAGGCATTGGATGAGTCTGCTGAGGGGCATTGGAGGAGTCTACCTAATCATTGAGACACGTGTCACTTCCATATTTAAAGAGGCATGAGGGGTCTTGAAAGAGGTATCCCACACATTTGAATCCGTAATGCCCTGCTCCAAGGAGGCATCAAATGGCTAATTTGGTGGTCAAAGTTTATTCTTGGCTAATTTGGTAAATTCCCCATCCCTTAAAAAATAGGATATGGCCATACAAATTCAAGTTTTATATATTTCTATGAAGATCTTTGATTAAATACAAACTCAAATAAGAATAACCCCACAACAAACTATACAACTATTTTACCAAAACCAACATTGTTCTTCTTCCCTTATGTTCTTGCACTCACTTGCTATATATAGCCGAAGCCGAAGGCCGCGGATAGGTGGTGGAACGCTCACCGCTAGCGGCACCACCGTCTTGAGAAACTAACCGCCTCGTTTGTGCCTCGTTGGCGGAATGTCTTCGTAACCTTGCCGCCTTCTTTGGATCTTGAAGTAACTCTAGTTCTTTAACCACATCTACCATGCTCGGCCTCAACCTTGGGTCCGATGAAATGCATCGTAGGGCTAGGTTAGCTGTGGCGTGGACCCCGTTTAAAGTGTACTGACCTTCGAGACGGTTGTCAAGAATCCGAAAAAGTTTCCGTTTGTGGGGTAGGTAGGGTTTGGCCCATGCAACTAGACTTTGTTCACCCATGGGTCGGTTTTTGTCTATGGCTCTTCGGCCCGACAACATTTCGATGAGGACCACTCCAAAACTATAAACGTCACTTTTCGTGGATAAATGACCTATAAATGACCAAACATAAGACGATTAGATAAAAGAAAAAAAGTACTAAGTTGAGAGAAAAAGACGTTAGTTAGTATACCGGTGGCTAAATATTCAGGGGCGGCATAACCATAGGTCCCCATGACCCGTGTCGAAACATGGCTTTTGTCGCCAGTGGGCCCGTCTTTAGCTAGCCCAAAATCGGAGAGTTTAGCATTGTACTCCTGTTTAAAAGAAACAATTAGTGGATAATTAATCAATTTAACCATTTAATTTAAAGTACATCACAGATGACATACCGAATCAAGTAACACATTAGAAGTCTTAAAATCCCGATAAATCACTTTGGTTTCGGCACTATGAAGAAAAGCTAGTCCTTTAGCGGCTCCAAGAGCAACCTTTAACCGAAGACTCCATGTTAGCGGTTGAAAATAAGATCCTTCTGTAGAAGAAAAAAAATGTACAAAACCCATCAATCATATGAAAAACTCGATCTTTTTATGTCGTGCTAAACGTAACTCACCCCTTATATTTTTTTTTTACCGATTGAAACCCCTTATCTCTCTACTTTACTCAATAGAGGATACATTTAGCATACAGAAGTACGTTTAGCCAACCCATCTTTTTAACGTATGAAATCATTATAACTTTTAAGAAAACACGACTTACTCCTGAACAAGTGATTCTCCAAGCTGCCTCGAGGCATGAACTCGTAAACTAGAAGCCGATGTTCGTCTTCTAGACAATACCCAATCAAATTCACCAGATTCGGGTGCGAAAACTGCCCTAAGTAGTTCACTTCCGCCTACAATAATCATACACAATCTGGATCATAAACATATCAATTATGACATAAATGGAATTATCACTTCTCTTTTCTTATTTAAACGCGAACACACCCCCTAAAATCTACTCATAAAATCTAACGGAAATGGAGGCTTACCAGCCATTCCCTGTGACCTTGAAAACTTTCTGCATTAAGTCTTTTAACAGCAACAACGACTCCAGACCCCGGTTTTGAAGCGGCGAACGATTGTTCATCGATCCACCCTTTATAAACTGACCCGAACCCACCTTCGCCCAACACGCTATCGGGTCGAAAATTTCTCGTAGCCATTCGAAGATCCGAATAATTGAAACTCTTCAAGTTACAAGATTGTAAGATTTCGCCTTCGCTCCGGGGGATCGGAGGGTTGCAGTTGCTCCCACTTGAATTACCATTATCATTTCCTTCTGTACTTCCAGTTCTTGAACTCACCCCTAAATTATTGACAAATATATAATAAAATCAGATAATTTTATTATGATTTCAGAATATTCTCATACCTTTTTATCAATTCCTTAATGGGTATTTAAAATTGATTCAATTCCATCATAACCCTTATTTCAAAATTGAATCTTGATAAATTATAACAATAAAAAGATTCTCAAAAACAGAGAAGTTCTTGAACTCACCACTAAATTGTTAAACAAGATGCAATAAAATCAAATAAATTTATTCTGATTTTAGAATATTCTCATCCCTTTTTATCAATTCTTTAATGGGTATTTCAAATTGATTCAATTCCCACATAACCCTAATTTCAAAATCTAACCTTGACAATTATACTAAAAAAAAAGATTCCCAAAAACAGAAAATTGATCATTACAAACCCTAAAAAACTGCATTAATATTAATAAAACATAATAAATCAGTACCTGTGTGATATGGGCTTTCAGCTTTGATTCTAGCACTCAAACAAATACCCATTGAAATGATTATTATTCTTGAAAATGGGTGTCTTTTTTCACTTCAACAAGATTCTTGAAACTACAAGATTTTATAAAAAGAAAAGCAGATCTTGATCTGGGTGTTGTGAAAAAGAAAATCTTTTGCACTGGAACCAAGTTTCACAGTTAACTATGCCACAATTAAATTAAAAAAAAAAGAAGCTTTTTTTAACAATTTGTGATAAAAAGGATGAATTTGCAGAAACCCACAACGAGGTTCAGTAGCAAGATTATGAATCTTGATCTGCACCTCGTTTTTATGAATTTTTTTTTTTATTTGGTGGTGGCCGGTGGATGGTGGGTGATTAGAAAGATTTTTGGTGGGCGTTTAGGCAACAATTGGTGAGTGGGGTGGTGGATATAGTTTGAGATAAAGTGTATTAATGGCGGATTTGGCTGCTAAATACTTGGTAGTGATATGGATATTAGCCGTAGCCGGTAGCCGGTGGCCGGTGGGTGGCTCATTCACACTACTATCTAGTTTGCTTCATTTCACACACTCATGAGTCATGACTCACCAACTAGTTTTATTTCGAGTAGTTTTTAACCAACTATATTTTGTTGGTTTATCAAGCCGGGGGTCTCACTGTAAGCAGACTCTCTATTTCTACGGGGTAGAGGTAAGGCTGTCTACATCTTACTCTCCTTTGACTCTACCTTAGCTTTGCTATTGATTGGATTTACTGAGTATGATGATGATGATGATGATGATATTTTGTTAGTTTGTTTCCTCATAATTTTTTTAACTGCCAATTTCTTGTGGTTTGGTCACCGCAATCTTCAAATTGGAGAGCTGTGTCGTCTTATTCTGGTCAGGCTATATTGTCTTAACCGGACTTTTGCTGGCTTCAGAGTTTGGCTTGAACGTTTCCCTGAAAAATCATACCGCATGTTGTCACTTGACAATCGTTGTGCCACCATAAGAGCAGAACTCTCTGGTATAACACACGGTGGGATGAAAACTCGGGTGGTTCGTGATTCGAACTGACAACCTTGCACAAAACATACCTCAAATCCTTCATTGCCTAAATTCACAAAAAATGACACAAGTGGGGATTAAACTTCTATATGCACTAGGCCACAGGTGGGGATGTAACTTGTTTCCTCATATTTGATGTTTAATCGAGAGTGTTTAGCTTAAGGATTTTTTTTCTTTTTTAAGTAACTAAGCTAATAAATATGTTTTGAAGTGTTTGGATGAAGTAAAAGAAATTGTATTACATTTTATGTTAGAAATAAACAAGTTTTATAATCACTTTTTAAGTAAGCATAAAGAAACATATGTAATTCCATGAATCCTCTAAACTTGAAGTAAATTAAATTTCGTGTTTATGTGACTTAAAAAATATATTAAAAATTGTCCATTGTGTATTATGACTACACTACATGTTAGTTATTAAAGAAAATAAAAAATAGCTATTATTTTGTATCTTTATTTTAACTAGAATTACGACCCGCCGCAATGCGGCGGGGATTCTTTAGTTATAACTAAGTCGATTTGGGACCCGCACATTATGTTGAACCTGTCAAACGGGAAAAAAATAGACGATGTAAAAACGTTCACTAACACACGCACGTTGCGTCGTGTTAACTCGCAAAATTTAGAACGAATCGTAAAAACGCTAAACCAAAGACGCACGTCGCGATGTGCTAAGTCACTAAATTTAGAACGAAGGATAAAGCGAAAAATTTTGTGGAAATTGAAAACTATAAAGGACCAAAGTTGAAAGTAAAAAAAGTTGTGAGAATAGATTGCAAAAGATAAAAATTTTTGGGTTAAAAGTAAAAAAACAAATAGTTTGGAGTTAAAAATAATTTATGAAACTTTTTGGTGAAAAGTAAAAAATCAAATTTTTTTTGAAAAACCCCCAAAGCCAAGGTTACAACAACCATATGCATAACCATTTTTTATTTGAAAACCCCCCAGGGGCGTAAAAGTGTGCCAAATAGCATCAATGCCACATTACCCAGCGACCACCAACACTGAAGTTGCGGTGTGTTTATGTGAAGAAATTATACCGAAACGCTAAACATAGAAGTTAATAACTAAGTCGATCTAAGACCCGCACGTTATGTCGAACTTGTCAAACGGGGAATAATAGACGATGTAAAAACGTTGAACCACACACGCACGTTGCATTGTGCTAACTCGCAATGTTTAGAACGAAACATAAAAACGTTACACCACACACGCACGTTGCGATGTGTTAACCCTAAAATTTAGAACGAAGCATAAAGCGAAAAATTTGCGAAAAATGAAAACTATACAGGGCTAAAGTTGAAAGTAAAAAAGTTGTGAGAGTAGATAGTAAAAAATAAAAAGTTTTGGGCTAAAAGTATAAAAAACAAATAGTTTGGGGTTAAAAGAAATTTACCAAATACCTTTGGGTGAAAAGTAAAAAATTCAATTTTTTTTTTGGAAAACTCCCAAAGCATTGGGTACAAGACATATGTGCACAAAAAGGTTGCTAATTTATAGTGTTTTAATTTAATTTGTCTTTTTACCCCGTGCGTTGCGACGATTATTTGTTTGGTGTTCGTTCGATTCATTACGGTATCAATACATTTCACCCATCTATTGGCGAAGCTTTATCCCCCGGTCCCACTGATTTTTTGCTCGAAGTGTTAAACTGTTAATTTTACCGAAAATTTCCGAATTTTTTTTAGTGTAAAATATTGGATTTTAAAAGTCCGGTCCTCACTGAGTTTTCGTTCAAGCTCCGCCACTTCATCCATCAAAAAGACAATTCTTATATGTCTTCAACCGTTTTACCATGTATTTTTTTTTTTTTTATAAAAATCTTCAAAGTTTATTCCATTCACATCTAAATGCACTTTACATCAATATCGCATGTAAGCGAGCAACAAGCTGCGCCGCTACCCCTTTCTGAATAGCAAACCCTAGCCTATTAAAGACAAACCCCTGCCCCCCCTGTTGATGAGCCACTGCTGTGGACAACCTTTTGGACCCTAGTCAACAAACGGATAGCTTCTGGAGCAAGGGATCCAAAGGTGTCGAAGGCGAAGGGGACAAATGCATATTGGTTATCAGCACATACTTTAGCGTGTTTATCCACTTTTTTTGATTCTGCTTTCCTTATAGCTTGTCCTGCTACAAACCCGCTTTCCCTTTACCATGTATCGATTGTTAAACTCTTTTTCGTTTCTTGACTTTCAAATTTGCCAAAGGGTCGTAAGAAGAACAACACCAATCAACTTCTTCTAGGATTTGAAACGTTTAGCATTGTCAACCACTTGTAGCAGTGCCCAACTCACTTCAAGTCAAACACTAACTAATAAAATACGAATGACCCCATAATATGTAGCATAGAAAAAGTCAAACAAATGCTTTTAAGACTTTAAAGGTTACATAGGTGTCCCAGTTGTGAAAAGGGTTGGCTAAAAATATTCCTCCATTTTTAACAAATACCCCCCCCCCCCCCCCCCCCCCACAATCTAATCATTCACTATATCTTTTCAGACCAGCATTTAAACGGCGTACAAGAGACACAAACTGGCGTTTAAAGCATTTTGACATGTGTATGGGGAGGGTGAATTGGGTTATACGTGCATTTAATAACAGGGATTTCCAATTTCGAAGACGCTTGAGGGGATAAAAGAGGACTCGTTCTTGTGGATAAAGAACCGCTCGAAGTTCGTAAACCTTGCCTGGGAAAACTGGAGTTTGTTTGCTATCACAGATTTGCTGTAATGTTTGTTTGGTTGTTGTTCTGTTTTTTCCGCTGTTTTGTTCCCAGTTTCTTGCTGGCTCTTTATATTTATATATAAAGTGAGTTGCCGTTCAAAAAAAAAATAACAGGGATTAATATAGAAAAAATAGAGTCAAAAGGATATTTTTTTTTAACGGCAAACTCACTTTATATATATATATATAAAGAGCTAGCAAGAAGCTGAGAACAAAACGAAACAAACCGAAATCCAAGAAAGCAAAACAAAAAATTACAACATAACTGAAATATCAAAGGACTGCCAGTTATCTAAAGACGGGACCGTGAGCTTCGAACGGTTGGTGAGCCAAAGAAAAGCATCTTCTTTAATAGCCTCCACCGATTTGGAAATCGGAATAAAGCGGCCTTCAAAAACCATCTCATTCCTTGCTAACCAAATCCTCCAAACCGTGGCCAAAATAATAGTATAAACAATCATATGATGACCCTTAATTATAAGAGGATATGATGACCCTTAATTATAAGAGGGTAAACCGGGTCATATGAGTGTTTAATAAATAGTAACAAATTGTACATTTACCTACCTCCTAAGTGTGTGACATGTTTGTTTTAAGAGTTAAATGCCATTTTAGTCCATGTGGTTTGGGCCATTTTGCCAGTTTAGTCCAAAGGTTTCATTTTTAACCTGTGGGTCCAAAAAGGTTTCACAGTTGCCATTTTAGTCCACTGGGTTAATTTTATCCATTTTTTCTGTTAACGGGAAGGCCAATTCGGTCATTTTGTATGTAATTCTGTTAACTAAAAGGACAATTCAGCCATATAAAATGACCGAATTGGCCTTCTCGTTAACAGAAAAAATGGATGAAGTTAACCCAGTGGACTAAAATGGCAACTGTGAAACCTTTTTGGACCCACAGGTTAAAAATGAAACCTTTTGACTAAACTGGCAAAATGACCCAAACCACATGGACTAAAATGGCATTTAACTCTTGTTTTAAATATTTTAGTCACCTTTTTTAAAGTTGAATTACAGACAGGACTTTAGGATGATCAAATAAGCAAATTAAAGTACCTTTTCTAACCGGCGTTTTTTTTAAGGGTGACTTTCTATGTACAGGACCTATCGGTCACCGGGTTCTTGTCAAAGACAATCCCTCGTCAGTCCCGTGTTACGGACGTGATGTTCTATCTGGCCCCGGCCGCGTACGGAAACTGACCTTCGCCCGAAAACCATACTGCCCCCACACGGGTAAAACAGCTGGGTGAAAACCGGGTTGCCCTCCGGATCAAACCATGCCTCGATAGGAACGACCTATCATAGGGACGTCCCCTCCCCCCCAATATGCCGCAGCCGGGAGTTGAACCGGCGACCTCACAAGGAGGAAGCCGGCCCAACCACCACATGGGAAACCAACTGGGCTGGAAGGGGCATTTTCTAACCGGCTTTTTAGTAGACACTAGACAATTAAGACAAAATACAGGCTATTACTATTTCCATATTCTTACATTTTATTTTCACAACCTTTTATATTTTATCTCTTTCTCTATATCTATATATGTACAGAGAGATAGAGAGGAGGGATGTATGCAAGGGCATACCCACCTATTCTTAAGGTGGGCGGGGGCACCTCTTAAAAAATATTTTTAGTGCTAAATTCCCGTAAAATCCTGACCTCACCCCTTGAAAATTTTTGACCGCCCCCCTTAGGAAAAAAATCTTATTAATTTATTAAAAAAATATTTAAACACTGATTTAAAAAAAATACAACCTAATTAACTTTCACTTAACCTAATTAACTTTCTCTTAGCCTTTAGCCCAATAAACACTCCATAACCTAAGCCTATCCAAATCTAATAATCTAATTTGAACTAAAATATAATAACCCAACTCACCGCCCTTTCTCTTTCTCTCGTTCCGTTATTTGTTTTGTGATCCCAGACTCACAAAACCAACAACAGCGCACATCAAGTCTTCATCAGGCAACAACAGCTTCGGATTTCCCCGGAGAATAGTAAATTACGGCCACCAAACTCACGAAAACAACATCTTTATCACTGTTACAGGGTATGGTTCGATTATTTTGTTGTTTTCTTGTTTTATTTGGATTTTAGGAGAAATAAAATTGTTAAAAAAGTTTGAAATTTTAGTTGTTTTTTGAAACTTTAGTTGGCTGATTTTGTTGTTTTAGTTAAAGTTTAGTGTGTTTAAATGGTTAGTTACAAGAAATCAACAATTGAAACTAGGGCTTGATTTTAAAGTTGAAAATTATGAAGTTTGATGATGATTGTTTAATTGTTTTGTGTTAAATATTAGTTGTATATGTTATATAAAGAAAGACTTGCTTAGAAAAGTATTTTTAGATGATGTTTTGGATATATTAAAAAAATAAAACCTGTAGGGCGACATTTTAAATATGTTTATAACGACGTTTGACGTGTTTTTGATGATTACATAAATTTTAGTTTGATGTTCTTTTATTTTACAAGACCTGACCTGATATGAACCGAACTTTTTTTTATATACCTAGGGGCCTAAAATCTTTAAAAATATTTCGCATCCCATGAAAAAAATTCTTAGGTCCGCCACTGGATGTGTGAATATTTACTCCCTTAAAGTTTAGATGTCATTAACATAATAAGACCCTCTGTAGTGGGGCGCGATTTGTGGATTTTTTTGGGCCATAACGCTCTATAGCGCCCCGAACACCACGACGGGCGGAGCTATGGGGGAAGAAAATGGTGAGGGCGGTATGGTGATAGCGGCGTGATGGAGGGGATTTTCAAAAGTTTGCCCAATCAAAAAATAGTTAGTGTTTTTTAATTAATTAATAGAATTGAAAATTAATAATTAGGTAATGATGGGTAGGGGTTTTATGACTACGAGCTCTAGTGATATAACACCCCATAAAGCCACTGTGTGACGTGGCACGCCACGTGCCGCATAACATCCACAAATGGGCTTTATGACTACGGATGGTCTAATTATAAGTACAATGACTAGTATGAATAGAAAAAGGTACAGTGGCCCAACAAATATTAAAAAAAAACTGATATACACATATCTACTTAATGATTTAACAGTGTAATTAAAAGAGAGATTGAGAAATATAATAGAATCAATGTTGATGCAGATTTTGTGTCCGATGCTTGTCGAATAGATTAGTTTTATTTTACGCTGAATTTGTAATAGTTAGTGAAACGGTCTATCGAACGTGTATAGACCCGCTCGTTTGAAGTGGTCAAACGAGAGGGTTATTCAGTTGACCGTGTGTGTTTGCAAGACAAGGGGTGTGACTATAAATAGAAAACCCTTGCCATTTGCAACACTAGGGAGACTTTAGGAGGTTTGAGACCTCACCGGGAGAGATCACCACTTGGTCTCTCCCCGGATGTATACTTCTTTGGTATGGTTCGGTTATCATGTAATCGGGCCGGCTTGTTATGTTATGTTACAAAATCAATACAAGCAAGTATTTCATCCGTCTCTAATCTTCCCGTCTATGAACATAATCATGATAATCACGGTTTCGGTCCCGAAACACGGTCCTACAATTGGTATCAGAGCCATGGTGCCCGATTTAGTAAATCTAACCGTTTACTAAGTCACATGTGCTCTAGATCTGTGATTTTAGTGATTTTTGTTCAAGAAGAAAAGTTGGGTGAAAATGAGAAAAACTCAGATTTGGACCCGAATATTCAGATCTGTGCTGAAACGAGTGTTCGGTTTTATGTTTTTCACCTATATAATCAAGTTATCATCATAAAAAAATCAAAAATACAATGTTTTCGTCAAATCTGCATAAGAACAGTCGCTGTGTTCTTGATGTTCTTGGCGGCTGCTTAAAGAAACTAGGGTTTCTTCATACCCCGAAAGATGAAAAAGGTGCTCGAAAGATGAGACTTTGGGTCGAAGGATTCAGATCTGGATCGAAAGATACCAGATATTTGTGGGAACCCTCAACAACTTCGACAGATATATCCTTCGATGGATGTTTCATACCCACTCCTGGCGAAACAGTTTTCGAAGGATCATCCTTCGGTTGATCAGATCTTTCGATTGATCAAAATATCTTTCAAAATTTATGATCTTTCGTAAGTTGATCCTTCGATAAGGCCCTTCATCTTTCGATTTGGGGGAAGTGGTTCTGAATGTATCGCCGAGGAGAGAGAGACAAGAGTTGAAGTTTGGGGTCTGGATGTTATTATCGCAAAGATTAAAAAAAAGGGCAGTGGATGTTGTCTGGGTATCGAACAGAAAGAGGTTTGGGGTTTCATCGAAGATGGGGCAGTGGCTGTTTGGTATTGTTGTTGTCCATTATCGCAGAAAAGAGGAAGAAGATGACGGCTGATGTTGGATTATCGCAGATGAAGGGTTTGAAGTTTGGAGGTGTGTGTCGCAAAGAATGAAGAAGACATGAAGAAGATGATGTTTGTTTGCAGCTGGTGATATTTTTTTTTTTAAATATAGAGGGTTGTTGGCTGAGAAGATAATGTTTGATAGCTGTAAAATGATGATGTCGACAGATCATGTGGATGCAGCTAGGTTTCTTTTTTTTTGGGCCCACTTGGTCTTGATGGATATTGATCATTTAAGCTGTTAGTTGGTTTGGGCCTCTATTGGAACCTTTATTTTGAGAAAGACATTACTTAATTCATTGGGCCATAATCAGCCATATGTTGACCAAAATGATACAATTAGTGCCCACAATAGTGATACAATAGTTTCAGATTGTTGTCGACAGAAATTGTTTTGTCTTGGCAGTTGGGTTTTATTAGATGCATTGTAAATGTAGTGGGTTGTAAATGCAAGTTGACAATCTTTATTTGGGCCAGGAGTACAAGTGGGCTGTATTTAAGAACATGGATTATTAGAGGTCGGGTGTTAGTGAAGATTATTTGAATTAAATTTCAACGTCAAATTTGCACGGGGTTCGGGAGCGCGCGGGATGATGCGGCATGATGAAAACAAGGGATGATGAAAACTTGATTTTTGAAATATGTGGGGTAGTCACGGTTACCGATGCAAATGTCAAAAATGGTGACGCGACTATTATGGGCCAAAAACGGAACGGTATGTTCACTTCCGCACGTCAATATTTATGATTGTTACCGGTTATTCGTAAATGTTCGAAAGCATTTTGTTTATTGTCATATTCTCGCATTTGAAAACGAACGTATGAACCTAGAATGTCAATACCGGTCCTAACGAGTTCACAAAGTCTTTGGAGGGATACAAGTCGGATCCTACGGGGTACTAGGCGAAATTTCTTTATCAACTAGAATATGCAACGAAGAAATCTTTTTTGTTTATTGTCATATTCTCGCATTTGGTAACGAATGAATGAACCTAGAATGTCAACACCGGTCCTAACGAGTTCACAAAGTCTTTGGAGGGATACAAGTCGGATCCTACGGGGTACTAGGGGACGTTCTTATTCAACTAGAATATGCAAAGAAGAAAGTCGTTTTCGTGATTTTTCGGAACCGAGAACATTCAATGAAGATTGACGACAGTTCCGCTCAGTGGAGGGAATTGGTGAACATTTGACGACAGTTTCTTTGAAGTGGAGAGAATCTGTTAAGGTTTAGAAATCTTACCAAAGAAATAGGGGGAATAAAAATTTCGTATGTTGAATTTCTTCGGTAAATTTCTAAACGCAATCACAGGTGGTAGAGTTTGTGATTTTCTGGTGATACAAACGGTTCGGCGTGGAATGTTTTGCACATACACATATTTGAGGATTTTAATTAATTCTTCAGCCAGCGTGAAGGGTTTTGCACGGAAAAATACAGGTTTCTAAAGTCTACAGTAGTTACAAAAACGCTGTTCACTGAAGACCTGGGGAATCTTTATGAAAGCTGATAGTTCAAGACTGAAGACCTGCAGGATTCGGTTTTGGGTTTGATGTTTCTTTGGGATTTTACAGGGATCTGGGGGTAACTCAATTCGTTGAGTTTGAAAACGATGTACTTGGTCAAGCTGACTTCCTGAGTACTGATGCTGAAGATCCGTAGTGCATTACGTGGTCAACTTCACAAAGGCGAGACAATGAGATCTGGATGTAGTTCAACTAAGCATGCTGGTTGAGCTTGCAAGGGATACACTTGGTCTAGCTGACTTTCCTGAGTGTTGATGCTGAAGATTAAAGTGCATTACTTGGTCGATTCCACAAAGACGGTTTACAGAAGACAGTTCACCAGAAATCTCTATCAATGTAGTATGCTTGTATGAAATAGAGTTCTTATGACAAGATCAAGACTTGATGCAGTTCTTAAAGATTGGAACCCTTATCAAATGCCGGTTGGAGTATTGGAAGATCAGCGGAAGATCGGTCAATTGAGAAAATTGCACAACACCCAACACGGATACGCGTACTTTAAGGGGGAAATATTATACAAGGAGCATCAAGATACTACTTACCTGGATCATCGGTCAAGGGGGAATTTGTTAATACAGAGAAGATGAATACTTGACTGAAGATCGATTGCAGTTGCATTTTCAGCATTCGACAGCAACGGACAAGGGGGAATTTGTTGATGCAGATTTTGTGTCCGATGCTTGTCGAATAGATTAGTTTTATTTTACGCTGAATTTGTAATAGTTAGTGAAATGGTCTATCGAACGTGTATAGACCCGCTCGTTTGAAGTGGTCAAACGAGAGGGTTATTCGGTTGACCGTGTGTGTTTGCAAGACAAGGGGTGTGACTATAAATAGAAAACCCTTGCCATTTGCAACACTAGGGAGACTTTAGGAGGTTTGAGACCTCACCGGGAGAGATCACCACTTGGTCTCTCCCCGGATGTATACTTCTTTGGTATGGTTCGGTTATCATGTAATCGGGCCGGCTTGTTATGTTATGTTACAAAATCAATACAAGCAAGTATTTCATCCGTCTCTAATATTCCCGTCTATGAACATAATCATGATAATCACGGTTTCGGTCCCGAAACACGGTCCTACAGTCTAATTATAAGTACAATGACTAGTATGAATAGAAAAAGGTACAGTGGCCCAACAAATATTAAAAAAAACTGATATACACATATCTACTTAATGATTTAACAGTGTAATTAAAAGAGAGATTGAGAAATATAATAGAATCAATGTGAAATCAGAAATATATATATAATATTAAATGGTTAACTATATAAAATTAGGTTAACTAAATATGTACAGCAATCCTGTTACAGAATAAGTCAATTAGTAATAGTTTGAGGGTAATAATTGTAATAATAGATAGTTGAGGGACTGTAATTGTAATATGCGAAAGATGGTAGTTGTTGGTAGTTATAAACATAACGACCCCAAGCTAACCAGCTAAGCTTGATTCGGGTTTTCCCTCCTTCTCTCTCTGTGTTTCTCTCAATTCAGGCTAACAATTGGTATCAGAGCTAACCGATTCTCATCGGAGCTCATTGATTCCGACCACCACCAACATTCCGATCATCTTCTCCGGCGAGTTCTTCGTCGTTCCTATCCAATTCCTTCAAATTCGTCCAATTCCTTCATCAATTCTTCAATTCGTTCAATTTCTGTTCATTTTCCATTGATTCTTGGAATAATCAGTTATTGATCATTCTATTCTGTATCATTAATCAGTTGCCTGATTCTTGATTCTTTTTCTTCATTTCTTTCCAAATTCTCTGTTTTCAATACAATTCATTAAGATGACTATAGAAACCAAGAAGTAGATCATATTGCTAAAGATGTCAGTCGATTAGATGAGTTTACAACGCAAACTCAAGAAAGCCTGTTGAACCTGAAAGCAGCCTTTGATCAGATGCAAGCAACATTCTCAAAACTGGAGAAACAAGGAACAATGGTACTAAGAAATGAGGGTGACAGAATCAGTAACAATCGTTTAACAAAGGTAGAATTTCCAAAATTTAATGGTGATGATGTAGAAGGGTGGATGTATAAGTGTGAACACTTCTTTTCAACCGATGAGACCCCAGAAAGATACAAGGTTAGATATGCTTCTGTTCACTTAGAGGGAAGAGCCTTGCAATGGCATCAAGGTTTCATGAAGTCCTCTGGAAAACAGATTTGTGATGTGACTTGGGACGAATATACAAGACATGCAACCACTAGATTTGTTGCAACACTAATAGAAGATGCTATGGGTGCACTCAAAGCACTGACCCAAACTGGTGAGTTGGAAGACTATTGTGATGAATTTGACTTGTTACTGAATAAAGTGACTTTACCTGATGAATATACTATCAGTCTATTCATTGAGGGTTTGAAACCAGAAATTAAATGTCATGTAAAGATGTTCAAACCAAAGACTCTAAGAGAAACTTATTCTTTGGCAAGATTACAGGCACAAACAAACAAAACATTGGGTTGGAATAATGTTTCTGGTAACAGTTCAACTAGTTACAAACAGAACATTACAAAGACTAACAATCTAACTAGTATTGCTAAACAACATGTGTTAGCAACACCTGTTAATTCTGTGCCTTCCAATGCTTTGGTTCCTAAAAAATCACTAACAAATACATGGATGATAAAAGGGCAAAAGAGGAATGTTTTTTCTGTAATATTGTTTATTGGATGATCCGGTTCATAAAATCACCTAGCCAGAAAAGTAACGAGATACGTATAAGGCTTTTGCACTAGTGGCTTTTCTAATTCGCTCAGAACTGGCCTTGTGCTACTCGGTTAGCGTATAACTGAACCACATGTCACCAATGGTTTTGGATTTGTGATAGGTTTTTCTTAACTATTATGGCTGGTGGTGGTCTCGTGCGCACGCGCGGGAAGGGGGTGGTTAAAAATTTAGTGTAGTTTGTGGTAATAAATCTCGATCGTCCCCCTTAAAAGTTCGGTTAAACTCCTCATTGCCCCTAGAAAATAAATCATAAATCACCACTTGGTGTATGGAAAACACTAGGTCAAGTTCAAAGTTTGCAATGATTTGTTTAGAGTTTGGGGTTGTTTTGACAACTTCTGATTTCTGAATGGATAAGTGTTGAACCAGTAAAATATTTGAACCACTAACAGGTATGGATAATTACGAGCCAGTGTAATATGTAACCATTCAGAGGCAAATGTTTGGTGAATTCAGATAAGATGTCTTAACCATTCAGACTCAGTATAATGTTTAACCATTCATAGACAAATGTCTTAACCATTCAGGAGCTACGCGTGAAACAAATAGTCTAAACTATTAAGTGCTGAACGAGTAAGATATCAGAACCATTAAAAACTCATTAAGAGCTGAAACGGTGAGCGTTTTCTTTTCTGAGATATGAGGGTAAAACAATAGTTATGATTGGTGGGGATTGAAAAGAAAATGAAAGCATAAAATGAGGAGTGAAGTTTTCTAGAAGACGTGTACGGAATTTATTGTTTTAGCAATGAAAAGTCAAACCCATTGCGAGATTTACGGTGCGTACATACGCCTAACTTGTGCCACCACACCCCTACCATTTTTTTAATTATTATTTCCAATTATTATACGTCAAAACATCTCTATGTTCCCTCTGATTTTAATTAATAAATCTACCCACAAGAAAACATGCAAAGGCATATATTAAACTTTGTAGGAGCCTGATTTGATTAAAAAAAATGAATTGATTTAGAATCTGATACTTTTCTTTTTGCATATAATTTGAATGAATTGAGTAATTTTTTTAAATGAGAAAAATGCCCGGATAATCCCTGTGGTTTCGCCTTTTTTCACTTATAGTCCCTAACTTTCTAAAACTACTTGAATAGTCCCCAAGTTTTCAATTTTTGTTCTCGGATAGTCCCTGGGTCTAACTTCAGTTTGTTTTCTCTGTTAAGTGGGTGTGAAATTACAAAAATACCCTTAATGTAAAAACAAAACAAATTACACCTCCCCTGCTATGTAATCCCTCCCTCTCAATCACAACACAAACCGTCCCTCCTAATCCCTTCCTCTCGATCCTCTCGGTCAGGTGACCGGAGCAAGACACCGGCATATCGACGGACCTCCTCGTCCGTTCGACTTCATTGTTGAGATACACACCCCCAAATCACACCTCCCCCCCTCGATCAACGGAACGACACGACGACAAAGATGTCGGCAAGTTGATGATGCGATGATGATGAAGATGACACGCTGGAGATGGTGACGGCGGTGACGTCTGACGTCACCACCGTCTGTCTCAGCCGCTGACGCTTTTGCTCCTGCTCCGGCACCGACGTCTGACGTCACCACCGTCTTCCTCTCCACCGTCGTCCGCCTCCGTATCTAGTTCCAGATCTGAATCTTCATCGGATTCAAACAGCCGCTACAAATCGAAATCAAAATTGTGTTTTTGTTGTTTGTTCATCAGAGTAGATGAACTAGTTCTGAATTCTGATTGTTATTATTTGAAAATAGGAAGTGGTGATGATTTGTGTGCATTCAGATCTGAGATAGATAAACGATGGCTGTGAGATAAAGAGATAAACAGATTGGATTGTTGTAGTGTTCGGTGTAGTGTATAAAAAAGTTGCAGGTTTGATTCAGTGTTGAAGTAAAATCGATAGTGCCTTTTATGATGAAAAGGGATGTTAGGGCATAAATGACAACTAGTATGTTGTTTGCGAGTCTTTATTGCTGCTGAGATTTAGAAAGTATTAGATTGTTGTTGTTTGTAGAAGAAGAAAAGAAAAATGGCAGCTTGAAGAAGATGCCCGGATAGTCCCTGTGGCGGTGATGGTGGAGGGTGGAGGAGGGTGATGGTGGGTGGAGGTTGAAGATGAAGTGTGGTGGTGGGGTTTTATAAATAAAAAGGGAAAAATGCCCGGATAGTCCCTGTGGTTTGGCCTTTTAAGGAAAGGGTATTTTTGTCATTTCACACCCTCTTAACACCCACTTAACAGAGAAAACAAACTGAAGTTAGACCCAGGGACTATCCGAGAACAAAAATTGAAAACTTGGGGACTATTCAAGTAGTTTTAGAAAGTTAGGGACTATAGGTGAAAAAAGGCGAAACCACAGGGACTATCCGGGCATTTTTCTCTTTTTAAATAATTGAATCTGCGTCACTTTTAAAGTGTGAAGTAAATAAACCAAAGGAATTGACCTCCCACTCTCTTTCTCACTGCCACCGTTGTTTACAATGTTGTTTTGAGGGTCGATTATGCAAAGGATTTTTCATAAAATCATCAACGAACATCGCAATTGATGTTCACGCTGCTAACTATTAGATTACAACAATCATTTCCGTACATGAAATTGATTGTTCTTGTTGTAACAAGCAAATGTTAGATAGTGATGGTGGGGGTCAAGATGTTAATACGGTTGGATTTCAACAATCATCAACTCATATTATATGTATTTTTTTAACAACATTGCTAGAGGCAAAGATCACATGTCCCTTCATTGGGGATTAAACTTGAGACGTCAAATGAAAATTAATTCGACCATTGTAAACTATAGAACTTCGCCCAGTTTTTACCCATAAAAGACTGCTCGTTCACCTTGATGTCTTCTTCTATTGTTTTTAAGATCATCAATCCGTTATTAAAATCTCTCTCGTTTCTTGCACGCTATAGACACCATGTGTTCACAAGGATCGCGTAAATTAGTCTTCTTTGGATGCATTCAATCGACTTGGAAACTCCAGCCAATCTTTAATCGTACGATCTCGTATTACATGTAATATGAATGTGAGACTCGTGACGATAAAGTCATACACACTTCCCAAGCAGAATAATTTATCCGTACAAAAAAAAAAAAATTGTACCATGTCCCCTTGTAGTCAAGCTTGCAATCGAAGCATTTATTTTATGTTTTTCTTATACATAAAGTTATTTTTTTATGTATCAAAATATAGAAACACTAGAACATACACTAGGATGATTTTATAAAAATAAATTACGGTGTGAGGTTCTCTTTCCTTTTAATAAAATATGGTTTTGAGTATAAAAAATAATAATAAAATTTGGTTTTGAGTATAAAAAATAATAAAGTAAACTGTCATTCTTGGCCCTGAGGTTTGGTCACTTTAGTCCAAAACTCAAAGATTTTGAATCTGGGTCCCTGTGGTTTCAGTTTTATTGCCATTTTGTTTCAAAAGTAAAATCAGGTCATATTTGTCTAATAAAATCATAATATTTTGTCTTTTTCCTTTGGGGCAAAATGATCATTATAATACATAGAACTTGCACTATATCAACAACAAATCCAGTGCACACAAATCAATTACAAAAACAACTTCAGCAAACAACAAGTGTTAACACACGAACCGATCCTTCCAGCAATTATCTGTTCCGATGAGAGGGAGAATCAAGAAAACCGATGAGACAGAAAGATAGTAGCTGAGCCTAACTGTAATATCCTTTCAGTGGAGGTTGATATTTAGGTGGTTGTGGTGATGGTTCCGGGTCGACATCTACAAGCCGATTCTTCTAGCAATTAGGGATAAATCTAATGTTTTGGCGTCATCTTTTCTATTTCCTCATCTTGTTCCCGTCAAAATCAATTGTGTACATGTGAGTGCCGTGTAGATCTGAAGTGTTGAGAGGATGAGGGAGTCGAGCGGTTGTGGGTGTTGTATTACGGCTTCTGAGGTGAGTTATTATTGCTCCGGTGATAGTATGAGATCAGTGATGACCAGATTTGGTGCTCGTCGTGGTTTGAATCTCGGTCTTCACTTGCAGGAGAATGAGGTCTCTAGAAGATGATGAATTAGGGTTTGGGTTTGGGGAAGATGATAAGTCTGTACTTTTATGTGTTTTATGTGATCAAAGGGATTATTTAATTATAATGACCATTTTGCCCATGAGGAAAAAGATAAAATACCATGATTTTATTAGACAAATATGACCTGATTTTACTTTTGGACCAAAATGACAATAAAACTGAAACAACAGGGACCCAAATTCAAAATGTTTGAATTTTGAACTAAAGTGACAAAAGTGACTAAACTTCAGGGACCAAAATGCCAGTTTACTCAAAATAATATGAAGGAACTTTTAGAGAATTACACGAGTTTAAAAACAACAGTTCTTTGTTGGTTGAAACCATGATATACATAAATGAAAATACAATGGATTTTTTTTAGTTAAAGTAAAATCATTTTCTTTTTTTATGTTATTTGTTTTTAATTTTAATAAAAAAAATATTTGTAATAATATGTAAAAAAGTATAATAGGAGTTACAGGACTCAAAAATATTTGTAATAATATGGAAAATAGTATTATAGGAGCCAATGAGGTGGTGGTGAAGTGGTAAGGAAGAGTCTTGATGTTCCAAAGGACCCAAGTTCGATTCTTGCCTTGCCCATTATTTTCTGCGGCACCTGGTGATAATGAGAGACTAGACGAATAGGTGGAGATCGCTAGTTCGATCCTTGAACTGAGCGAGTTTTACCTCATAGTACTGTCATGCCTTTGGGCGAGTCTTCACAGGCTTCGACCTTAGGTGAGAATTTTCCCCGATTTGAAGACGGATGTATCCAATATACTGAATTTGGCCGGTAACCAATTTGTAGGATTTATTGGCCGTTCAAAACAAAAGGAGTATATGACAAGTATTAAACATCATTAATGAGAAAGAAAAGAAAAGAAGACACGTATAAAATGAATATAAGGTTTGAAATTGACCATTAAAGAAATAAGGAAATATCACATAACGATCAACACTTGCCAAAAATAAATAGAAAATCACGTGAATACATATTTTAGCATAGTTTATAAGTTCTTATTGTTTATTAATATTTAATTTATTTTTTATTGTGAGAAGCTACCAACTTTTCTATTTTCTCTACTCTTATGCTAATTTTCTTTTTTATCTCCTCTTTTAAGATTAACTTTTTTCCTAATAAGTTGACTGGGTTTATGGTTAACAAAAACTATAATGATACAACATCATCTGTAATGGTTAATGTCTTTTAAGTCATGCGTAACATGCATTATAAAGGTGTGAAATAGTTTGATAACGCCCAATACCATGCTCATTGACATTATAGCCTTTATAGGGGAAGAGGGGGATACATTTCAAAATAATACCCAATGCGAAGAAAAAGACAAAGAAAATAATATATGAAAGAGCGTTAGGGGTCTTAACCATTACATTGGTGACATTAACCATAATGTCAGGGGTAATGGTTAAGGCCTCTTAATGTCTTTTCATTTATTACTTTCCATGTTTTTCCTCTTTATTGGACATTATTCTAGAAATGTCCCTATAATGTCAATGAATAATAGTGTGAGGGCGATATCAAACCCTTTCATATCCCTATAATACTTATTATGCATGGCCTGAGAATATAAGTGGGATCCATGAAAGTCGTTCAAGTGTTATGATATTCTATGAACAATTTTGTTTTAATGTATGTAGTGTGACCAATAAACAAAATGCCCTGTTTATTGTTTATGGTGTGTACATATAATGTATATATGTGTGGGTGTTCAGGGGGCAAAAAGCTTTAACGTTATTCTACTAATTTCGTGAAAATAACGTTAAAAGTGATGGATGGTTAATCATGCATCATGTGGTGACGTTGATAGCTGAAAGACACAGAGGTACATGCACCAATCAATCTCAGTCCCGGTTGTTTGAGTGTTATGTGTCTTAGGTCTAAGGCTTGAAGCTTGATACAAAACTACAATCGAGCCGGGTCTTACTGGAAGCAGCCTCTCTATTCCTACGGGGTAGAGGTAAGACTGTCTGCATCTACCCTCCTCAGACCCTACTTTAGTTTTGCTATTGGTGAAATTTACTGAGTATGATGATGATGAGTGTGACCAATAAACAAACATATGTTATTGTTTGTTTTAACATATCTGGACATCTGGTGTCTGGTGATGGATAAACAAACAGATATTAATGTTTAATGTTTATTTTAACATGTTTAGTGATGTATAAACGAACCCAACAATATTGTTTACTAGTTTAAAAAAAAAAAATAACACAAGAAAAGGTTGAGAAAAGTGGTCGATTGCCACCCCATTCCCAGCGACTTCTGTCCTCAAATTGTACACTCACAGTTATCATTAACTTGACTTTGACAGGCCATAAAACCTAGGAATTTATGTTATTCATAAAAACCGACAAAGGATCTAAAAGGATTAAAATGGGCCCATTCTATACACCCCCTATTACTAACCACACCCCTCCTTGTGAGAGGAAACTGTCGGTCCCACGCAGGCCCCACCTGTAAGTTATGTGAGAGGAGGGGGGATGTAGTTAGTAATAGGGGGGCGTGTATAGTAGTGCCCTATCACAAAATAAAATATTAAGTAATTGTTTTAGCCACTTGCATGGTGAAAGCAATGGCCATTATCTAATTTGGTAGGAGTTCAACATCACACTCATGTTCTTAGCTCAAAATTTCCCAACCACAACCATTTGCATTCATATTATTTTTTCTTAAAACCATTATTATTGAAAAAGATTAAAAATGGTACACTTAGTTTTTATATCACAATAAAAAAAAAAGATTATTATTACATTACAACATACATAAATATACATCTTGAGTAGTTTTTTAATGGGTGATACTATACACACTCCCCCTATTTACTAATTACACCCCCTCCTACAAAAACATCACATCCATCAATTCATCAATCAATCATTTGCTTTTTGTTTTTAGTATTTTTTTGTTTTTTTGTTGTCTTTTTAGTATATTTTAGTGTTTTTTTGTTATTGTTATTATTATTATTATTATTGAAAAAAAAAACGTGTAAAAGAGATCATATAATTGGTGCTATATTAAAATTGAAAAAAAAAAACGTGTAAAAGGGATCATATAATTGGTGCTACATGGTGCCTCAAATTATTGTTTGTATGTAGTACCATGAACCTGTATGTAGTAAATAATAATATAGTTGGTGCTAGGTAAAAAGTATCAGCCTCAAATTATTGGTGCTACATATAATTGGTGCAATGTTTCGTAAGCTTCATTTCTATCGGTGCTACAACTAATGATAATGAAGATGATCATATTCTCATACTATCGGTGATATTATTGTTTTCACTTCAGTGCATTCGCTTCATATACTTGAGAAAGCTATTCAAAGAGCTGCATAAATTTACTTGTTCAAAGAGTGATCTATTTATGCTTCATCATAGCATTCAAAAAAGTTAAAGAGATGTCTGGATTTTCAACAGATCAGGTATAGTTTTTAATTCCCATGTTTCAAGTTTCAACTTATGAAGGGGTAAGGTCCCAAAAACCTCATAAAAAAGGATTTGGACCATACCACAAACTAACCTTTCTAGCCTTTTGACCTTGCGCGGCCGCGCACTGGTCTTACTAAAGGAACAAAGGAATCAGTAACTTACAGTTGCGCGCCCAAAGGATAACATAAATCTTTGCGCATTCTCCTATTCAACAAAGGATTAAAAAGCCTTTGTCCAATACTTCCGCCACAACGACCAGACTTAGATATTATTTTACCCAGGCTTGGGGTTTATTTGTCTGTGTCCACACAGTAAGGTGTCACACCAGATTACGGCAGTAATCTTCTAGAAAGAAATACAATCATGCACCACTCAGACGGTTATAACCGCCTGGACACGTGTCATCACCACAAACAACCCTGGAATCATAACGAAGGCATGCAATTGGAGAGTAATCTCCAATTAATCACTTTCCACGTGGCGATCCCCCAGCCACAGATCAAACCACGATCCGTGTGCATTCATATCGGATCGAGGCTAATTGACGTCAGATCAAAGAACTCAAACGGAAGAAAAATAACCGTTACGGCGTTAAGCATTTTCCGTTATCTTTTCAATAACAGGTTTTCCCTCCCAAACTCCCGGTTATAAATAAGAGAACTGTTCAGGTATAAACTCAGACTACTCTCACTCCTCAAATACTTATCTTCTCCGATACCAATACTTATTCTCACGCCGGAGTCGGGTCAAGGAGAGAACCCTCTTCTCCCCTTGACGAGGCTAACGGTGTTCTTTTTTGCAGAACCACCGGAGAAGGAATTCCATGACAACTGAATCAACTGAGAGAGAGCTAACCTTTTATGCGGATTCAAACCCCCTAACTATTTCGGTTCCGACCAATGGGTCAGTGTTTCTTCATTGGCGCCCACCATTTTCTCAGTTTTTCTAGTTTCTACCTCGTTTCGATTCAGTTCATCCCGTTTTCTGTTTTTTGCACATGGCAGAAAATTCGTCATCTCACCGGCAACCTGGTCCTCGACCAAACGTCGGAAATAATTTACCAATAGAAGGGATCGTAGAGGAGGCCTCAGACGATAACGAGGTTCAGTCTCATCGAGCAAATGATCCTGTTACCCCAGGAATGTTACCAGCAAATCCTACACAGTCAATTTTACCACCAGGAGAAACTCCGATATCATGGTATGTTCGGTCCCAAGGAGCATTAAACGCAATATATTCACAATTGTGTGCTCAAACTGCTCCCGTAACCCAGTCCCAGAGGCCGGGATCAAGAGCTCATGCCTCTCAACGAGAATAATCAACTTATGATGATACAAGCAGTTACCGAAGACAACGCCATGATGAATTACACCCTCGTCAAAGACAATCGGTCCATGACAGGTTGGGTTCCCAACGAGACATTCATACCGATGAATCCGATCGAACATATCGTTTGAGTGAAAACACCAGCGTATTCAATAGGCTACACCCAAAGCATAACAAATGCAGGCCTCGAGCGGTTTATAACCCTGAGGCCGAGCACAACTATGATTTAGTTTATCGCCCGGACGAAGCGGCAGAAAACTCAAAGTTCATATTAGAGATAGCTCTGGCTCCGTTGGAAAGGGCCAAGTTACCATCTAACGTTGGGAAATTCAATGGGTTAACTGACCCTGGTGATCATCTAAGAGTATTCACCAGCGCAGGATTGGTCGGCGGTTGGACCCTTCCGCTGTGGTGTCATTTGTTTGTGCAAACACTAACTGGCCCAGCGCGAATCTGGTTTGGCAACTTACCAACAGGACAGATCGAGTCGTGGAAGGATCTGCGAAGAAAATTTTTAACACACTTCAGCCAACAAAGGCGGTCAAAACGTGATACATCCGACGTCATGAACATCTGGCGCCGCGATGATGAGAATCTGGAAGATTTTATTACCAGATACAATAAAGAAGTGTTAGAAATTGGAGGTGTTAGCGAACAACTAATCCGTGCTCAGTTTAAGTACGCGGTTAGGTGTGACGACATGGTCAAGGTGTTATCGGGAACAGAGGGTCTCCCCACGAGTTGGGAAAAGATAATGGCGGCGGCCAAGGTTTATGCGCAGACCGAGAAAAACCTTACTACAAACAGGCCACCACCACCACACAACAGGCCAGCAGACTTAAGCGCAAATGGAGAAAAAAGGTACAAAAAGTCATGGCGTGAAGCATCAGGAAGTCGATCCTCGGAAGATGGCCGCACAACAACTAACAAATTCTCTGCTCAAAGAGAAAACAAACACGAAAATAGGGAGAGACAGTGGACTCCCCTAACGAAAACCCCAGCAGAGGTACTAAGTACCGAGGATCACCAATTCAAACCCCCGATTCCGATGAAGAGTAAACGTGGTCAAGACCCGACGCAGTACTGCGAATATCATAAGGATAACGGGCACACCACGAACAACTGTATATCTCTGCGCACGGAAATCGAAAAGGCTCTCAAAAATGGAGAACTTACGCATTTGCTCCAGAATATGCGCAAGGAGATTAAACAGATTACTCGGGGAGAAGAAGGCTCAAGCAAACGGGCTAAGACTTAAAGAACTCTGTACGTCTTCCGCGGAAAAGACACGACTTATCAAAAGCGGCGGAACTATCAGGGAGTAAGTTAAGTTCCATTTAATTATCCAAAAAACTTTGTAACGCCTCTGAGCATTATCCATGAATAAAATTACAAAGTTTCTATTATTTTTGTGTTTACAAAGTGCATGCAATTTCTTTTTAGTAAGAGCAAAAACATTATGGTAGTTTAACACAAAGCTCCATGCGCGGTCAGTGATCCCGTCACAAACGACCATAAACTCATACATGAGCTTCATACCAACTTTATTCGCCTTACTCAAAGAAAAAGTAATTGTACTCATGCAAGATATTGTAAAGTCATTCAACAAAACAAATAGAAACCTGCTATTTTTAAGCGTACAAATACGCCCTAGAGAGTTTAGACACGGCAGTGTTTAAAATCCTCGCGCCACAGCGCACCAACAAAACAAGGATCTACATCCTACACAAAACAAAAAAAAATTGTTCAATACAATCCTATTCAAAATCTTCTCCCCCATCCGGAAAGATTTCCTTAAGTTGCGCAACGTGATCTTCCGATTGCAGCGCCACATTTATCAACTCCATCACTGGAAGTTGTAAGTTATTAAACTCTTTCTTCATAGCAGCCAGTGTGCTGGCAGTATTAACGCCAAAGGTAGCGGACTTGCTATCATCCCAGTTAACTTTCAAAGCGCTATTCACATGTTGGGAGCATTCCGCATAACCTTGCGCATAACCATCTCATCGCGCAGCAACCATCAAATTAGCAACAGTTTTGTCCAGTTCTTCAGAGTTTAAAACAGACTCAGCAACCTATGAAATCAAATAAAGATAAGCATCAAAACAAGCGCATACATAGACAAAAAAGAAGAAAAGAACTTACACATGCAATCCCGCGGTCTTTCAACCAGGCCATATCGTTCTTTAAGGGTTCGAGCTCGCTTTCCGCTGAAACCCGCGCCATTTCTGAATTCTCCAGTTTCTCTTCAGCCTCAGTTAAACGGCGGGAGGTTTCAATATTCTCGGAACGCGCAAGCTCCAGATCATTCTTCAATTGTTCCTGGTCAGAAACCAAAGTGGTAAGTTCCTCTAATTCTTTATCTCTAACGGCAAGAGTGGCTAAAGCTTGTACCTCCCGTTGCTCACTTCGTTCCCTATGAGAACGTGCCTCCATCAACATAGCTTCCATATCAGCTTTTTCTTTCTTCAATCTTTCTACCTCCGCATCTTGATTCTTCAGATTTTCAACCTCAGCCTTGAGGTTATTTATGATATTACGAAGGTTTGCCTTCTCGGCATTATCTTTCTCACAAATTCTTCTCCAATTTTTGCGCTCCTCAGATAAAAGCGCAGCTTCAGCTTCAGCCTTTCTTTTCCAACCAGAAATTGACCATTCCTCGGTCTTGCGCTCAGCTTCAAATTTAGCTTGCTCAGCCTCTAATTTAACCTTCAACTGAGCCACATGTTTTTCATCTCTTGCAAACTTCCTTTGCGATGCTACAAAAGATGCCCGCTCTTTTTGCATGCTATACCACTCACGCACTATACGGTGAGTAGTAGAAACATGAGAAGCAGTTTCTGCAAGATAAGACTGATAGGTCTGTTCATAAGGCTGGTTTTCCTGAAATTTAACCTCGCCAGGCGGAAGTATCCCCTGCAACCAATCTTGGCATACACGCCAATCCGAGAAGGTATCCCCTTTCTTCACATTCCAAACAGGAACATGAGGATCGGCAGCATCTTTGTTGATGCACTTTGTGTGGACGCGACTCGGCTCGGTTCGACTCGGCCTTGAAGACTTGAAGACACGAAGATCGAGACAAAGCTACAGCCAAGGGGGAGTTTGTTGGTGCACTTGTGTCTGTACTTTGTCTGTATTTCGTCATGATACAAAACGATGTCTTTAATGTAAGGTTGATGTAAGTTTGACCAAGTCAACCATCCTCCTGGTTTGACTTGATCAAATAGTTAGAGAAATGTTGAAAGATGGCTGTGTCGAAGGATGGTCATCGAAGGATTACTTATATCCTTCGATGATGATGAGCTCGAAAGATGACCTCGAAGGATAGACCACGAAGGATATCATCCTTCGTGGTCGACAGATGATCTTTCGATGGCCTTCTGGTCGACAGATGATCTGTCGATCAATCTGTCTGATCCTTCGACCAGACCTGCTGTGTCGGGTATATATACCCATGTGTTGTGTTCAGTTCAGAGCTTAGAGACACGAGAGTTCAGGCAAGAGAAACAGAGAGAGCATTCTGTTGAGAGCACACACACACTTTGAGAGTTTATAGAACATATCTGTAAACATTGAGCTTGTAACCGGACCCTTCATTCGTATTAATACATGTGGTGTTAATCGGTGAATCTTGTGTGTTTTGTTTGTGCTTGTTCTCGTCTAAATTCTCGGTTTCATGCTAGCTTGGATTCCGCACTCGCTAGTGTGTTTGATATAACAAGGAAAAGGTTTCATCTCATCCTCGGATAGGGACCTACAAGTGGTATCAGAGCTTTGGCTCTTCTCCTTGTTAAAACCGAGAGTTTTCGGACTGTTTTTCGGGTTTAAAAGGTTTATTTTTCTGAAAAACTTGTTAAAATCGGGTTTCGGTTTGTTGTCGGTTTGCAGAAATATTCATATTTCTGGGTTTGTTCTTCTTATCTTCAACCGATATTCATAGTGTTCTTGGTATTTTTACACTTTTGATCTTAAAAGGTTTAAATTTCAAAGTGTTTGTGTGTGGGGAGTTTTAAACTGATTAAAATATTCGGACCTTACCTGTTTTGGTGAAAAACCTGCTTATTCAGACCTGCAGATATGGTCTGAACATACTTTCTGCCGAAAGTTCTCACCAACCCGTCAACTTTTTCACCAACCCGTCACTCTTTGTCAACTGTGTCAGACAAGATCGAAAGATATCCTTCGAAGTCGAAAGTTCATCTTTCGATCAAGGGAGGTTCGATAGATATTCATCCTTCGAACCAAGGAATCTTTTCGAAACATATATCTTTCGGTTTGCTGCTCTTTCTCGAAAGACAAGGATCCTTCGACTGGGGAGTCTTTCGAAGTCTTTCGAAGTCATCGTTCGACATTCATCAGTGTTCATCTTTCGGTCTACAGTACATTTTCGAAGGATAAGGATCCTTCGTTGGAGAATCTTTCGAAAACATTGTTCGAAACTCAACAGTGATCTTTCGAACCCTGTTGATCTTTCGAACAGGTGTTGATCTTTCGATCCTTGTTTGTTTAAGTCTAACAGTTTGTGTTTTTCAGGTCTTTCGATCTAGGATCTTTCGGCTGTTTGTTATCTCTCGATAATTTAACATAGTTTGTGAAAATTAAATTTTTAAAGAGAAAACTTGTTTTCATTTTTAAATCAATTTTCACTTAATATATTAATTTTCATAAAATGGGAACAAACGGTCAGTGGGATCCAAGCGCGTGGACTCTAACTCCACAATCAGCAGCTTCGCAATCATCAGCTACGCAATCTGCGTCAGATTTCAACAAAGCATGGATGCAGGCTATTGTCCCACCTCAAGCAGCAATGATAACTGCAAATCAATGGGCATTGGTCACAAATCAAAGCAACAGCATTCAATCTATGATGCAGAACGACAGTGAGACTGGTACAAGCACGAAACCGCCAAAGCTAAATCATATCAATGATTGGGGATGGTGGAAAGAAAGGCTGAGAACTTACGTTCAGGGGCAAGGTCAAGATCTATGGATGTGCTTCTTCACCGCATTTGATAGTGATTTGGAAGTTGCAGGATCTAATCCAGAAACTTACAGCACTATGTCTGATGATGATAAGAAGAAATTTGAGTTAGAAAAGAAGGCATTCATGATTCTCACACAAGCTCTTCACAAAGACATTTACCACCAGTTTGTTTACTGCACGACTACTAAAAGCTTGTGGGATATGCTCACGTTACGTTGTGAAGGAAATGCTCAATCTAGAAAGATTAAGCAAGAATTACTGAAGAAAGAATTTGAAGGTTTCACATGTATGGAGAATGAGACTTTGGCAGAGTTATCTACAAGATTCCATCACTTGTTGAGCGAGATGTTTGGTTTTAGAGTCACTGCCACTCCACAAGAAATGGTGAAGAGATTCGCTGATAGCTTACCAGCAAAGTGGAGCAGCTATCTTGAAATTCTCAAAGAAAATGGTGTTCTAGACACAATCAACGTTTATGAGTTGATTCAAAAACTGGAGAACAAGGATGTTGAAGAAAAGCTTAAGGCAAAAAGAACACAAACTCCTCAAAATCCAGAAATGTACTTTGGGATTGCAGGAGGTATCAGTGGAGAAAGACCAGCTTCTCAACACGCGAAGCTTCAAACAGCTTTCGTCTCTAACACCGGACCTTCAACAACAGATCAGTTTGATCCTTCAGCTTACACGATGTTTTCTAGACCGAATGTGCAACCGAAAGCTCAGCAGCAACAACCGCAACAGCAAGGGTTTTATGGAAGCTCCTCAAACTTTCAAGCCACTTCCAATCCTAACACAGTCAGACTAGACACTTCCAACTTTTCCAAAGTCAGTGTGGAAGTAGCCAAGGAGCATATGGAGATGTTGAACACCTTGGTTAGTGCTTATAGTGGATTGATCGCAGGTCAGATTGGGAATGTCAATCTCACCAATGAAGATTATCAGCAAGTGGATAAAGAAGAGTTTGAAATGATGGATATCAAATGGGCTCTTGCTAGTGCAATTCGAAGAGCTAAGGAGTTTATGGAAAGGACGGGGAGAACCAACTTGGATAGCAAGAAAGACACCAAGTATGGGTTCGACAAGCAAGCTGTAACGTGCTTTAACTGTGGTGAACGTGGCCATTTCAAACGGGAATGCACAAGACCAGCTCAGCATGGAAACCAGAATCCCTTCAGAAACCAAGGCAACCAGCAGAACCAGAACAGGAACAATGAGTGTATGTTGATACCTGTCAACAACCGAACTCAAGCAGGACCATCAAATGCAAACCGGGGGCTGGTGGTTCAAATAGACGAGGGTTGTGATTGGTCACTTCAGCTTGGAGAAGGAGGAAATGCTGGAACAGCATGTTTTGCTGAAGTAGTAAAGGATTTAAAGCACGCCAGTGGTGGAGAATCTTCCACCAATGGTGTTGCATCTTCTGGAGATGAAGACAGTTCTGGCTATAGTGGAAGCTCAGATGAAGAATCCTCCACTTCAGGAAATGATCATGCGGATGAGACATCAAGAGCGTCAGTCGATGCAGATATTGATGAACTTTTGGAAGAAGCTGCAGCAGGAACTGAAAGAAGATCTAATTTGGTGGATCAAGCTGCTTATTCTTCGTCTTCTCTCCATTCAGCCTTTATGGCTAATGTCGACAGTTCATCAGGTCAGGTATGTGTCGATGAACCCACTGTAGTTAGCTGTGAAAATTGTGATAGTTTAAATGTTAAATATGCTGAACAGGAAAGTCAGATTGAAATCCTATCCAAACACAATCAAGAATTGATTGTAAACCTTTCTAAAGCAGCTGAAGCTAACGTGTTTTTAACCAGAAATGAAAAGGAATTTAAAACAACAATTGCGTCATTAAGACATGATGTTTCAGAATTACAAAAAGCTGTTTTGCGAAAACAACATGCTAACAATGATCTTATAGACACAATTGAAAAGCAGATGGTAGAATTGGCAACCGCTCGATGTGAATGTGAAACAATCAAGCACAAATTGGAAAGTTATTCCAATTCCCGCTATGTATTGGATCACATTATTGATGTTCAAAAGAAAAAGGGGGATAAGAAGTGTATGGGATTCAAATCATGTCCTCCCCCAATGAATCACAATTACTCCAAATTGCCTGATGACGAGGATATGCCCCGTTTTGAACCTACTGTGCCACTCGGTCTAGATGACTTTGCAGCAGGCCTCGGGTTCACAACTGGTACATCATCCTCAGGTCAATCTGAATCTGAATCTGAGAATGTGACAAATTCATCATGTGTTAAGGAACAGAGTCCTCCCACTGTTGAGGATGCTGATTCTTCGGATGATGAATCTGATGTAATTGTGAACCAACAGTCTAACTCGGTTACACCAGATATTCCAATCGAGAATCACATCCTGTGTGATCCACCAGTGAAACCGAGTGAGACTGAAATGTCAAAAGAAATGGAGTCGAGTGTATCAAGTGTTGAAGGGAGTAACTTGTTGTACACGCTCAAAGGAGATGACAAAATTTACTCTAACAAAGATTTTCCAATTAAAAATGTAAATCAAGATTTAATTGAGCAAATTTTTGAAGGATGTACTGACAAGTTTTTGGGAAACAAAAGTGGCAAAGTTACCGTCACTCAATGTAATCCAATTCCGTGTGAACAAATTAGAAAACAATACGGAAACCAAAAACCAACAGTTGAGCGAAAACAACAAGTCAACTCCGGAAAGGGTAAGGGACAGGGAAAGAAGGCTCAGAACAAGAATGTTCAAGCACCTAAGGTTCAACAACAATGGGTGCAAAACAAAAGAGCTCCTGTTAAGAAAAGAGAACCGAAAGTGAACTTTGTTGGATCCACGGGTTCAGACAAACTTGAAACATTTCAGGATAAATCTAACCTTGATTTTGTAAAACAAGTTAGAATTTTGAAACGAAATGAACAGAATAATTACACCCAACACACCAACGGATGTGATTTAGGTCCAAGCACGTCTAGATCACAAAGTTCATGGTCTGGTTCTTCGTCTGGTCATCAACATGTTTCTCCGAGGTTTGTAGAGCGGAGAATGTGTTTTGAGTGTGGCACCATTGGGCATATTGTAAGATACTGCCCATACCTGCAAAAGTTAAAGCCAAAAACGAGTGCTCCCCAAGAAACCAATTACCAAAAACGTTCATTTTCCCCGAAACAAGACCCACGTGTCTTGAAAGAAAGGGAAAAGAAGTTAAAACAAAAGAATCAAAAGGTAATTGAAAAGGCCTTAAAATCAGAGGTCAAAGAAGAAAAACCTGTTCAAGCAAAACCTAAAACTGTAAAACCAGTAAATGCTAAAACACTTAATGCAAATACTGGTAAAGAACAAACAGCTTGGAAACAAAAACAGGTAATTCAATCAGGGGGAGCACCACAGGTTCTTTTTCCTAATCATCGAGTGATTGAAATCACTTACCTTGATGATCAAGGACGACCCAAGTCCACAAAGGCTTGGGTCCCTCTCTCCAACTAATTTTTGAGTGAGTGTGTAGGATATTCCAGGAGGAACTTTCGATAGTCGTAAGATTGTTGATAGTGGAGCATCCTTGCACAAAATAGGCAACAGAAGAAATTGCTGCCTTTGAGGGAGAGGAAAAGTAAAGGAAAACAGAAATGTCTGTTGAAAGAGATTGAAAAGCTTCGACAAAATGAAAATCAGTTAAAATGTGAATGTTTAAGGCTTTGATCGGGTCCCCGGGATAGATTCAAATCAAAATGTACGCATCTGCAGCACGTCTGAAGTTCAACATTCTACAAGATGAACGTGCAGTGTACATTTCTTCGTGGTGTGATTGAAGAAAATGTGTTTGTTGAACAAACCATCCAGGTGTGCGGACGCCTTAGCATGGGTTGAACAACCGCACACTACTTCTGAAAGAGAAAGACAAAGACCTTCGCTGGTGCAATGTGGAAGACCAGCCGGATCCAAAGGTTTCTGATCTTGTTGCTGTCAAGAGATGTCTAAGTAGCTACTAAATCGACTTTGAAATCCACACCGGGTGGATATCCAGTTTGGGAGAGCACTCAGTTTCCTGTCAATGCATGAAGCAGTTAAAGGATACGGTTTTAAAATTTCTAATCTCTCTTTTACTTGTCGATTTAAGCTGCTTTGTGAATTTTATCTCGTTCAGCACTCTTTGGCCAGACATGTTGTCATGGTCCGCACCGCTTACCGACATGCCAACTGATTTTTCCAAAATTCGCTAAATCATTTCTGATTAAAACTTAATTTTGGTAAACGGCATTGAGGTAAAACATGAGTTAACCAACATCGGAAAATCATTTTTGTAAATACCTTTGTGTCTTTTAAATTTGTCTTAGTTTTATTGATTTTAGGGGGAGTAGATCCAACTTTGAAAAATCCAAAAACATCGAAAAATTTCAAAAACACAAAAACAATAGAAAAACAAAAATGAGTTTCCTGGCAAGAAAAAGAGAAAATGATAGTACATCAGTGGTCTGTCTAAATCTCTTTAAACCTAAAATGAAAAACGATAAGCAGCTCTATATAAGATGTATCGGTAGGCTCACAATCATTTTAAAGTGTGCAGGGTGATATAAACTTAATCCGACTGAAGACTGGGTGGGAACCATTCATTGGCATATGGTCTTAGTACCGAAATTTCGTTTGAGAGATTGCCGAGGTTCTGAGATATTCGGTCTTTATGCTGCTTATCATCTGGGTATCATGGTTGTATCTTTTACCGAAAAATAACGGGGACGCAAGTCTAGATCTTCCATGATACTATACATACGTGTACATATTGCATACGACCTCAATAAGTGATCAACAATCACATGTCCAAACAAATAAGTGATAATATATCACAAATTCTTTCCGGGTGTCAAGTTCGTCTCTCTGCTGTACGAAAGTACTGACCTGTTCACGGACTTGCTCCTGTGCCCTCATGCATCGAAAACCAAGTTCCTCATCAATAAGTGATTATATCACATAGGGCTTGTTTTCAAAATCAAAATAAGTGAGAATCTCACATCATATACGGTCAAACAGATGATAATCGGTATACTCACCGGTAAGATGAATCCTCGTGCATACCTTGATACGGGAATGTGTCGTGATGTGGATGAACACCGGTCGGTAAGTATAAATTATACCTTAACGTATCCCCTCGCCATGATTACAAATGATAAGCTGAACTTATGTGGACAACAATACCGATAATTGTTATAGGATGCTTATCTTAATGTTATCTAATTGAACAACAAGAGTGTTTTGGCATGATCGTACACTGATATGATTCTCTTACCCTCGAAACTCGCAAAAAGAATGTCTGTAAATATTTATTTAATGTTTACTGCTTATGTATCTTTGTATATATTTGTTTTATTGTTTTCCATCTTCACATTTGAAAAATGAAAATTTCAAAAAGATTTTAGGTGTGTTTTAATATAAACTTTATAAAATCCAAAAAGATTTTTCTTCAAGTTTATTTTTGATTGACTGATGTTGGAACTCGAGTGTATCCTACCCAAAATCCTGATCGTAAGCTGAAAAACAATTGCATCTTCATAAACAGTCGAAGTTAACGAGTTTTGAAAGTTAAAGGATTAAAATGAATATTTTTCTAAACTTTCAAACTGCTGTCGGTTGGTGGTTGATTGAGATTTGATCTCATACGTGTCGTTAGTTTAAATGTTAACTATATTCCAAGCGTTTGTTCTCATTACGCGTTTAGCTTTCTTGCATGTGCAGATGCTAAAGGCGAGGAGAACATGTTCGATGAAAAAGGTTTGGAATGAAGACACGAAGTGGAGGCACTCAAAAGATAAAATGATCGAGTTGCCGCTGTCCCTTCACCAACACCACAAGGATCTGAAGAATTGACAAGTCAAAAGATTCACGAGAATGACTCAATGGAGAGTTCAATCTAAGGGGGAGTTTGTCAACACACTTTCTACATGAAACGGGGAGTTTGTTGATACACTTTCTGCTTACGACGCGTGAAGACTTTGAAGATCCTCCGACATGAAAGACATAGAAGACGAACCATCACGAGTAGCGTCCAAGGGGGAGTTTGTTGATGCACTTTGTGTGGACGCGACTCGGCTCGGTTCGACTCGGCCTTGAAGACTTGAAGACACGAAGATCGAGACAAAGCTACAGCCAAGGGGGAGTTTGTTGGTGCACTTGTGTCTGTACTTTGTCTGTATTTCGTCATGATACAAAACGATGTCTTTAATGTAAGGTTGATGTAAGTTTGACCAAGTCAACCATCCTCCTGGTTTGACTTGATCAAACAGTTAGAGAAATGTTGAAAGATGGCTGTGTCGAAGGATGGTCATCGAAGGATTACTTATATCCTTCGATGATGATGAGCTCGAAAGATGACCTCGAAGGATAGACCACGAAGGATATCATCCTTCGTGGTCGACAGATGATCTTTCGATGGCCTTCTGGTCGACAGATGATCTGTCGATCAATCTGTCTGATCCTTCGACCAGACCTGCTGTGTCGGGTATATATACCCATGTGTTGTGTTCAGTTCAGAGCTTAGAGACACGAGAGTTCAGGCAAGAGAAACAGAGAGAGCATTCTGTTGAGAGCACACACACACTTTGAGAGTTTATAGAACATATCTGTAAACATTGAGCTTGTAACCGGACCCTTCATTCGTATTAATACATGTGGTGTTAATCGGTGAATCTTGTGTGTTTTGTTTGTGCTTGTTCTCGTCTAAATTCTCGGTTTCATGCTAGCTTGGATTCCGCACTCGCTAGTGTGTTTGATATAACAAGGAAAAGGTTTCATCTCATCCTCGGATAGGGACCTACAATCTTTCTCCGCATACGTCCGGTAATAATATTCTCCCAAGGTCTCTTCTGGACGAATCAGAGATTGCTTCTCAATACCAGCAGATGAACCTGCCTCCTCAGTGGCGGCCTTTTCAGTATGCTCAGGTATAGGTTCAGAGAGACTGGGAGGGGGTTGAATTTTTTCAGCAGTTTCTTTTTCCGGTGTCGGTTGGTTATCATCATTTACCACACTCGGCTCAACAAACGGTTCAGTCTTTATGTTAACACCAACAGGCTCCTCAGCCTCAATAGTTTTCTCAACACCTTCCCCAGCTATCTCCAAAGACTCTAACGGGTCTACAACGGCAGCGCGCGGAGGGGAAGGGGGAAGTTCTTTATCAGCCACAGTCGGTACGTCTACAGGAACTTCTGGACAAACTAAAGTCTATAAAAGTCCTATTCATTCAAAGAAAACAAAGAAAAGCAATACTTACCAGGAATAGATTCTGAAACAAAAGCATCCAGCTTTCCTTTTCTGGTAATTTTCTTCCTCTGCACTTTCTTGGGAGGTTGACCTTCCGCATTAGCATCAGCTTGTTTTCTCTTACCAGCCTTCCTATGAACCAAACGTTCGGGACTGGAATCCAGGTCAATAGGCTCATTTGGATTAGAAGGAGGAATATCAGCAGCTTCCTCTGGTTCGGGTTTTGGTTCCCGCAAAGTCACTACAGGAGTAAGACCCTCCAAAGAGTCAGAAACCACCACATAATCACACCGGGAGTCAGAAGTACGGCGCGTACCTTTCTTCTCTCCATCATTTTTCATCTTCAATGGTTGAGCCTTAACAGTCTCACTTCTCTTCGGCGCGGAAGTGGACGTAGTCGCGCGTCTCTTCTTTTCAGGGCCTACTCCCAAATTCAACAACTCACCTGCAAAAAGCGCAGGACAGAGAAATTACTCAAAACAACAAAAAAAAAAGGAAAAACGGATAAACTCACCAGCACCAGCTGCCGGTTGAACAGATAAATCCGCATCCCGCGGAAGCACAAAATTCTTCACAATACGATGATACCAGAGCTCCTCTTCAGGTTTCTTCTTGATAGTTCCCATTCTTCCGCCTTCCCTCTTAAAGGCAACAACATATAGAGAAACAACTACATTGAAGAGAGAGCAGGTAAAAAAAAAAGAAGAAGAAGAACAGTGACAAAGCCCCAAAACTTACTATGACCATCCTCAGTGTACACGGGTTTATCATCACGTTCCATTTTCCACTTCAGACTCATGCCGGCTCCGACTAAGGCTTTCTCCGGCAAAGCAATATTGGGAACATCCTTCAGATCTTGGTACCAGTTCTCATCAACAGGAGTCTGGATCGATTCAATCGGAATATCGTCTTTCCCTCTTAACGTCATCCTCATCGGAATCACTCCAGCCTTGATAAAGAAAAATTTCTGTTTCCAATCATGAAATGATTTTGGGGGCTGATGAAGAATCTTCTTTGCAGAAGCCCTCTGAACAAATGAATAAAATCCTTGGGTACAATGCATCTGATAAAAAACCCTAAATCGGGGAACAGTTGGCTCCACATGCATCGTCCGACATACAAATTCAAAATGACGAACCCTAACCATACCAATAGGGTGAAGTTGGGAGATATGCAGATTATAGAATCCAAGAATTTCAAGAAAAAATCTGGTAACAGGCAAGCGAAAGTTACCATCGCAGAAAAAATCCCAAAAGAGAGTAATATACCCGGCCGGAGCATTCGCTGCCGTTTGCCCTTCTTCGGGATACAAGGCACCCCAATTCTCCAGAAATTTAAGATTCTGGATTAAACCCTCAAAAGACGCCCTGGGCCACTTCAATGGTGGAAGCTCAGTCGACATCTCTTCAACAAGATCCTCTTGACGTTCTCCGGTTGACATAAGCAGGGGAATGATGGAAAGTTTTCTTAAGAACAAGGAAAGGGGAAAAGCTTTCAAACGAAACAATGATTACACAGAAGGGGTTACCCAAACGATTATATACCCATCGCAATAAATAAGCATCGGTAACCGTCGCAGTACTGTTCCGGGTATCACGATTACCCAAGCAACAGAAAAAGCAGATGTCAGAACATACACGCGTTTACACGCGCGCGTGTAAGACACGAATGGTAAAAAACAACTGACAATGACAGGTTGTCAAAATCAATTTACTGATATAATGTCAAGTCAAAGATTTTTTACAAAAAATCTTTACAAACTCATTAAATTCAAATCTTCTCAAAAAAGATTTCTTATTTTTTCGCGTCCAAAAAACATTTCCCTTTCATAAGTCCAGTGCTCCACTTATTTGCATAAGTACAACACTAGACTGGGGGGACTTGAAGGGGTAAGGTCCCAAAAACCTCATAAAAAAGGATTTGGACCATACCACAAACTAACCTTTCTAGCCTTTTGACCTTGCGCGGCCGCGCACTGGTCTTACTAAAGGAACAAAGGAATCAGTAACTTACAGTTGCGCGCCCAAAGGATAACATAAATCTTTGCGCCTTCTCCTATTCAACAAAGGATTAAAAAGCCTTTGTCCAATACTTCCGCCACAACGACCAGACTTAGATATTATTTTACCCAGGATTGGGGTTTATTTGTCTGTGTCCACACAGTAAGGTGTCACACCAGATTACGGCAGTAATCTTCTAGAAAGAAATACAATCATGCACCACTCAGACGGTTATAACCGCCTGGACACGTGTCATCACCACAAACAACCCTGGAATCATAACGAAGGCATGCAATTGGAGAGTAATCTCCAATTAATCACTTTCCACGTGGCGATCCCCCAGCCACAGATCAAACCACGATCCGTGTGCATTCATATCGGATCGAGGCTAATTGACGTCAGATCAAAGAACTCAAACGGAAGAAAAATAACCGTTACGGCGTTAAGCATTTTCCGTTATCTTTTCAATAACAGGTTTTCCCTCCCAAACTCCCGGTTATAAATAAGAGAACTGTTCAGGTATAAACTCAGACTACTCTCACTCCTCAAATACTTATCTTCTCCGATACCAATACTTATTCTCACGCCGGAGTCGGGTCAAGGAGAGAACCCTCTTCTCCCCTTGACGAGGCTAACGGTGTTCTTTTTTGCAGAACCACCGGAGAAGGAATTCCATGACAACTGAATCAACCGAGAGAGAGCTAACCTTTTATGCGGATTCAAACCCCCTAACTATTTCGGTTCCGACCATTTAGTTAGTGTTTCTTCAACTTAGTTATATAATCTAGCTAGGTTAAGGGTCTTGTTTTAGTTTAAATGAGTTTGTTTGGATAATATATATTTTGTAACTACTCAAGCTTGTTCACCTAATATTTTGTAACTAATATTAGTTCACTTTTAGGTGTTCAAGTCTCGTGAAGAGTTGATGGAATGGGTTAGAAACACCGGACGTAGTCTTGGTTACGCTATTGTGACTAAAAGATCGAAAGCTAAAAATGGCTACGTGTCTAAAGTTGTACTTATGTGTGATCGTGGTGGTGTGTATAAATCAGATAAAGATTCAAGTAGAGAGACCTGCACTAGAAAGATGTGTTCACGTCCTTGGCTTGGTCAGGATCGGGGTTTGCACCTGAAAAACACTGGATGATTATGCCAGAGGCAGGATTCTTGATTGCGAACAAGTTTAATGTGATCGTTCATTTTTTATCTCAAGAAAAAAGAAACAGTTCTACTTGTTTTTCGCTTTGGAGAGGCCCTCACGAGTTCCCAGAAAAAAATAATAATTACAATTGCACACGTGAATGGTAACCATTTTATAATGGTAGAATTGCAAGGAGAGTATCCAATTGCCAGCACAAACAAACTATGGAAATTAATGAGAGAAAATGATGCAGCTGGCTGAGAGAATATATTTGAATCACGTCAAAATATGTATAAGTCTTGGATAGCACAACCTGCTACATTTGGGGGGTGTATAGATTAAACCTCGGTATGTAAATTATTAAATGATAATAATTTTGTAAAAAAGTACTTATTTTTATATAGCTTTTGTTACAGCTATAAATATAATTTGATAAATTATAACAATAAAAACTATATCATTACTACTACTAATAATAATAAATATAATAATAATAATAACTAATTAAATAATAAACAAATACTGAATAACTAATAATTAAATAAATGAATAAAAAAAACAATAAAAAGACAAAACAGGCTAAAAACAAAAACCAAATGATTGATGGATGTGATGTTTTAGATAGGGGGGGTGTAATTAGTAAATAGGGGGGGTGGGAATAGAATGAGCCTTGTGATATTGCCTATAAATTGTATTCCTTTTCTGTAATAAAAATAAGAGATGTGCGACTTTCCGAATGTACAAATATGATATGAAGCTTTATTTTCGTCTCATCCAATCCTACTCTACAATGTCAACTTCTAGTTCCACTCTTCATTTTGCACTCAATCATTGACAACATTTTACCCAAACAATTTTTTCTTTGAAAAAACAAAATGGAAAATAAAGATAAAAGTGTGATTAAGTGAAAGAGAGTGAGACCTACCATTAACTCTCTCTCTCATCTTCTTTGATCGGTGAACACTCCCCGTGTGATTGAGTTTACCATGAGGTGAATTGTCACACCCCAATATTTCCACATATTACCGGTGGGCCCGACGGGGAGTATCGTGACGTAGTTGATATCATCATAGTCAATACACACAATATAATAGCACAGCGGAAGGCTTGGTGAATAAACTATTACAAACCATAATGTCTGAGTGTCCGAGTGAAAGAATATACAGACTGGAATGTAATAAGATCCACAGGCGGATCATAAATAAATACAAAGAAACAAAATAACAGACTTCAGGTATCTATAGATTTGCAAGATCCTCTTATGACACCTAATAGCTCCAGCCTATTACGAAAGGTACCTGTCAATCAGCCTTTAAAAAAATACGTCAGTTTACACAGGTAAATACAATTAACTGACTCTTTTGAAAACATTTATGTAAATTGATTTAAGTGCACATGGCACAAATCTTTTATAACTTGGGACAATTATTTAAATATAATCTTGTATACAAATTTATATGTTTGTCTTACAATTGGGGCCGGTTGGAAGCCGGTCGTGATTAACCGACTCACCACTTATAGAACCCACAAAGGAGTTATCCCCAACACATGGGTTTATATTTTTAGCATTTGCATCTGTCAGGTGTATGCCTACACCCCGTGCTTAGGTCGTGGCCATTTTCAAATGAAATGAGCCGAGGATATCCAGGGCACGGTCGTATTAACCCCCAATGTTTATGTTATCAAACAAGACAGATTAAAACGGGTTATGTAAATTTATTAATCACAATCCGATTAAATGATTTCATACCCGACCAAGTGGTATTATTATAATACCATATCCCAAGCCCGTATAAGGGGAAATAAGTTAAAAGTATTTACTTGAGCTCAAAGGTGAAAGTAACTCAGCCGTAAATCCTAAAGCTGTATGATGATACCTTCTACTGGATGCTACTTAATCTGTATAGAAGGTTTAATAACCTATTAGGGTGCTAACGGGCCTTTAGTTAAGTCAATGACTTAGACCGGCTAGCTAGAAAGAAACTTTACGGTTCTAAACGCTAGATTAAGCGGAGACCGGAATAGAATGTGGTTTAGACCCGACAAACTTGGATACTTGTATAATATGGGTAAACTAATCACATTCTGGAATTTGAGGATTTAATGCTAAGGTTAAACCCGTTTCGGCTATTATACGTAAACTAGTCATATAAACCGATCCGAACGCGTAAACGCGTAACGGGTAGCCAAATGAATTATATACAGGTCTTAATTGTTATTATGCTTAAAATATGTTAATACATCAGTAGGATGTTAACATATATGCCCAAAAAGTAATTTAAATCAATTTAAGTCCCGAAAGGGCATTTTGGTAATTTTAATACTTATAAAAGAGATTTTATAATAAACTGAAGTTCTGGTCTTTTGAAATCAGTAAAAATATTTAATTTAATAAGTTACATCAGTAGGGTATTGCCTATATGTGAAATTTATCCTTTATAACCAATTTATGTACCGAAGGAGCATTTTGGTAATTTCACATAAGCTTTAAATGTCAATTTTAGAAATCTGAGTTTAAAACTTTTGCTTACTGTTAAAGTATAGAAATTTATTAAAAACATCAGTAGGTATCAAGTCTTATATGTTAAAAATAGTTTTAACCCATACAATGCGCTTAAAAACGCGTAAAAGTCGGTTTTAAGCGATTTTCGGGTCATAATAGGAAATCTGAGTTTTTGGTTAGTTTATAAAGTTCAAAATATTTTATTTATCATATAGAATCAGTAGCAAAAAGTTTGGTATCAATATGTGATGCAAAACTCATTTTATTCAAGAAAAGGGTATAACCGGCAATTACCGAATTAAAGCTAGAACCCTATGATATGATCAGTTTAAAAATAATTAAAAATCCCAAAATATTATATTACATTAGTGGGTAAAAAGTTTGGTGTCAAAATTTGGGTTTAGATAGGCTTTATGCTAATTACGCCGTTTAATTAATAAAAAGCTTTCTAATTACGCTATTGAGCATAACTCCTAATCTAGACCTCAAACTGATGTCAAATTTTTAGGATAAGTTTATAAATCAGTAACAAAGGTTTTTGTCCTCTCACATTTCTAAAAACCTCATTTTTATGTCAAAAGGGCATTTATGGCATTATAAGCATATTAACGACCAAGAGCATATAATTCAAACCACTAAGAACCATGCAGTATAACTCCAGAGGGTTATACTACTGAGTAATGTGGTCCTAATGGAAGCTTAAAACATGGGAGAATTAAGATTGAACGGGTCAGAACTGAAAGTCAAAGCAAAAGTCAAGCCTTTGCGACTTTCGGTTATAACCTGACCTTAGACTGATAATTGTCGGGTTAGGATTGATAAAACATGTTCTAATATTAATTACCAAGTCATTAGAATGTTAAAACATAATTTAGAACCTCTGGTTTATTAATTTTATTCATTTTTTAACTTTCTGTCCAGTTTGACTTTTTGTCAAACTAGTTTGACCCGACAATTAACTAGTCAAATGAAATAATTAGGAGGTGCCCTTTTAAGGGTTAGTCACCTACCTTAATATGGTTCCATAACCACTTTCGTTTTGATCAGTGACTGGTCCAATTGTGATTAAACCGAAAGTCAAAGTTAAATTACGATATGTTTGACTTTTCGGTAATTAAGCTAATTAAAACGACTAAGCAAGCAATAAGACTCTTACTAATGGTCCTTGCTATCTTTTCTACACTTCCAAATCTTCTCCTAATCCTTGCAAGCTCCAGAGACAAGTCCTTTTGAAGTTGTTGCAACTTATGTGCATAAGAACATAGCACTAGTCCTCCTTTTATACTAAAATCCCACTTCCTAGATCACTTGCAGCTGTTAAGGAAGGCCCTATGATCACCCCAGGTGTCCTAGTGGTTTATTATGACCGACTTACAGCCCATAGAATCGTTACAAATGAGGTTAAGGCGGTGCAACTGATCAAACCTGCACATGTCCTAAATATTCTGCGCTGGGCACTTTTAGGCGGCCCGCGTAAGATCATAAAGGATCTTACGCGACCCGCGTAGACCTGTTTAACAGGTTAAAACACTTTAAAACTTGGCAACTTTAGTCCCTGGTCCATTTAAACCCTATTTAACCTCCTTTTTGACTTGTAAGGCCCTTGTAGTTAGTTTATTGAGGCTCAAGGATGTATGAACAAACTTCGTTAGGCTCGGTTCCGTTAAATATCACTATAAATGCAAGTTTCGTCAAGTTGACACTTATAGCCCAAAGTCTTGAAAACATGCTTAACGATCTCGAAACCACGTGAAATTTATACCACTTATTCTTGAGAGTATATTTGAACATTTTGAAGCCTCGGATTCGTTAAAAGGTCACTCAGAGGTCAAAATTAACATGTTGATACGTTTAACCCTCGTAGTTTTATAATCTTCCGATTATTTTCACAAACGGCTTCTTATATCCAATCAATCTCTCGTTTAAGAATATATTTATCATGTATGGTCATTCAGAGGCACAAGTTTGGCATGTTGACACTTTTAGTCCCTCCGGACACATAGTTTCACTGTTTGTCAACTTTAGTCCTTCAAACTCAATCTTTCATATGTTTAGAGTTTAGGACACGTGTCTTTACATAATTGGACACGTTTTTACGTGGTGTTACATCCTCACCCCCTTAAAAGAAATCTCGACCCCGAGATTTACTGGAATAAGTAAGGGTACTTCTGTCGCATAGTGGACTCAACTTCCCACGTATATTCGGGACCTCTACGGGCATCCCATTTAACTTTTACTATAGGCACATGCTTCCTTCGGAGCTTTTTAACCTGACGATCCTCGATCGATATAGGTCTTTCAATAAATCTTAGGCTTTCATCAATCTGTACGTCCTTATGAGACATGGCTAGTGATTCATCAGCTAGACACTTCTTGAGATTACAGATGTGGAACACATTATGGATTCCACTCAGCTCCTCAGGCAAGTTTAGCTTATAAGCTACACTGCCGACACATTCGATAATCTCGAATGGTCCTATATATCTAGGGCTTAGCTTGCCCTTCTTACCAAAACGCATCACACCTTTCCAGGGTGATACTTTCAGTAAGACTTTGTCACCGACCTCAAACTTTAGAGGTTTTCGCCTCTTGTCAGCATAACTTTTCTGCATATCCCTGGCAGCTTTCAGGCGATCACGAATCTGGACAATCTTGTCCGTCGTTTCAAGGACTATATCGGGTCCTGATAGCCGAGCTTCTCCTACTTCTGCCCAACAGACAGGCGTTCTGCATTTCCTACAATATAATGCCTCAAAAGGCGCAGCCTGAATGCTTGTATGGTATCTATTGTTATAGGAGAACTCGATCAAGGGTAGGTGGTCATCCCAACTACCACCTAAATCAATAACACATGCATGAAGCATGTCTTCCAATGTTTGAATTGTACGCTCACTCTGTCCATCTGTCTGAGGATGGTAAGCAGTACTAAAATTCAAACGAGTGCCCAAAGATTGTTGGAAACTTTTCCAAAAGTGAGAGGTGTATCTAGTATCTCTATCCGATATAATAGACACTGGCACTCTGTGGAGAGATACAATCTTATCCACGTAAAGCTGAGCTAGCTTGTCAGAGCTATGAGTCTCTTTAATGGGTAAGAAGTGCGCTGACTTAGTCAGTCTGTCAACTATGACCCATATGGTATCATTTATGTGCTTTGTCTTCGGTAACTTGGTTATAAAGTCCATAGTTACCATCTCCCACTTCCATGTGGAAAGTTCTGGCTGTTGTAGCAGACCCGATGGTTTTTGATGTTCGGCTTTTATCTAAGCACAGGTCAAGCACTTGGCTACATGGGTGGCAATAGATTTCTTCAACCCTATCCACCAATAATTAGCTTTCAAATCCTGATACATCTTGTCACCTCCAGGGTGAACTGAATATTTGGAGTTGTGAGCTTCCTGAAGGATTACATCTCGAAGTCCTCCATGAATGGGAACCCAAATTCTTCCATTGAGTCTGAGAATTCCATCCTTGCCAGGTGTTAACTGTTCCGCAGTTATTCCTAACTTTTCATCTGGAAGGTTAGCTTCCAAAACAACATCTTTCTGTGCAGTTAACAGCCTTTCCTTCAGGCTATTCTTCAATTCAATGCTCTTAGCATTAATCCTGATAGGTTTGACTCTTTCCTTTCGGCTTAGAGCATCTGCGACCACATTCGCTTTACCAGGATGGTAGCGAATTTCACAATCATATTCATTTAAGGTTTCCATCCAGCGGCGCTGTCTCATATTGAGCTCTTTTTTATTGAACAAGTGTTAGAGACTCTTGTGATCCGAATAGATCACGCATTTAGTTCCATACAAATAATGTCTCCACAACTTCAGTGCGAATACAATGGCACCCAATTCCAAATCGTGGGTGGTGTAATTCTTCTCATGCACTTTTAGTTGTCGTGATGCATAAGCAATTACCTTGCCTTTTTGCATAAGCACACAACCCATGCCGGTGTGTGAAGCATCACAGTATACGACAAGCTCTTCAATTCCATCAGGTAATGTTAGCACTGGAGCATTGCTCAATTTCTGCTTAAGAATCTCAAAGGATTCTTGTTGTTTCGGACCCCAATCAAATTTTACATTCTTACGGGTCAAAGAAGTCAATGGTGCGGCTATCCTTGAAAAGTTCTCAATGAATCTTCTATAGTAACCTGCCAAACCCAGAAAGCTACGAATTTTGGTTGGATTCTTTGGCGCTTCCCAATTCATTACGGCTTCTACCTTAGCGGGATCTACTTGGATACCTCGCTCACTGACAACATGTCCAAGGAATTGGACTTCACGAAGACAGAATTCACATTTAGAAAACTTAGCGTACAGTTTCTCTTGTTGAAGTAATCCTAAGATGCAGGGAAGGTGCTTCTCATGATCATCTTGATTACGAGAGTAGATGAGTATGTCATCTATGAAGACGATGACAAACTTATCTAAGTATGGTTTGCAGACTCTATTCATAAGGTCCATGAATGCTGCTGGTGCATTAGTGAGCCCAAAAGGCATCACTAAAAACTCGTAATATCCATATCTCGTTCTGAATGTCATCTTAGGCACATCTTCAGTCCTAACTTTGAGTTGATGATACCCAGATCTCAAATCAATCTTCGAGAAAAAGCTCGCTCCTTGGAGCTGGTCAAATAAGTCGTCGATCCTGGGTAAGGGATAACGATTCTTGATCGTTACCTTATTTAACTCACGATAATCAATGCATAAGCGCATTGATCCATCCTTCTTTTTCCCAAATAAAATTGGAGCTCCCCAAGGCGAAGAGCTAGGTTGTATAAAACCCTTTTCTAGTAAGTCATCTAATTGAGTCCTGAGCTCTTTCATTTCAGTAGGTGCTAGACGATAAGGAGCTCGTGCAATAGGTGCAGCTCCTGGTAGAATATCTATCCTGAACTCTACTTGCCTCTCAGGAGGTAATCCAGGTAACTCGTCAGGAAAGAGATCAGGATATTCAGAGTTGATTGGGATGTCTTCAATCTTAGGCTTCAGATCATTCACAGTCACTTGTGCCATGTAGATGACACATCCGCTCTTTAAACACTGCGATACCTTGAGAATAGACACATTGTTGGGCAACCCGTATTGTGTGTCTCCTTGAATAGTGACGGATTCACCAGCAGGGGTTTTGATAATAACTAGCTTTTTATCACAGGCAATTTGGGCTTGGTTATGCGACAACCAATCCATGCCCAAAACTATATCAAAACCATCTAGTTTCATTGGCAGGAGGGATAGCGGGATAGAATGATTCTTAATGGATATGAAACATCCATCAAAAAGAGTTGAAGCTGTTTCTAAGGTACCATCAGCAAGCTCTACCTCATATTTTATGTCTAGAGTCTTAATAGGCAAATTCAGTGACTTACAAAACTTATGGTCTACAAAAGACTTATCAGCACCTGAATCAAATAAGACTCTAGCATAATTATTATTAATGAGGAAGGTACCTGTTATGACGTTCTCGTCGTTCACCGCTTCCCTAGCATTCATTTGGAAAACCCTTGCATTGGTTTTCTTTGCCTCCTCGGGCTTCTTAGCATTCTTGGGGCAATTGGTCTTGATGTGCCCCTTTTCATTGCAACCGTAACAGGTTGCATCCTTAATGTTCTGGCACTCTACAGATTTGTGCCCCTTCTTTTTACAAATCCCACATGGTTTGGCTTGTGGGTCCTGGTTGCCCTTTCCAAAGTGTCTTTTGCTGCAAGTCTTACACCTGGGCTTGTCATTTGACTGCCCCTTCTTAAAACTAAAGTTCCCTTTGCTCTTCTTGTTAGACTGAGGGGACTTGTCTTCATCCCTCTTCCTCTTCCCATCATCGGTAGCTTTCTTTGCCCTACTTCTCACAATATCAAGAGTGAGAGACAAAGACAGATCCACAGCAGATCTATACGTAGTAGGCTTAGAAGCCTTGACGTTTCCTTTCACTTTGGGAGCTAAACCACCGATGAAACGCGTATTGCGTTTAGGTTCAGGAGTGACTAAATATGGTACAATCCTCGACATCAAATTGAAACTGGTCACATAGGACCTACAGTCTAAATCCTTCATCACCAAGGTGAGGAAGTCAGTTTCAATCCTCTCAATTTCGTGCTGAGGACAATATGTATCTTTCACAAGGTCTACAAACTTGTTCCACGAAAGGTTATACAGATGAACCTTTCCAGTGGACTGTACTAACACTTTCCACCAAGTGAGGGCATCGCCCTTGAAAGATTGAGACACAAACATGACTATGTCTTCCTTAGCACATCCACTGATGTCAATCACAGTCTCCATTTCGTCTAACCATTTCATGCAATCAATTGCTCCCTTTTCTCCTGTAAAATCCCTCGGTTTACAGGAGACGAAGTACTTATAAGTACAACTCTTTTTGTACTTAGGATCCTGGTTTAGCACCACTTTATGAGACTTAGATCTTTGATTGGATGAATGCTGAGATTCATCCCTTTTTGATGCTTGTGACTGTGATAAGGGCTTTGAGTGAGTTTTGGACCGAACCTTACTCGGTTCCTTGAATATCTTATCTACCGCTTGAGCAACCGCGGTATCAAACATAGCTTGCAGTTCAGTGTTTGTAAGATTTATCTTAGTCTCATTATTGTTTCCTTCCCGTGGATGACTGTTTACTTGGGTACTATATTAAACAATAATGTTATATTTAAATTATGCAATAAATCGTCATATTGATGATTAGATGGTCATGGTATTAAACCATATGGACCATTTTAAGAAAATAATAATAATCAAGGAGATATATTTCTTTATATTTTATTAGACAGGGGAATATAAATCACACTGCCAATGTCATGGAATACATATTCATATAGCACAAGGCTCGTCTCGAAGGACATTTAGATGGCACGAAAGCCTTGTCATAAGGACGATTATGATCATTGATTTCTTGGATCAGTGATTTCTTTAAGGGTCGAACAAAGTTCATCGCCTTTTTGACAAGAAGTCTATAAATTAAAACTTTCATTGTCATTATTACACCTTTGCTTATAAGCATACATCTCAAATAGATGTTTTGGTGTATACATCTTATTGACGTTTATTAGCCATGATTTACATTGATCATATAGGCTATATATAAGTGACTTGGAAGGACCCAATTACATTTGGAAGCTTGTGTGATTTCTCGTACCGCACAGCCAGGAATGTTAACATATTTTCAGATGTTAACAGAGAGTTATTATCTTAAAAAGGTTGTACCATCATAGCCATTTAATATTTTGGCTAGGTTATACCTCTAAGAGTTTCTTTGGCAGATCAATCAAATTTGAAATGATATAGTATGATGTAATAAAAATACATATTCAAAAATCGAAAATAACTTTATTGAATCACGAAACTAGTACAAGGATGCCCTAAACGGGACTTGAAAACAACACACTGCCCTCGCAGGGGCTACTGAAATAGAAAGTAAGTCCACACAGGGACTTGGTACTTGAAAACAAAATAATGTCCTCGCAGGGACTTATTGAAAGACAATACAACATAAAACAACAACTTCCTACTTCTTCTTGCCTTTAATAAGGTTCGCAAGGCCTTAGAGAAAGCCATTATGTTTCTTCTTAGTTTCACTGGCTTCACGTTCAACCCGGTCTAACCTCTGTAAAATCTCCTGAGTTTGTTCCTGTTGTTGAGGAGGAGGTTACTGGTAAGGTGGGTATTGATATCCCTGCACCTGATATCCAGTTGGGTAAACTGGTGGGTAAGAAGAAGGATAAAGTGCATTATACTGAGCAGTTGTAAGGTATGGATCATGATTTCCATAATCTGATGGGTATCCAGATGGATTATACCCAGATGAACCTGGGTATGTCGGGATCGGGTTGTCGAAACCCAACGGCGGCTGCGGTGGTGCATGAGAAATTGGCGGAGGGTTGACTTCCGGCACCGTGTTTGAGGGTCCACCCATTTGGTGGTCCTCTAGAATAAGAGGGTAAGAACTTGAACCATGAGGGGATGCGAACCGTGGTCCCCCACTGTAAGGACCTTCAAAAATGTCCCAAAACGACCCGTAAGTAAAAACCTGGACCCCTGAAACCCTAATCCATAACAAAAATCAAGAAAAACAAATTTTATGGTTTCACGCGGGCATTGACAACTCATCAAAACTCCGGAGCAGCGAACAGGCCACGTATGTGGGGTTTTGTATACATTACTTGATAACCGTCACCGTTGGACAACGGGTTAGCCAATGGGTGATATGACCATAGTCACAGAAACGAGTCGAGTGATAAATACCGTTGGGTAATTGATTGATATATAAACAATGTAATCGCCCTTAATACTGTATATTATAACAATGGGTCGTTTTGTGCAAAATGAATGATTCACCAGTATTTCTCCACTGACAAAATATTTTTAAAACATGTTTCTGGTGACCTGCTGTGATCCAGGAAAAAGTGCCGTGTAGCACTATACGCTTGAAGAAGTGGCTCGATTAAATAAAGAAACATGTTTTTGTAAAATAGGGGTTTCCCAGTGAAATCACCTTATTATAAATTACGGGGTTTATCCCGAGTTATGAAATAAAATAAACGGGTATATTTAACGATCCTGTTAATAATTCCGCTGTCACATTAAATAAATACCACGGGGTTCTGTCCCGCGGCTCCTGAACCGGGTCAAACCGGGTCGGGGGCCGTGACAGAAAAATGTGGTATCAGAGCCACTGATTTAAGCCAATTAAGTATTTAGAAATACTTAATTTTCTAATTGTCATTTTGTGATTATATGTCTTTTTGTGTTATTTGACTATTTGTTAGTTACAGTATGGGTAAGCAAAGAATTTCGGACATCTATCGTCAATTAGATAGTTCACTAAAAGATAAGGGAACCTCATTCCAATCAAATTCCTCAAGATACTCAGCAGATTCTAAGGAAGGAATATTTATTCGTAAGGCACAGTTTGAGAAACCACTTACCCCTAAGAAAAGAAGTTGGATTATTTGAAAAAGTCAAGAGAAAATAAAGAAGTCACAAACAAAAGGAGTGATAATTAATAAGGAGACTCAGAAAACAGGTAATAACCCACCATGGGAAGATGAATTAGATGAACAATGGGCAAATCTCTACATGTTAGCCACTACAGCAGTAAATGTTAACTTATAGTTGAATCGTCAAACTAGTACTAGCACCTATGTCATCTACAAGCCAGAAAATTTAAAACCACCTAGTAGAAGAAAGAGGATAAACTTTACATAAAAGCATATTGAGCATAATACTCCTCTACCCTAGCTAAAATAATTTACGGATGCATAACCACTAGTATATTTTGAATTTCAGTTGTAATTTGTAATAAATATATATAAAAATCGCAATATTTCGTTTTAATCAATCTATTTAAATTGTATTAGATATTTGTAATTAATACTTAATTTTTTCTAATTGCCATTCTGTGATTCTATTTACCAAAATTTTAACTTAGAATTTTGTGTGCATTTCTGCATATATGCTAAACAGCATGAATGAGTTATCTGAAGCTCTTCATAATCTCAATCTCTATTCTGTTAATGTGGAAGTTTCCAAAGACTTTACCGGTTATTGTGCTGACATGGATGAACCTATGTAATTCCAAGCTCAACCTCCGGAGAAACCAAAGCCGAAGAAGAAAAGAAGATTCGTGGGCTGGAGACGTGTACGCAGGAAGAAACCAGCAACTAAGAAAGTTGCCAAGACGGAGGACCCCATGGATAAAGGAAAAGGAATAGAGATCGGGGAAAGCTCCAGGCGAGCCGAAGAAATGCCAATGTGGGAAGAGTTGGATCGCATGCTGGCAGACTGTGATATCCTTAAGCCTGTCAATGAAAACCTCTTTACTTATCCTGCTGAAACCCAACTCCCAGTGAATTTGGAACCGGCCATCCCAGATCCCCTTGTCAATACCCGACCTTTAGGAGAAATGGAAGAATGGTGGACCAATGATTGGCATTTCCAGGATCTTTTAAACAACCCTTATACCTTTCTCCCTCAGTTTGACCCCGAGCCTGCACCAAACCCACCAATGAGCAATGAGAACTTGGCTGAACTCCGTCGTTTTGGCGAGGAGCTGGTGGACGCAGGGAATCGAATCCGGGAGGTGGGAGAACAGATCTCTTGGAAGTACGACGAGAGGGAACGTCGCTTCTGAGATGCCAGCGGATAATGATGGTGTAGTTGTGGTTGTATAATAACATAATAATAATAATAGTAGTAAAGGTATAATCATGTAAAATAACTTAAAAATAAAACTTTTGTAAGATAACGGGTGTTTACGGAAGCATACTATAATATATAAAAATGGAAGTCGAAAAATCGACAATTTTGGCTATACGTGTCAATGTGATCATGTGCGATTGTTTTGTTATGTTTAGTTGTTAATTATTTTCTACTAATCACTTATATATATCAATTACCAGATGGAACACGTTGGTAATGAACCCGTTAATGAAGTTAACCAATCTGAACAAAACCATGAAGATCAATTTCTGAATAGGCAAGATATCGAGAATATCGTTGCTCAGGGAATAGCCAATGCTATTCCAGCAATCCTTGCTGCTGCTCAAAATCCAGTTAAACCTCAACAAATTATTCCTAGTAAACGTACTCATGAAGACAACTTCCATAATAGCATAAACGGAGGCGGTAACATTAATAATAACGATAATGATGTACTGTAAGCCCCAATTTTCAAAAGGATGAAAGTTGCAACGCCTGGTTACACTTACAAGGAATTCCTTGCCTGTAAACCTGTCGAGTTCGCAGGCAGTGAAGGGGCGACTGCAGCACTGCGTTGGTTGGAGAAAACCGAGGCAGTAATCAAAATAAGTAAATGTGTCGAGGAGGATAAAGTCATGTATGCTTCTCACCTTTTTAAGGAAGAAGAATTAGAATGGTAGAATACGGTATTACAAGCCAAGGGAAGTGAGATGGCCTATGTGATGTATTGTAAAATACATCTTTATTCGCGTCTAGTTTTAGTCGTTAGATAGTCGGTTGTGTCTGGTTTTAGATTAGAATGTACATACTTTTGATTTAATTGTGTTTTCAGGTATTTGAAGCTGAAAAGAAGCGGAAACGAGTAAAATATGACAAAGGAAAGTGTCGGGTCAAGAATCGGAAGCTCGTGAGCGAAAAGGAGCGAAAAATGCAGTTCTGAAGGTTCTAGGCGGCCCGCATGAACTAACTTGGACATATGAGGCGGGCCGATAGAACTTAATATATGTTTCTGGATTACAAGTGGCGCGCGGCCCGCGTGAATGATACACATAAGTTGAAGCGGGCCGCGAGGATGTTGTTTACGTGAAACGGATTTGATCAGCTACGGATTTAGGGTTTCTTGGTTATTTAATGAGGATTATCATCATCAGCCGATAACAAGACCACAATTACGAATTTAGAGTTCTTTCTGGACGATTAGAGGCTGTTTGGAGGCGTTCTTAAGGCTCGGGATTGCTGGGAATCATCGGAGAGCATTCGGGAGCATACGGGAGTGAAGTTAACGGGTTATACAATCTTGTTTCTTCGTTTTCCGTTTGTTTAGATTGTTTAATGATGAATTCTTATTATACCTGGATTATGAATTTGTTTTCGATCATGTTTCTTGGCTAAACTTCATAAACTACCTAGGTTAATGACAATAGCTTAATAAAGTTTGGATCTTTATTTGATTTTTAGCGTGGTTGTGGATATTCTTGTATTGTAAAAGCTTTGGGAATATACCTTGGTGCATATGCGTGTTTGACAATTGTTTTATTATTGTTTATTGCTTCATATAACTCTTGGTGACGGTCTTTATCACATAATAGGGTTGTATTAGGGTTTCTTGATTTAGGTGACGGTCTTTATCACATAATAAATCATTAATCCTTTAGGGTGAAAATAGCTTAAGTAACCTTAGAAGTAATACTCGGTAATATTATAAAATCAAATGTGCTGCTAAACTCGTCGCGGAAAGGCTCGAGGGTATTGATAGGTCTAGGTTTGGTTATAAGTCCTTAACATTCCATAACCTATTAAACCAAGATTAGAAACCATTGTCGCTTTAGACGTTCACGCGGCAAAGTAGAGCGTCTTACATAAGCACTTTCAAGAAACTAGAGGACGGAAAAGAAATCTAGAAAGCCGGTGAACATAACAGCCTAGGTAGTGCCACAAGAATCGCCTTGAGAGTGTTTGAGGGGCTTAGTGGTGTCTTAATAGGTTTAGTATCTTAAGATCCCGGTTCCACACCACAAAATCATCGAATAGAGATCCATTCTGAGTTAGCTTGCGTCTAGCCTAGGTAGTCTTCATCACCACTGGTCAAAGTCTTCGTGTGAGTTCGTGTCTAGTTCGTCTAGTATAGTTAGTATTTGTTATTTGCATTCTTAGGATTTTTTTAGAACCCCCCCCAATCAACAAACATTTAGTTAAGTCGTGTCAGTTTGAGTCTAGATAGAGTCATTAGCGTAATCAGTAGAGTCTCTTGGGTTCGATACTCGGACTTCCTTAGGCTATACTACATTCGATCGGTACACTTGCCGGTTGTGTGTTTTAGGGTTTAGAGAGTCTTAGTTTTATAAATTTAAAGCTTAGAGAGTCTAGAATTAGGGTAAATTTAGTTAGTTTAGTTAACCCGTTTCGAGCACATCAAGTTTTTGGCGCCGTTGCCGGGGACTCTTTGGCGATTGCGTTAATTACTTTGTTTGGACTTGCTTGATATCATACGTGCTATTTGTGTTAGTTGAGTCGTAGGAGTCTAAAAAATTTTAAAAATCAAAAAAACATTTGCTTTAGTGTCTTTTCTAGGTTAGTGAGTCGTTGTTAGAGTCTTTTCGTTGTTCGTAGTTGGTGGATGCCCCATACGCGCTCGCAGGGACCGCCGCCACCTCTGTTCACAGTCAAGTCTTCTGAGTCGTCTTCTGAGTCTTCTTCAGTTCCACATTCTACCCCCACCTTCGATTTCACACCGAAGCCATCACCACACGTTTCACCACACATTTCCCCACCACCCTCCCGTTCTCGTTCGCCTAGTCCTCCACCTGTCATGGCGAACCGTACCGTTTACCAGCAGGCTACCACCGGTTTCACCGGTGCCACTTCACCCATCACCCTTCCCGACATAGCGAATGATAGATCTTGGCAGATTCCTTCTTACATCATGACAGCCATCACCAATTCTTGCCAGTTCCATGGTCGTGATGACGAGGATGCACCCGCCCACATAAATCGCATCACTCGTCTCTGTGGCACCTACTCCATTGAGGGTGTCAATCTAGATGCTAGGTACCTTCAGGTCTTTCCGTTTTCACTCGCTGGACGCGCAGCCGTCTGGTTTGATTCTCAGCCCGCAGGCACTTTCACTACTTGGGCTGGTCTTCGTGATGCATTCTTAGCCAAGTATTTCCCGCCAGCCAAGGCATCTCGCCTTCGTGATCAGATACACTCCTTCCGTATGGAGCCTGATGAGCCGTATCACTTAGCTTGGGAGCGTTTTCAGACGCTTCTCTCTCGTTGTTCGCAGCATGGTTTGTCGGATTGGGCGTTAGTTGAGAAATTCTATAATGGTCTTACTCCTGAGATTAGAGCTCGTTTCGATACTTCAGCAGGAGGTCAGCTTATGGGAAAGAAGACAGTGACGGAGTGCAATGATTTGTTTGAGAGCTTTGCACATTCTGATATGGATTACAACACTACTGGCAGGACTTCCATTCCTGTTACTACCCCCTCGGCCGGTCGAGGGGTAAACCAGGTTAGCTTGGGTACATCGGTAGCTGCTATAGTCGAGAGTGTGAAGCAAGATTTGAGGCAAGAGATGAGGAGAGAGATAGATGAGATTAAGAAGAAAGTTGATAGGTGTGAGGTTTGTAGAGGAGGTCACGATACACTTGATTGTCCCACACTTACGTTAGAGCGGGTGGGGTACATAGCCGGTCAGTCTAGGGGTTTATTTAGTAATAATAATAATAATAATAATAATAATAATAATAATAATAATTATAACTCCAACTGGCAAGGTAGTGGTAGTAGTTTCCGCCCTTCTGGCAATCCCCCTGGTTTTCCATCTGGTCAGAATCAAAATAGGGGGCCGGGTCTTTACACGAGTAGTGGTTCGGGTCAGAGTGGTCAGTATAGTGGTTCAGGAGGTCAGTTTGCGAGTGGAGGGTCGAATCAGGAGAGTCAAGGTAGTGATAAGGCTTTACAGGGTAGTTTGAGTAGGTTAGAGGAGATGTTTGCTCAGATGATAACGCATAATCAGACTGTAGCTAAGAATCAGGAGCAGATTAATAAGAATCATGAACTTCAGCTTAAAAATCAAGAGTCCACTCTTCTAGATCTTCAGAGAACAGTAGGGGATATAGCTAGGCAGTTGAAAGAGTCCCCGTCTGGTCAGTATTCAGGTACTACTCACCCAGTCCACCATTCTGTGAAAGCAATCACTACTCGTAGTGGGTTGAGTTTAGGAGAGGTTGTGAGAGAGAGAGAGTTGAGGAAGAAGAAGATGATGAGGTAGATGAGGTGATTGAGATGGAGACTCCAGGCAAGGTGCAACATAGGCTAGACCCAGCAAGTACCGCACACGCCGAGGAGTCGCCAGTAGAGAAAAAAAAGGAGAAGCAGCCGAAGAAGGTTCGGCCACCACCACCTGTGATTGATATTTCGCGTCTTCCGTTTCCCGCTCGTGCTAGGCAGCAGATATATGCTAGGGAATACGAGAAATTTCTTGAGATGTTCACTCAGCTGAAGGTGAATCTTCCGTTTATAGAAGCCTTGAGATCCATGCCTAAGTACGCTAAGTTCCTTAAGGATTTTCTCAAGCGTAAGGATAAGGTAAGTGAGAGTTCTAGTAATCCGTTGAGTGGAGAGGTTTCTGCTGTGATCTTAAATAAACTTCCTGAGAAACTTACCGATCCAGGCATTTTTACGATCCCTTGTTTGTTTGGTGGTGATGTTAGAAACCACGCGTTGGCAGACCTAGGTGCTAGTATTAATTTGATGCCATATTCATTTTACGAAAAACTAGGCCTTGGTGATTTGAAGCCGACTCGTATGACCCTTTCGTTAGCAGATAAGTCGGTTAAGTATCCTAGGGGGATAGTAGAGAATTTGTTGGTAAAAGTTGATAGGTTTGTTTTTCCGGCTGATTTTGTAGTGCTAGATATGGAGGCCGATGATAGAGTGCCGTTGATTTTAGGGCGCCCATTCTTGAACACTTCTAAAGCGCTTATCGATGTTTTCTTAGGCACGATCACACTTAGAGCGGAGGATGAGTCGGTAGTTTTCAAGGTGAATAATGCGAGAGGGCCGAGTGAGAGCGTTGAGGCGATAGCATCGGTAGAGGACAGTGAAAAGACTGAGAGGGACGGGAAAAGGTAGTAAGTGAGCCGAGTCTAGAAAAGGTGTCAAAACCCAAGTGTGGGGATCCACCGGATAGGAAGGTTGAGGAGTTGGAAGAAAGAGTGACGAGTTTAGAAGTTAAGATAGAGGAACTGAGCAAGGCTCAGTGTGGGGATAGGTATGAAGATGATACATTCAGGGTCCCACCGTTTGATGAAGAGTGGAGAGAGTATGAGAAAGTTAGGAGAGATTCGGGCGATTTTGTGAATTGTAGTGCTAAGGCCCGTACGAGTTGGTGTGGAGATGAGCTCCGCATATACGATCCTCCGTAATTCTGTGAACATTTGTGATTACTTGTAGAGTTTGTATTTTGAGTCGTATTTCGTGTCGTGTCGTTAGTTAGGTTGTTTGCGTCGTTTTGTTTTTTGTGTCCGTTTCGTATCTTGTCAAGTATTCTGTAGGTTTGCATCAGTTTTACGTGGCCGAGATCGACGTTCGAGTAGCTTACCAGGTCTGTTGAAAGTTAAAAACCACAAAAACGCATGCAGGGGCATTTTAGGAATTACATAAAAACACATTCTGCATAGTCTGCTGTTGCTGCAAGCTGTGTTTCTGATATTTGCTGTTCAGGCGGCCCGCCTAAACTTAACCTGATTCTTATGCGGGCCGCGCGAGGTATAATAGTAATTCCGGTTGTTTAAGTTCAAGCGGCCCGAATCAACTTACTTCATACTTTAGGTGGGCCGCGAGTCCATTATTGTCGACAGTGGGTTGTTTAGGCCCAAAAGATTCAGCCATTTGATCCATGTTCCATATTGACCTTCATCCATATTTTACCATCATCATTCGGTTGGTTCGAGGCGACGTTCAGGTATGTTTGTCCTGCAATTGTTGTTGTTGTAGTTGAGTCGTTTGTTACCGGGTTTATTTCCATCTTAAGTGTGGGGAAACGGGTTGCATATTTTTAAGGCATTCAAATGTGATTTTTCACTAAAGAGTCGACCCGTTATCCGTTGCATCCACACTTTGGTCAGGTTTGGCACTTGGGTTGTTCGAGGACGAGCAAAGTGCTGGGAGGGGGTAAGATGGAAATTCGGTGGTGTAATTTTGAGTCTTTTATTTTGTACCATGCGTCTAAGTTAGTAGTTTTTGAGTCAGTCATTTGTGTCGAGTCGGTATTGCTTTGGTATTTTGCTTGTTTTTGTTTTGCAGGTTCGAATATGTACCACCCGTACTCAATCTCCATTCGGGTGAGTTTGGAGCTGTTTATTCAAATATCGGGCATTTATCAAGCATGTCAGTTAGAGTCAAAGCCGATCGCGAATGAAATGCTATACGATCGAGCTGTATTGGACGAGAGTGTTTGCAGCTTACACGCATTATAAAACCAGCTAAGTCCTTTCCGAATTTGCCCTGTGTCTTTTATTTCTTATTTATTTTTAGTTTTTGAGTCGGTTTCCATCCTACATTGAGGGCAATGTAGAGTGTAAGTGTGGGGATGGGAAACTATCGTTTAGTGTCTAGTTAGTAGAGTCTTGAGTCATAAAAATTGAAAAATCCAAAAAAATAAAAAAATAGAAAAATGTCCTTTGAAATAAGAAGTTTGCAAAATAAAAACGGAAAATGATAGAAAAGTTGGGTTTTTGTTCGGGTTCAAATAATAATAATATGAGATAAAATAATCGTGCTTGTGTCTAGTTTGGGATGCGCGGGTAGGCTCGGTTCGGTTCTAGGTTCCTTTGATCTTAAATATACCTAATTGTCGGTCTACTAGTGGGTTCTCATCTAGGGAGAGTGAGGAAATTGAAACCGCCAAAAATAGTATAAGGGATGCCGTTATAAGCTAAGATCGTTAGAGTTTTTGGTCATTATCTCATTGAAAAAGAAAAAAAAATAAGTGAGCTAGAAACTAAATGAAAGTAGCACAGGCCTATGTAATCCGAGTTGGGGATAGCGACTCTACAGCCGGAATGCCTCTGGGATGTGTGAAATCGCCTTGCCGAATAAAAGTACCGAAACCTATGTAGTCTGTGATTGGGGATAGCGACTCTACAGTCGGATTACCGCTTGGTTAGGGAAAGCATCGTCTAGTCTCACGAATGGAAAAAAAAAGAGCAAGCAAAGAAAAAAAGAAAAAAAAATGGAAAAATAGATTTGATTTTAAACTCTCTTGATCTTGGTATAAAACGGTTAGGAAATAACCCATTGGTTGTTCCTTTTGTCCTATAAGCTTGAGGGGGGATTAGGTGGACTTGCAATTCTTAGTGTGAGACCCTAGGTAGATTGACCGAACTTGAACTAAATTGCATGATAAGGGCTTGGAACCGGGTTGGGTTTAAGTGGATCAATATACTTGCAATCGCGGCTAACACGAGTTTTGATTTTAATAAATTAACCTATGCTTTTGTCCCGAACGATTATTCCGACTATGATTCCGTTTGCATAATTCTTTTTCGAGGACGAAAAAAGGTTAAGTGTGGGGATATTTGATGTATTGTAAAATACATCTTTATTCGCGTCTAGTTTTAGTCGTTAGATAGTCGGTTGTGTCTGGTTTTAGATTAGAATGTACATACTTTTGATTTAATTGTGTTTTCAGGTATTTGAAGCTGAAAAGAAGCGGAAACGAGTAAAATATGACAAAGGAAAGTGTCGGGTCAAGAATCGGAAGCTCGTGAGCGAAAAGGAGCGAAAAATGCAGTTCTGAAGGTTCCAGGCGGCCCGCATGAACTAACTTGGACATATGAGGCGGGCCGATAGAACTTAATATATGTTTCCGGATTACAAGTGGCGCGCGGCCCGCGTGAATGATACACATAAGTTGAAGCGGGCCGCGAGGATGTTGTTTACGTGAAACGGATTTGATCAGCTACGGATTTAGGGTTTCTTGGTTATTTAATGAGGATTATCATCATCAGCCGATAACAAGACCACAATTACGAATTTAGAGTTCTTTCTGGACGATTAGAGGCTGTTTGGAGGCGTTCTTAAGGCTCGGGATTGCTGGGAATCATCGGAGAGCATTCGGGAACATACGGGAGTGAAGTTAACGGGTTATACAATCTTGTTTCTTCGTTTTCCGTTTGTTTAGATTGTTTAATGATGAATTCTTATTATACCTGGATTATGAATTTGTTTTCGATCATGTTTCTTGGCTAAACTTCATAAACTACCTAGGTTAATGACAATAGCTTAATAAAGTTTGGATCTTTATTTGATTTTTAGCGTGGTTGTGGATATTCTTGTATTGTAAAAGCTTTGGGAATATACCTTGGTGCATATGCGTGTTTGACAATTGTTTTATTATTGTTTATTGCTTCATATAACTCTTGGTGACGGTCTTTATCACATAATAGGGTTGTATTAGGGTTTCTTGATTTAGGTGACGGTCTTTATCACATAATAAATCATTAATCCTTTAGGGTGAAAATAGCTTAAGTAACCTTAGAAGTAATACTCGGTAATATTATAAAATCAAATGTGCTGCTAAACTCGTCGCGGAAAGGCTCGAGGGTATTGATAGGTCTAGGTTTGGTTATAAGTCCTTAACATTCCATAGCCTATTAAACCAAGATTAGAAACCATTGTCGCTTTAGACGTTCGCGCGACAAAGTAGAGCGTCTTACATAAGCACTTTCAAGAAACTAGAGGACGGAAAAGAAATCTAGAAAGCCGGTGAACATAACAGCCTAGGTAGTGCCACAAGAATCGCCTTGAGAGTGTTTGAGGGGCTTAGTGGTGTCTTAATAGGTTTAGTATCTTAAGATCCCGGTTCCACACCACAAAATCATCGAATAGAGATCCATTCTGAGTTAGCTTGCGTCTAGCCTAGGTAGTCTTCATCACCACTGTTAGGACCGGTTTGACTCCGAAACGATTGCGAAACGAACGTGAAACGTGCGGAATCCGTACACGAACGTGACCTAAACACACATGACGTAATATAAACGTGATCCTTTGATAAAATCTGATAACGTACAGCACCTGAATCACAAACGATAAACTTTCTCTCTCTAGCTTTCTCTCTCTAGCCTCTAGCTCTCCAAGATGTGAAAATGGCAAAAGTTCTAAACTAGAAGCCCTAGAGATCTATTTATAGGCCAAGGCATTTAATGAGGTTTCCCATTAATTACAGTTATGCCACCTTGCCTTTTTGACTAACTAATTCTAAAATAACAATGTAACTCTCGTTTTCTTCAGTTTTCTACTACAGACTAGATTGACGGAGGCGATAGACAGATAAATGCACTAACAGTCTCCCCCTTGGATATTGCTGTAGTCAATCTGTAGTCAAGCTCGTAGCGACTTTTCTTTCTCTTTCTCTCTTTGAATCTTTTCGAACAGAATCCCGATGGATCTGTCTTCAGCTTCACCTTCTCCTCTTTTCTTCAACAGGCTCCCCCTTTCGTCAAGCTTCCGTGCTTTAGGGATCGACACCTTGCTTTCCGTATACAAGCTCCCCCTTGCTTTGAGCTCGTCTTCAGACTCCCCCTTAGACTCAGCTTCCGGGATCGTAGTCTGGAATCTCATCTGCAATCACTCAAACATTTATAAGTAACAGCATTTCAAATTTTAGCTATCCAGGAATTGTAATCTGGCAATTCCAATCAAATTCTCTAATCCACTCCTCCTAACAACAAACTGTATAGATTTAGCAGTATTAAAGAATCCAACTCCCTCACAGTTAATCATCCAAGTTCAAACTAATGACCTTGGAGATATCACAAACTGTTTTTGAATTTTGATTTAAAAATTTCAAGTTTCAAATTAATGAACTTATTTCATTTTCAGAAACACAATCAGCTTACTTAGATTTTGAAACTCAGCACTCAGACATCGATTGTCGAAAATAAAGCAAAAATCAAAATCTTTTTGTATTTTCTGAAAATATAAAGCAATAAAGAAATATGTACAAACATATTTACAAACAATATTTTTGTTTTGAGAATGCGTTAGAGGATCATATCAGTTTTTGACAAGTCACAAGTACCGTTGAGCTTCATTTTCACATTAAGCATTAAACAATTCACTTAAATTGTCGATATACTGATCCACTTAAATTTTCACACAAAGTTCAACTGATTCAGGATACGAATTAGATGTATTTTAAGAACTTAAACCCATTCATGTGTCCCACCTCTTGAATATACTCCCGTATCCAGAATCCCAATAATCAGTCTTACAGGTGAGTATACTACAATGATATCTGTATATAAATTAGGTATGCGAGGGCCGAGGGATCTCAGATCGATACTTCCGTATATGCAGAGAGATATCAGCTTCGACTTTAAGGTATGTCCCCTTTAGAGGATCTTTTTGTTTACAACAGCAGCGACTATCAAATTTATTGTTTCATCTGCATGCTGAGGGTTTAATGCTATGTTTCAAGCATTGCAGCAAGTATTAGCCAGGGACTAGGTCAGAACTACCGTTCAGCAGAAGTCCCGGAATAATACCCCAGACATCATTGAGTATAAAGACCTAGTATATCAGATTAAGAGACCTTTCAAACGAGATTTCAGGGGTTACCTATATATTCAAGTAGTGTTCCCCACGAAATAAGCAAGTTTGAATTTAGGTTTATATCCCGAATAAATCTACTAAATGTATAAAAATCTACCGACACATCCACGGTGAGATCGTTTAACACATTTAAACTTTCCATTTCTTTAGCATACAGTAACCGTCTACTGATGTACTATCATTTCCTCTTTTTACGCAAAACTCAAATTTTTGAATTTTATCATGTTTTTGACTTTTTCAAATTTTCAAATGTTTTTGAATTTTCTAACAACATATTTCTCCCCCTAAAATGCAAAATCATATAAAGAAAATTTGACAACCAACACTGATAGCTTTGTCTCGCCATCCATTTTCTGCTTATCGTGCTCTGTTTTGCAGAAAATATAACATAAAGTACCCCCATGATTTACAACCCATTGATCTTAACAGTTTGAAAACCGTTTTTCAATCTGATGAAAGTAATCATGTTTGTTCAGCCGTGAGGGTTTCGGCATATTCAATCAACACATATTTTTGGTTTTTCAAATTTTAACAAACTAAAAACATATTTTTGGTTTTTTTTTAATTTTTCCAATTTTTAGGATTTTGAAAATATTGTTTATTTATGTACAGAAAACATATAAACTTCCTGTTTCAACCAACACAAGATTCAGCAGCCTCCTCTCCTTGTTGTGCCAGGCTGCTCCAACCTCCATTCTCACAATCTTCAGAATTGTTGAGCACCTGCACATTCAGACTACTTGATTACTTGAACAATTTAGCCCAGGTCTGTTGAACCTTAGGCATTTCAACACAATAATTTTCATTCAATGCTGGAAATTCTTTGTCATTTTGCACAAAAACTTTCTCAATTTTAACTTCAATTTTCTCATCTTTTACCAAATCAACATGTTTCTTAACACTCCATGTTTGACCTTTTGGTGTTCCTCGTTTGTAAAAATGTGAAACTTTTTGAACATTTTGATTTTGAACAACAACTTTTGGTTTCCAAAACTCTTGAGGTTTTGTCATATCAACTGTGGTTTTCCAACTCTGTGTTGTTCTGAATCTGGGTGTGTGAGAATTCCAGGTCTGTCTTGAATCGAACCTGTTCGGATTTGATTTCCAATTTTGATTTGAAGCAAACTTGTTTGTATTGTACCTCCAAGTTTGTTTCGAATCAAATCTGGTTGATCTTTGTCTCACATTCTCAGATTTTTGTTTCTCAGCATCAAACTTCTTTTTGTCAACATCCACAAGTTTTAGATTAGGACACTTGCGTGCAAGATGTCCTTTTTGATCACATTTGAAACATGTTCTCATGGACACATCTTTGACCTGTGGTTGCTGCTTTTGCTTTTTAGCAAAGAATTCATCATTAGACTGTCTCATTTTGAGTTCTTTTTCTTTTTCTAAACTTCCTCCTTGAACAAAACTCATTTTAGTTTGAAAATTTGGCATTTCATTTTTGTTTCGATGTTGTTTCTTCTTATAACCCAACCCAGCCTTCATGTTCTTCTTTTTGAAACCAGGGTTGGTATACGAACCTCTATCACTCTTACCGACAAACTTTGAAATTTCAGACTTTTCAATCTCAACCATTTTGAAAACTTTGTCAACCTTTTCTGAAATCACATTCTGAATCGGGAATACAACATCTAAGAATAATTTGTCCGATCCAATCATGGTATAAACCAATCCTTTTGAATCATCATTCAAATTTCCTCGGATTTTGTGTTTTTCAGATAACCATCATGAATATTTCCTTCATCTTCATCCTGTGATTCAGATTTACCTGTATCAACCGACTCTTCTTTCAACACATTTTCAACGACTTTACCTACCACCTCTGAATCATGAGAATCATCAGATTTGGAATAGGTTATGTCAATGTTGTCTGGCAATTGATCTACCATGTTGAAAGCTTTTTCGACCTTTTCCTCATCATAAAATGCAAATTTTCCCGGTGGTGGAACTTGATGAAACTCTGAGCCAATGCCTTTCTTGTTCTGTTCAGACTCACCATCACCCGGTTTTATATTGAAAATTCTTTCAAACACATATGACGACACGTGGTAACTTTTTAACTTGTTGTTATCATGTTCTAAATCAGCAATCTGTCGCTTTAACTTAGCAACATCCTCAATATAGGAATTAACAACATCTTGTTTTATAGAATACATTCGTTTAAGCTCTTTGGTTGTTTCAGACATATAATTCATTCTAGATTGAGCATATTTCATTTCATCTTTCACTTTGTCGTATGACTCTTTCATAATATCATATGCTAATTTCATTGAGTCATAATCTTTCTTCATTTCTTGACAAGCAATTTCCTTTTGTTCACATTCATTTGTCATTTTTAAAACATTTTCTTTCAAAACTTCATTTTCTTTCTCTAATTTGTTACATTTTTCTGAAAGTTTTTCATCATTTTCTTTAAAAACTTTTTCTTTTTCTAGCATTTCTTTGCATTTTTCTTTGAAAATATTTTCAATTTTTGTGAACTCAAAATCTCTTGTTCTAAATTGCTCATCTTTTTCAATACAAGCTCTGCACGGTTCCATGCATTTCTTGCACTGATCTATCAATTTCAAGTTTTCAGAATCAGAATTTACCTCAGTGATTGACACTTCGGTGTTTTCAGCAATCTCTGTCTGCTCAGCAACATTCTGCTTTTGTTTAACACCGACTTCATCACCAGCATTACCAGCTTCCTCATTCTCATTCTTTTCTTCTTTTTCTTCTTTCTTCACATCTTCTTCAATTTGCTGTTCTTCAGTAACAACTTTCTCAACCTCTTCATTCACAACAAATTCGTCATTTTTGATTTCCTTCACAACTTCAACTTCAACAGTTTCTGCTTTAACCTCTTCAGCAACTTTCTTCAGATTGTTCACCATTTCTTCAACATTCTTCTTCATTTCCTCTTCATCCCTTTTTCTTAGACACGATAACATGGCATATCTGATATCCTTTTCATATTGCTTAGCATATTTGTCATCTTTCAATACTCTTCTATAGTATTCAGCTCTCAACGGGACAGCAAGAAGAACATCATCGAAGATTATGTCTTTCTTGGGAACAACTGGTTCTCCTTCTCTGTTATAGTAACATTCTCTCTTTTTATCCCATCGTTTGCTACCAACAGCCATCTCATACTCCTCCTGCATATCATCCATTCTATTTAAAACCACATTTCTTTCTCTGTAAGTCTTCTCATTTAAAATCTCTTCCCGAGTTTTCTCTTTGATCTCAACTTTTTCTTCATGAACTTCAGTAATGTCTTTGTCTTTGTTTTTCTCTTGAATCTCAGCAACAAGAGCATAATGTTTATTTAATTCTTCCTGTTTGGCTTCAGCTTTGAACCGTTCATCAACAATGTCATCTATTGGAAGAACCTCACTCCAATCATATCCTTCATCCTCGTAAATTACAGCATAAGCTCTTGATTTTTCTCTCGGCTTATCTTCAATCAACTTTGGTTCTTCTCTGCTTCGATGGTAAATCGCCTTTCGATAATAATCATCGTTGAAAGGACGTTCATTTCTTTCACCAACTTCAGAATTTCTGCATTCTCTTTTGAAATGACCCTTTTGCTTGCATTTGAAGCAGGTCACTTTGGATTTGTCGAATCCAAGCTTTGTTGAAGCACCTCCAAGCGATTGTTTCCCAGTAATCTCCATATACCTCTGAGCTCTGCGAATACAACTAGCTAAACACCATCTGATGTCAATGAGCTCCATCTCTTCCGGATCAATCTGGTCGTAGTCTTCTTTGGTCAATTCAGAATTTCCAATTTTGCCAGCTACAAGACCTTCATATGACTCCAGAACAGATGCAAGAAAACTCATTTGCTGCTTCGCTGCATTGATGCTCATTGTAGGAGAATTCTTCAGTTTAAGAGCAATGTTGCACAGAATTTCTTCAGAATCATCAGAATTTGTCTTTGAAAATGAATGATATCCAGAATGATGACTTGTTGACGTTGTTGTTGGTTCTTTCATCTTTTCACCACTAAAAGCTGTTTTTGGTGAACCAACGCCTTTGTCAGAAAGCACACTGCTTTTGTAGTACAAGCCAACGTTCTGTTGATGTGAAGAATCAATCATCTTGTTTTGCTTTTGTAGCTCCAGATCATGACTTTCAATCTTTTCAAACAAAGCATCAAGAGTAATATTATCATACACAGCATCATTTTTCAAAATAAAAACAAACGTTTGCCACTGATCAGCTCGTGGTAACGCTTCAATCACTTTGTCTATCAATTCCTCTCTTGTTTTGTTTATCTCTAATCTTTCCAATTCAATTTTTAGATGACAGAATCTCTCAATCATTTGCCTCACCGACTCTCCTTTTATGTTATCAAACAGATCAAATTCTTTCTTTAATAAAGCGATTTTGTTCTTTTTAATCTGTTTACCCCCTTCAGCTTTAACACGTAAAGCTTCCCAGACAGACTTAGATGACCCATCATGATTTAGCAGTGCAAAGATGTCATTTCTGATTGCTGACTGGATCAATGCTATCATTCTCTGTTCAGCTCCAAATTCAGCTTTATCTTCTCTAGTAAACTTCTTGAATACAAGATCTTCGCCTTTATCGTCTTTTGGTTTTTCATACCCATACTCCAAGCAAAACCAACTTTCATGAGCATACGCCTTTGCCCAGTTGATAAAGCGTTCTTTCCACCATGTATAATCATCAATACTATCAAGAGTTGGTGGCTTTGAGTGAGTTCCGTAGAAGTTATCATGCTTGATATTTTCATTTAACGCCTTCGTGATAGTTTTTGGTGTAACATTTGTAGCCTCAGACGATTCGGTTGCGAACGCGATGTAAAACGAGTTGTAGAATTCCTCAGCCATGATGCAAACCTTGAATCACCTGAATCACACAAACAATCAATCAGTATACACAATAATATCCTGAAACAGACTGATACACAGTTGACGTGAAATAATCTCGACACAAAATTTCACTTTGTTGAACAGTTGAAGCGAAATCAACTGTTGACCAGTTGAAGCGAAATCAACTATTTGACCATTTGAAGCGAAAACAACTGTTGACAGACTTTCAAGCGAAATCCCAAGTTGAACAGTTCTGAAGCGAAATCAAGTGTTAAATCTTCAAGCGAAATCTCAATATAATCAGTTGAAGCGAAATCTGATACTAATGCTTGAAGCGAAATCAGATATTCTGACTTGAAGCGAAATCAGATATTAAGTCTGTTCAAGCGAAATTCCACAGTTGTTTGTCTTGAAGCGAACCAGTCTTGAAGCGAAATCATCAGCTTTACTCAAGCGAAATCTAACAGATTAAAGATTTCGCTTGAATTTCAAGCGAAACCTTGCTGAATTATGACTGATTCAAGCGAAATAGTGCTGTATGTTACGAACTCGGACACAAAAATTCAGATTTCTCCTAAACGACATGGAATTTCGATCTGAAACTTGGTAGGGTTGTTTAACAACTATTTTCGCACATCATACTAAAATATCATCCGATTCGGACCAGTAAAACCCGTTCAATTTGTCAAAAAACTGTGAAATACGTGATAAATGTGAAAAATATGAAGAAATCGGTGAAATTCAGATCTGAATCTGCTGAAATCATATACGAATCAATGTGTTTGATCAAGCAATCGAGCTCCTGCTCTGATACCACTTGTTAGGACCGGTTTGACTCCGAAACGATTGCGAAACGAACGTGAAACGTGCGGAATCCGTACACGAACGTGACCTAAACACACATGACGTAATATAAACGTGATCCTTTGATAAAATCTGATAACGTACAGCACCTGAATCACAAACGATAAACTTTCTCTCTCTAGCTTTCTCTCTCTAGCCTCTAGCTCTCCAAGATGTGAAAATGGCAAAAGTTCTAAACTAGAAGCCCTAGAGATCTATTTATAGGCCAAGGCATTTAATGAGGTTTCCCATTAATTACAGTTATGCCACCTTGCCTTTTTGACTAACTAATTCTAAAATAACAATGTAACTCTCGTTTTCTTCAGTTTTCTACTACAGACTAGATTGACGGAGGCGATAGACAGATAAATGCACTAACAACCACTGGTCAAAGTCTTCGTGTGAGTTCGTGTCTAGTTCGTCTAGTATAGTTAGTATTTGTTATTTGCATTCTTAGGATTTTTTAGAAACCCCCCCCCCCAATCAACAAACATTTAGTTAAGTCGTGTCAGTTTGAGTCTAGATAGAGTCATTAGCGTAATCAGTAGAGTCTCTTGGGTTCGATACTCGGACTTCCTTAGGCTATACTACATTCGATCGGTACACTTGCCGGTTGTGTGTTTTAGGGTTTAGAGAGTCTTAGTTTTATAAATTTAAAGCTTAGAGAGTCTAGAATTAGGGTAAATTTAGTTAGTTTAGTTAACCCGTTTCGAGCACATCACTATGCCATTAGTTGGGAGGAGTTTAAGCGTCTGGTGGAAAGAAAATTCTGTCCAGAATATGAAAAAGAGCAGATGGAAAATAAGTTCCTGAGTCACCGAATGGTGAATGTTGATTGTCAAGGGTATACTTTGAAGTTTTTCGAATATGCCAGAATTGTGCCTACTCTGGCTTCGCCAGAACCGGTACTTATTTCTCGCTACATCTGGGGTTTAATTAGCGAGATCCATGACATTGTCAAAGCTGCGAGACCCCGCACGATTGATGATGCGGTGGAACTAGCCAACACTTTGACAGACGGACTGGTGCATACGCGAGAAGAAAATAAGAAAAAGGAATTGGCTCAGAAAATTACCCAAGGATTTCGTGTAGGTAATAATAGCTATTTCAAGAAGAGAGGAACTGGGCAATCTTCCACTCCGCCGTTCTGCAGGAACTGCAGAAAGAAACATTTCGGAAAATGTAATGAAGCCTGCAACTTCTGCAAAGTTGTAGGACATCGTGAAGAAGATTACAGAAAGAAAACAAGGGTCTGCTATAATTGTGGAGAAGCTGGGCATTTCAAACTAGAATGCCCTAAATTGGTCAAACTAGCAGATAACAAGGCTAAACCTGCAGAAGGAACTACCAAGAAAAACGCAAGAGCCTTCCAGTTGACTACTCAGGAAGCAGAACTAATCCCTGACGTGATAGTTGGTACGTTCCTAGTTCACAACGTTTATGTGAAAGTATTATTTGACTCTGGTGCAAACCAAAGCTTTATAAATACTTCATTCTGCCAAGTTCTTAAGCTACCATTAACGAAACTTAGGCAAATTTTTTACGGTAGAAACGGCAGATGGAAATTCTGTCAACATAGATACGGTTTTGCAAAAAGAAATTATAGAACTGTCAGGTCATAAATTTTCTGCAAACTTGTTACCTATGAATTTAGCTAGATTCGATGTGGTGTTAGGAATGGATTGGTTAGTAGCCAACCATGCTCGAATCCTATGTGATAAGAATTCCATAGAAATTCATACACCCACAAGAGAATTAGTGGTAATTACAGGAGATAAGCCACGAAAGCCACTGAAATTCATTTCAGTAATGAAGTTGGCCAGTTATTCAAGAAAACAAGAAATAGTGTATAGGATCTCAGCTATCATTAACACTAAAGACAAGGAACTTACGGAAATTCCAGTAGTATCAGATTATCCGGATGTATTCCCAGAAGAACTACCTGGATTGCCACCAAATAGGGAAGTAGAATTTAGGATTCATCTAATTCCTAGAACTACACCGATAGCCAAGGCACCTTATCGGTTAGCACCCACCGAAATGCTAGAATTGAAAAAGCAATTAGATGAATTGCTAAGTAAAGGATTCATACAACCTAGTTCATCCCCTTGGGGAGCACCAGTGTTGTTCGTAAAGAAAAAGGATGGTTCGATGAGAATGTGTATCGATTATAGGGAATTGAATAAAGTTACAATTAAGAATCGATACCCATTACCGAGGATCGATGATCTTTTTTATCAACTCCAAGGAGCTAGATATTTTTCTAAGATCGACTTGCGCTCCGGATATCAACAATTGAAGGTACAAGAAGAAGACATACCTAAAACTGCTTTTAGAACTAGGTATGGTCATTACGAGTTTACAGTCATGCCCTTTGGATTAACAAATGCTCCGGCGGCATTTATGGATATGATGAATATGATCTGTTAACCGTACTTGGATAAATTTGTAATTGTCTTCATCGACGATATACTTATTTATTCCAAAAGTAAGGAGGAACATTGTGAACATTTACATGCACTCTTAACTCTGTTAAGAAAAGAAAAGCTTTACGCCAAATTCTCGAAGTGTGAATTTTGGCTGCAAGAGGTACAATTTTTAGGTCACATGGTGAATCACGAAGGTATTCACGTAGATCCTGCTAAGATAGAAGCGATCACCAAATGGAAGGTCCCGCAATCAGCTATGTAAATTAGAAGTTTTCTAGGATTAGCCGGGTACTTTAGGCGCTTTACTAAGGATTTTTCTAAAATCGCTGTACCATTAACTAAGCTAACCTGTAAAGCAGTTAAGTTTGAATGGGGACCTAGGCAAGAATAGGCTTTTAGGATTTTAAAACAAAGGTTAACAAACACCCCAATCCTTGCCTTACCAGAAGGAACAGAAGATTTTGAAGTCTACTGCGATGCTTCCAATCTAGGATTAGGATATGTGTTAATGCAACGCAAAAAGGTAATTGCATATGCCTCAAGGCAATTGAAAAAGCACGAGGAAAACTATACGACTCATGACTTAGAATTAGGAGCAATAATTTTTGCCCTTAAGATTTGGAGACATTATCTGTACGGAAGTAAGTTTACTGTCTATACAGATCATAAAAGCTTAAGATACATATTTGGGCAAAAAGAATTAAACATGAGGAAAAGGAGATGGATTTAAATTCTAAGTGACTACGAATGTGATATTCAATATCACGAAGGAAAAGCAAACGTAGTTGCAGATGCCTTAAGTCGTAAGTATCATGAAAAGCAAAAGCGAGTTCGTGCTCTCAGATTAAATCTACAGTTAGATTTAATGGAACAATTGAAAAATATTCAGGAAACAGCAATCAAGGATGATACTGAAGGAATGAAAGGAAGAATAAAAGAATTAGAGCAAGGAAGTGACGGAATTTGGAGATTCCACAAGAAAAGGATATGGGTACCTAAGCAAGGAGAATTAAGAAATAAGATTTTAGAGGAAGCCCATAAATCTAGATATACCATGCATCCTGGTAATAATAAGATGTATCAAGATTTAAGGAATAACTTTTGGTGGATAGGAATGAAAAAGAACATAGCTAAATATGTTTCTAAGTGTCTTACTTGTTCACAAGTTAAAGCAGAACACCAGAAACCCTCAGGTCTACTACAACAATTAGAAATGCCAGTATGGAAATGGGAACTCATAACAATGGACTTTGTTACTAAGTTACCCAAAACCAGGAAAGGTAATGATGCGATTTAGGTAATTGTGGATCGATTAACCAAATCAACTCATTTTGTACCCATGAAAGAAACCTTTAGCATGGAAAGGTTAGCCAAGTTGTACGTAGACGAGGTAGTGTCCTTACATGGAGTCCCACTCTCCATTGTATCGGATAGGGATAGTCGTTTCACTTCCCATTTCTGGACAATTTTCCAAGAAGCAATGGGAACCCGACTAAATTTAAGCACTGCATACCATCCTCAAACAGACGGACAAAGTGAAAGGATAATCCAAACCTTGGAAGACATGCTTAGGGCATGTGTGATAGATTTTGGTGGAAATTGGGATGACCACCTACCTTTAATTGAATTCTCCTATAATAATAGTTATCATACAAGCATAGAAGCTGCCCCATTCGAAGCATTGTATGGAAGAAAATGCAGAACTCCAGTTTGCTGGGCAGAAATAGGAGAAAGTCAATTATCAGGTCCTGAAATAGTGCAAGAAACTACCGACAAGATCACTCAAATCAAGGAAAGACTGAAAACGGCTCGAGATCGCCAGAAGAATTATGCAGACAATCGACGCAAGCCGTTAGAATTCCAAATTGGAGACATAGTACTCTTGAAAGTTTCTCCTTTGAAAGGAATAGTTCGATTCGGGAAGAAGGGAAAGCTAAGTCCAAGATACGTAGGACCATTCCCAGTAATCCAACGCATAGGACCGGTCGCCTACCGCTTACAACTACGAGAGGAACTAGCTGGAGTACATGACGTATTTCATGTATCCAATCTCAAGAAATGTCTATCTGACGAATCACTGGTAATACCTCTTCAAGACATAAAGATAAATGAAAAGCTGAAGTTTGTAGAGAAACCGCTTCAAATAGAAGACAGAAAGATCAAGTTTCTCAAGCACAAAAGATTGGTACTAGTTAAAGTCAAGTGGGAGTCAAAAAGAGGACCCAAGTATACTTGGGAGCTGGAATCGGAGATGAAGCGAAAGTATCCTCACTTATTTCAATAAATCTCGAGGACGAGATTCTAAATAAGGTGTGGAGAATGTAAGGACCTTCAAAAATGTCCCAAGCGACCCGTAAGTAAAAACCCGAACCCCTGAAACCCTAATCCATAACAAAAATCAAGAAAAACAAATTTTATGGTTTCACGCGGGCCGCGTAAACCTTAAGGGAAGGTTACGCGGGCCGCGACAACCCATCAAAACTCCAGAGCAGCGAACAGGCCATGTGGCAGGCCTACCGGTGACACGCTAGCCCTAGTCTACGACTAGGAGGCCCTCGCGGGCCGCGTAAGATCAAGAGGGGGCTTACGCGGGCCGCGTAAACCCCAAAAATCAGCTATAAATAGGTTGGGTCATGAGCAGTTCAGTGGTGTCGAAATTTTTTCTCAAAAACGAAGATTCACTGCTCAAAATCATAATTTCTATTAGGGAGGCGCTGCTACGATATAGGGTATTAACTCGATCGCTATTACAATTCAATGTCCGATCGATTGAAACTATCCGATGGATGTTTAAGTGCTGCCCAAATTAGGGCTATACTTTGTCATTCGTCGTGAATTCGATGGATGTTTAAGTATTGCACTTTGTCATTTGTTGTGAGGGTTTAATCTCGTGAGTTATCGTAAATCCTGTATTAGTTACTGACCTAGTTCGTGTGCATTGTTATTTAAATTAGGTTACAAGGCTAATCAGTAGGCTAAACGCTGCCCGTTTAAATCTGCAATGTGAATCATTCTCTTTTTACCAAAATTGCTTTCAAAATCATGTTGTTTTCAAAGTTATAATTACAGGGATTAAGTCTTTGTAGTCTTTAATTACAGCCGGTATGTGGGGTTTTGTATACATTACTTGATAACCATCACCGTTGGACAACGGGTTAGCCAATGGGTGATATGACCATAGTCACAGAAACGAGTCGAGTGACAAATACCGTTGGGTAATTGATTGATATATAAACAATGTAATCGCCCTTAATACTGTATATTATAACAATGGGTCGTTTTGTGCAAAATGAATGATTCACCGGTATTTCCCCGCTGACAAAATATTTTTAAAACATGTTTCAGGTGACCTGCTATGATCCAGGAAAAAGTGTCGTGTAGCACTATACGCTTGAAGAAGTGGCTCGATTAAATAAAGAAACATGTTTTTGTAAAATAGGGGTTTCCCAGTGAAATCACCTTATTATAAATTACGGGGTTTATCCCGAGTTATGAAATAAAATAAACGGGTATTTTTAACGATCCTGTTAATAATTCCGCTGTCACATTAAATAAATACCACAGGGTTTCTGTCCCGCGGCACCTGAACCGAGTCAAACCGGACCGGGGGCCGTGACACCCACGTACAGACATTCGAGCATTTCTCCTTCGCCTTGGCGGCTCGGGAGGCTGTTGAGGTGGTTCCTCAACTGGTAATGGTGGTGGGGTAACAACTTGAAGTTGTGGTTCAACCAAAGGAGGTTGAGCCGGGGAGTTGTGATGTGAAGGGGTAAAGAACCAATCATACTGAGCCATTCTCTCAGCATACGAATCAGGCCCTCGGTACGGTGATCCTTGATAGGGAGAACCGCTCGATATGCTAATATGATGGCCCGGTGTTTCGGTTTGCATTTCAGGGTCCGGGTTGTTGTCCATTTCCATCTCCTGAGAGAAATGATTCTCAGGTCCAAGAGGATTGAAACCCAAAAAGTCGTTGACGTATTCATTGGGATTAAACTGAGCTGGAGAGTAGGTAGAGTCCGAGTGATGAAAAGGATGAGAGTTAAAGGAGTAGTGTGATTGGTTCGAGTGATGTGATCCCTGTGAATGATGAGAATGTTGGGGTTCAATAGGGATGGGTAACCCAAAGTATGAAGGGTCGGATGGTGAGGATCCTAGTGAGACAAAATGCCCTGCTGGCTCGAATCTATGACTCCAATGGTCCCGTGAGTCGGAGCCAGAGAGTGAATCGGATGGGGTACGTCGGTGGGAGGGTCCCGCGTGGCCTGATGGCCCTCCTCGCATTGGTCCTTTTCCTTTGCCTCTCACTCGTGGCGGCATTTTCCAATTGGTAACCTGTCAAAATAAGTAGATATAATATAAACAATAAAAGGAAAGTTAAAAATAAATCCGAGGTCATTAGCCTAGACTCGGAAGTCTAAGGAATGTGCTTATTGTGTCATTGGGATTAAACACAAAAGGTTAGTGTATAATTCACTCAATGTTGGCTCTGATACCAACCTGTCACACCCCAATATTTCCACATATTACCGGTGGGCCCGGAGGGGAGTATCGTGACGTAGTTGATATCATCATAGTCAATACACACAATATAATAGCACAACGGAAGGCTTGGTGAATAAACTATTACAAACCATAATGTCTGAGTGTCCAAGTGAAAGAATATACAGACCGGAATGTAATAAGATCCACAGGCGGATCATAAATAAATACAAAGAAACAAAATAACAGACTTCAGGTATCTATGGATTTTCAAGATCCTCTTATGACACCTAATAGCTCCAGCCTATTACGAAAGGTACCTGTCAATCAGCCTTTAAAAAAATACGTCAGTTTACACAGGTAAATACAATTAACTGACTCTTTTGAAAACATTTATGAAAATTGATTTAAGTGCACATGGCACAAATCTTTTATAACTTGGGACAATTATTTAAATATAATCTTGTATACAGATTTATATGTTTGTCTTACAATTGGGGACGGTTGGAAGCCGTTCGTGATTAATCGACTCACCACTTATAGAACCCACAAAGGAGTTATCCCCAACATGTGGGTTTATATTTTTAGCATTTGCATCTGTCAGGTGTATGCCTACACCCCGTGCTTAGGTCGTGGCCATTTTCAAATGAAATGAGCCGAGGATATCCAGGACACGGTCGTATTAACCCCCAATGTTTATGTTATCAAACAAGACAGATTAAAACGGGTTATGTAAATTTATTAATCACAATCCGATTAAATGATTTCATATCCGACCAAGTGGTATTATTATAATACCATATCCCAAGCCCGTATAAGGGAAAATAAGTTAAAAGTATTTACCTGAGCTCAAAGGTGAAAGTAACTCAGCCGTAAATCCTAAAGTTGTATGATGATACCTTCTACTGGATGCTACTTAATCTGTATAGAAGGTTTAATAACCTATTAGGGTGCTAACGAGCCTTTAGTTAAGTCAATGACTTAGACTGGCTAGCTAGAAAGAAACTTTACGGTTCTAAACGCTAGATTAAGCGGAGACCGGAATAGAATGTGTTTTAGACCCGACAAACTTGGATACTTGTATAATATGGGTAAACTAATCGCATTCTGGAATTTGAGGATTTAATGATAAGGTTAAACCCGTTTCGGTTATTATACGTAAACTAGTCATATAAATCGATCCGAACGCGTAAACGCGTAACGGGTAGCCAAATGAATTATATACAGGTCTTAATTGTTATTATGCTTAAAATATGTTAATACATTAGTAGGATGTTAACATATATGCCCAAAAAGTAATTTAAATCAATTTAAGTCCTGAAAGGGCATTTTGGTAATTTTAATACTTATAAAAGAGATTTTATAATAAACTGAAGTTCTGGTCTTTTGAAATCATGTCACGGCCCCCGACCCAGTTTGACCCGTTTCAGGAGCCGCGGGACAGAAATCCTGCGGTATTTAATTAATTGAGTTTGACAGCGGAAGTTTTCATCAGGATCTTTTAAAATGTAAATATTTCCCGATTATTTTATTTCACAACGCGGGATAAAACCCGGTAATTTACAATAATTTGATTTCACAAAGAAATCTTTTATTTTACATAACATGTTTCTTTATTTTATACTGAGCCACTTCCTTGAGCTTGTAGTGCTATATGGCATTTTTCCTGATTCATAACAGGTCACCTGAAACATTTTTGAAAAAGGTTTTGTCAGCGGGAAATACTGAGTGAATCATTCTATTTTGCATAATGATGCATAGTTATTAATTACAGCATAAGAGCGATTACAATGGCTTCTATCTTATCTTTATCTGGCTCTATGTCACAATGGTGACATGTCACAATGGTGACGATGGTCATACCACTATTTAGATCAATGAACCTAAATAGTGACGATTATCCCGAGTAGGTCAATGAACCTAATTGGGAGACAATTAGTAATGTGCACAATACCCCACTAACCAGTAATTCAAGATATCCACGACTTAGTCCCTGTAATCATAACCTTGAAAATAATTTGAGGTATTGTAAAACATTTGATAAAAAGAGAATGACTCACAAACTGTGAGAAAAGGAGAATGACTCACAAACTGTGAGAAAAGAGAATGACTTACATTGCAGATTTATACGGGCAGAGTTTGGCCTACTGATTTAGCCTTTTCCTAAATTTAATAACAGGTACACAAAACTGGGTTAGTAATCAATCCAGCAATTACGATAACTCACGAGATCAAATTCTCCCAACGAACGACAAAGTGCAATACTTCATCCATCGATTTAACGATGATCCGTCAAATTAACGACGAACGATAAAGTACAATACTTCATCCATCGAATTAACGATGATCCGTCAAATTAATGACGAACGATAAAGTATAACCCTAATGTGGGCGGCACTTAAACATTCATTGGATATATTGATTGTCGGAAAATGAATCGTAGCAGCGATTGTGCTAATACCCTGATTGCGGCGTCGATTTAGTGCCTGTGTGTGTTAATTGTGGTAAACAGACAATATCTCAGCGCACAAAGTGAATTTGAGCGTCGTTTCAACTCCCAGAATCAAGTCCCAAACTCCTGTATTTATAGGTGAATTTTGTCCCTTAGGCGGCCCGCGTGAGTTTTAAGCTAACCTTAGGCGGCCCGCGTAAGAACTATTTTCGTGCATAGGGTTGCCACGTGTGGGACTAGCTCAGCTGAGTCGACGGTTTTCATTAATTCGTTTTTGACAGCACACTATGTAGATAATCGTTAACTAGGAAATACCCCCCTGAGTTTTAGGGGCCCTGATCCTGATTCTGATTTTTCTGAAAATCTTAGGGTTTGCGCAGAATCACTTGGGTGTCTCAATTAGGGTTTCCTATTGGTCAAATTATTTTAATAATTATGACTTTTGATGAGAGTCGTTACAAATCAGTAAAATTATTTAATTTAATAAGTTACATCAGTAGGGTATTGTCACACCCCGATATTTCCACGTTTGACCGGTGGGCCCGGTAGGGGAGTATCGTGACGTAGTTGATATCATCATAGTCAAATAACACAATATATCAATGCACAGCGGAAGCAAAATATAAATATATTACAATCCGAATATAAAGTAATATCAAGTATTACAACGGAAAGTAAAGGATCCACAGGTGGATCTTAAAACATAAACATTGTTCAACAGACTTTAGACGCCTAGAACTTGCAAAGGCCTAGTCACATGGACAATTTTAAATTTACAAGCCATGATTTCAGAGAATCGAGGCATTAAGGTTTGAATCAAAGTTCATTACCTTTTCTCGACAGAGAGTCAAAGACATCAACTGTCTGTTGTCCCTTAGGACAATAAATATGGCCCGTAGTCATTTCATCACTTATGGATGTTTACAATATGATCATCTTCATATGATGATATTAGTCAGGATCGCATTGATCATACAAACTATTATGCTTGGACGTAGTCCAACATCTTTAGACGGGGGTCAGAGACCACCACGGTCGTTGTCTTATCGGACAATAAGTTTGGCCCGTAGGCATTTCATCACTAATGGATGTTTATTTCAAATAAGGGAATTTAGATTAACCCCCTTTTTAAAGATGGCCTGTGTGACTTTAACGATTCACGGTTTACCAAAAATGTTAACATACTTACAGATGTTAACAGGGATCGGAATCTTTTAGATAAGTTTTACCGTCTTGGCCATGTCTACAATGACAATTAGGCTAGGTTTTACCTTTAAGACTCTTTTAATATTTAACTCAGAACAATCCTAAATTGAAATGTTAACAAGGATCTGAATCTAATTGTGGAACTACCATCTTGGCCCTGTCTTAATGTGACATATGGCTAGGTCTTGTCCTTTTTAGATTTTTCCATTTTATTATAATGGTAGATCTTATAATATAGGAATGATATTTTTAAATATATTCGTTCCATTAAAAATTAAACAAGTATATGGTTGCCCTAAACGGGACTTCTAACAGAAAATGACTTGCCCATGCAAGGGCTAATCAGAAAATAACAAAGGAACAAATAAGGACAAAATAAAACGAATTTTGGATTAGTCCTATGTTCTTGTCTAGACTCAAGAATGTGCAACTGTGTAACTGAGATAAAACACAAAAGACTAGTGTTAAATTCACTCAGTGTTGGCTCTGATACCAACCTGTCATACCCCGATATTTCCACGTTTGACCGGTGGGACCGGTAGGGGAGTATCGTGACGTAGTTGATATCATCATAGTCAAATAAAACAATATATCAATGCACAGCGGAAGCAAAAGATAAATATATTACAATCCGAATATAAAGTAATATCAAGTATTACAACGGAAAGTAAAGGATCCACAGGCGGATCTTAAAACATAAGCATTGTTCAACAGACTTTAGACGCCTAGAACTTGCAAGATTCCTTATTAACGTCCTGAGCAGCTTCCAGCCTATTACGTACTTGTACCTGTCACTTAGACTTTTGAAAATACGTCAGTTTTCACTGGTAAATACACTCAACCGACTCATTTGGAAATGTTTATGAAAATTGGTTTAGGTGCACAAGGCACGAAAATATTTTGACACTTTGATTAAAATGCACAAGGCAAAATTAATCTTTTATACTTGGGACAATTATATTTATAATCTCGTATACAAATTTACATGTTCGTTGTACGTTCAGGGCCCGATGTAGAAACCGAGTCAGATTAACAGACACGCCACAAGTATAGGCCCACAAGAGAGTGAGATACCGTTTTTCCTTAAGCAACTGTTAGGTGTATGCCTACACCCCGTGCTTAGGACGTGGCCATTTTATGATACAATGATGTCAAGGATATCCGAGACATGGTCATTAACCCCTAAAGGCTTTTATTTCAAACAATACAGATTAAAGCGGGTTACCTCAATAATTTAATCACAATCTGACTAAACATTCAATACCCGACCAAGCGGTATTATTATACCATATCCCAAGCCCGTATAGGTAAAATAAGTTAAGAGTATTTACCTGAGCTAGCTCCTATCTTAAATAGCAAGAATCTACTAACTCAGCCGTATTCACTTAAGTAAGCCTAAGTACAATTTACCGGAGGGCTCTAGTATGGAATGATGGTATAAATAACCAATTAGAATGCTGACGGGTCTTTAATTAAGCCTAAGCTTAGACCGGTTAGTCTTAAAGAAAGATACGGTTCAAACGCATGAGAAAGCGAAGACCGGATTAGAATGTGGTTTTGACCCGACAAGCTTGTATGCTTGTTTAATATGGGTAACTTAAGCACATTCTGGATTTTGAGATAAAAATGATATGGTTTGACCCGTTTCGGCTAATATATGCAAACTAGTTACATAAGTCGATCCGAACGCGAAAAGTGCGTAACGAGTAACCAAATAAATCATATACAGGTTTCCTAAGTTAATATGCCTTTAATATGTTGTGATATTAGTAGGATATCTTCCATTATGCCCAAAACAAGTTTAATCACAATTTAAGCCCCGTAGGGGTATTTTGGTCATTTAAAAGGTTATAGAAGAGTTTAAAATGAAGTTCTGAGATTCGGGTCCGAATACATCAGTAAAATAACTTATTTTAATAGGTCATATCAGTTGGTAATAAGTCTTATGTGATAAAATGGTTTTAAACCCAAACTATGCGTTTAATACGCTTAAAAAGCCATTTTAAGCGATTTCCGGGTTATACAGGAAATCTGTGTTTTCTGATCAGGTTATAAAGTTCAAAATACTTTATTTATTATATAAAATCAGTAGCAATTGGATTGGGGTCAAAATATTATGTAAAACTCATTTTATGACCAAAAAGGGTATAATCGTTATTTACCGAATCAACGCCATAACCTTAGGTTATGAGCAGGTTAAAAATAATTAAAAATCTCAAAATATTATATTACATCAGTGGGTAAAAGGTTTGGTGTCAAAAATTGGGTTTAGATAGGCTTTATGCTAATTGCGTCTTTTAATTACTAAAAGGCGTTATAATTACGCTAATGAGCATAACTCCTAATCTAGACCTCCAACTGATGTGAAATTTTAGAGACATGTTTATAAATCAGTATCAAGGATTATTGTCCTTTCACATTTCCAAAATTCTCGTTTTATGGTCGAAAGGGCATATTGGTCAACATTAGGCATTTAACGGAAACTTGTAAACGAATCGGACAATCAAGGATCCAACCACAGAGGGTCATGCTAACATGTAGCCTGGTCCTCAGGAAGCTCTAAGGCATTTCTAAATCATACTAAAATGGGTCAGAACTGAAGTCAAAGCAAAAGTCAAAGTTTTGCGACTTTCGGTTCCGAACCGGGTCTAAACAGAAAATTGTCGGGTTGAACATGTTTAGACATGTTCTTACACTAATTACCAAGTTATATAAATGATCAAACAGGTTTTATGGGTTCTACATTGCTAATTATGCATAAATTGGAAAATAAGCATTCTGTTCACTTTTTAATAACAAGTTTGACCCGACATTTGACCTAGTTAGAGTGGGAATCAGAGGGTGCCCTTTAAGGGTTTATTGCCCACATAATTACCAACTTATAACTACTTTCAATTCGACTAATCACTGGACCATTAGTGATTAATCGCTAAGTCAACCGTTAATTACGACGGTTTGACTTTTAAGCTAAAACTAAGCAAAAACTTAACTAAGAAAGGTTAAGCATACTTATCAAAGTCCTATGAACGATTTGGGATGCTTAGGGTCTGCTCTTATGCTCCAGTAAGCTCCAAGAAAACAGATGGAAAGGTGTGATCAAATGTTGCAACTATTGGCCCTTTTTATAGTGATTTTGATCTATTAGATTGTTGACAACTCATGCTACCATGGATCCCAGATCATTTACAAGTGCCCCTAAGGCCTAGGAACATGTAGGGGGCGCCCATGAAGTGTTAAAGGGCAATACATGATGTTTACATGGGCTGAACAGGCAACAGAAACGAGTTGAGGTGCGCAAGCCCTTGGCCAGCACAATGAATCTTTCAAATGTTGACAGTTTTGACCCCTGGACTTCCAAACTTGATTTTTACCTTTATTTCTTGCACTCTGGGCCCTCTAAATTGAATTCTAAGGGCTTCAAGACTTATACCAAATTTGTTAAGTCCTTGGTTAACTTTTGATTACCCGAAAAGTCATAGATTTCAACGTTGACGCTTTTAACCCCTCGCACACGAATTTTATCATAACTTTCTCATACGATAACGAAACTTTATGAAATTTTTATCGTGCATTCTAGTGAGCATAATTAATCATTACAAAGCTTCGGGTTTGCTAAAAGGTCACTCAGAGGTATAACTTAAACATGTTGACACATTTAACCCATGTAGTTTGTAATATCTCACTTTTAGCCTCGTATGATCCATGATTTATTCGTCTGATGGTATCAACATCATGTAGGGTTATTGTAAAGTATATTTATTCACTGTTGACATTTTGAACTCGTATATTCACATACTTTCCATGTTTGTCAACTTTAGTCCCTCAAGAACATTCTTTCACACGTTTAAGCTTATGACACGTGTCAATACATTATAGGACGTGAATTTTCGAGGTGTTACATCCTCACCCCCTTAAAAAAAATCTCGACCTCGAGATTTGTTAAAGTAAAGGAAGTAATTTCTGCCTTACATTGGGCTTAATCTTCCCCAGTACCTTTAAGCCTCTATGGCATTCCAATTGACCTTTATGATAGGTACATGTATCCTTTGGAGCTTCTAATCCTGTCGATCCTTAATCGACACAGGTTGCTCATCATATCATAAATATGTATGTCATTATGTGATAGTGTTTCTTGACTTATTGGCGAAACACGTCCTTAAATCATTAGGGTGGGGTGCATTGCGCGTTCCACCGAGCTCCTTAATTAGGTCTTAGCTCATAAGCTATTTAATCTTGATACATTCTAATCCTTCGAATGGTTCTATATACTCAGAGCCTGACTAGCCTGATAATTTAACAAATTTGGCACACCCTTCCTGGGTGATATCTTTTGTTGAGCCTTATTTCTTAACAAGAATTTAGGAAGGTTACTACTTTCCATTCATCCTTGATTTTCTGCCGAATAATGGCAACTTATAGATAATTAGGGGTTTGTATGATCTTATTCGTTGTTTCTAATGCAACTTTCAGATCCTGATAAGTGGACTTACCAATCTATTGTCCTAACAATAGATGTTTAGCATTCCATCTTTACAAGGTATCCAAGGGAGCAGCCTTGATGCTTACATATAAACTATTATAGAAAAGCTTATCTTAAGGTGAGATGGTTATTCCAACCACTACTTAACAAATTTTAAGGAATAGCTAATCCTTGTCGTTAGTCGAACAATTCGACGATCCTGGGTAGCTGATGGCAATTCTTAATCGTTGCCTAATTAGGGTTGCGGTAATGTATGCATAAGCAAAATGAACCGTCTTTCTTACCCAACAATATCAAACTCTCAGAATATCGAGTTAGGCTATATGAATCTCCTATCTTAAAATTTACTTAATCAGGTTTTCGGTTATTCCATAATCAGCATGGAGTTCTTACAACACTCTAACCCAAAGCGGGATGTTAATCTTAACTCTACTTGCCTCTCGGGAGGTAAACAGGGTAGTCTTAGGAGAAGATAATCAAGATACAAGGAGGTTACAAAGATTTTCCCAATCTCAGGCTCCAGCTCATCCATCCTTGCTCGTGCCAAATGAGTGACACTTTTATGTTATGAATCCACAGGTTCCTTTACCAGGAAACATTTATTTGGAAAAATTCTATTTTCTAGATATCTTCTTTGAATACCATTAGTTGACCTTAGTACCATATGGTCATTGGGATATCTTTATGGTTCCATGCATTAAACCTCCATACTGATCAGGCATGGAAGCAATCTATGGAACATATTAAGATACATCAACTTCCATACGGCGGTTTTGTCATACCATTTGGTATTCGTAATCAATAGGGATTAAAGAGATATCAATTACATGCGAATGTCCTTTATCTATAGAGAGGGTACATTTGAATTTTATGACTCAAAGATTTCTGACAGGAACGGAAGAAATGGTTCCTATTACTAAATGAATCAATTTCTTAGTTGCGATTCAACAACTGCTATTCATCATCCCCATGGCCTTATATACTAACCATGGTTTCATTAAACCATACAGGCCAATATAGCATTAACATTCTTAATGAACGTTATTTAATATATATCAATTTTACTTAGCCTTGATCACAAAAGACCATTAATGGCATTTAAAGTTTGGTCCTAATCCATCATCTTTTTGACAGGGGATCAAAATGTCACATCTGTCTTTATTATAGTGATGAATTTGGATAGCTTGAAAGCTTTCCATAAGGATATCAGAAAAGGGTGATTCCTAATAGATATAAAATATCAATCTAAGATTTGTTGGAGCATTTTCTATAGTGTCATCCGCCAATTTCTATCTCGCGTTAAATGATCGGAGTCCGAATCAGCGGAGAAAACAGTTCCCAATATTTATCGTTCCTTATAGAATCATAATTGCCAGTATCAAATAAATTTCTGTATAAACTGTTTGATAAGGAAAGGTACCTGCTATATAGTCGTCATTCTGCACCATCTCCTGGGCGTTCATCTGGAAAACTCATGCGTTTGTTCTCTTGGCCTCTTCGGGCTTCTTCTGATTCCTAGGGCAGTTGGTTTTGATATGCCCCTTCTCGTTGCAACCATAACAGGTTGCATCTTTTAGTTTCTTGCAATCCAGGGTTTTATGTTCCTGAGACTTGCAGATTCCACACGGTAGAGGCTGAGATTCAAATCTGCATTTCCCGAGGTGGTATTTCCTACAGGTTTCGCACCTGGTCTTCTCAACCGACTGCTGGCTGTCTCTTTTAAACCCGGAACTCTTCTTATCCTCAGAGTTCCTCTTCCTATCGGAGCGATGAGAATTCTCATCCTCCCTTTTACGCTTTCCATCTTCAGAGACTTTGGCAGCCTTGTTTCTGACCACATCGAGTGTGAGAGATAGCGACAGATCTGCCGCTGACCTGAATGTAGTAGGTCTTGAAGCCTTAACACTGGCTTTGATTTCTGGGGCTAAACCCCCAATGAAGCGAGCAATTCTCTTGGGTTCTGGTGTTACTAGGTAAGGAACCAGTCTAGACAGGGTATTGAAACTGGTGAGGTAAGCTTGACAATCTAAGTTTGTCATCACCAATGATAAGAAATCTGATTCAATTCTTTCGACCTCGTGTTGAGGGCAGTAGTTCTCCATAATGAGAGCAACAAACTGTTCCCATGACATGTTGTAAAGTGGGATCTTCCCAGCAGCTTGAATGAGAGCCTTCCACCATGCTAGTGCCTCTCATTTGAACGATTGGGATACATACTTCACTACATCCCTCTGAGCACAACCGCTGATATCGACAACTGTGTCCATTTCATCCAACCAGGTCATACAATCAATTGCCCCTTTCTCCCCAGTGAAATCCCGGGGTTTGCAGGAAACAAAGTATTTATAGGTACAGGACTTGGTACGTGGTTCATTATCGAACACTAACCTCTTGGATGGAACACTGTGTTGAATAGATGAATGTCGATCATCAACCTTCTTTGGTTCCTCTTTCTTAGAGGGTGGCTTGCTGTGAGCCTCTGAGTGAGTCTTAGAGACAGACTTAGAGTGGGGTACAGATGAGGCTTTACTATGCGTCCCACTATACTCCCTAAATTGCTCCTCTACAGCTTTAGATACAGCTGTATCAATCAGTGTACGAAGTTCTCCTCTGGTTTTATTAATCTTATCATTCTCATTATTCTCCAGGGGATGACTGTTGATCTCATCAGAGTCAGCCATGTAGTCTTAATTACTACAAAAAGAAAATAAGGGCAAGGTTTATTTAGAAGCCCATATAGTTTTATCGTTTTAAATGATTTATTAACCATGGTAATATAAACCATATTGGTTAATTTGTTAGTTATATTTAATTAGTATTTTCATTATAATTTACCCTAGTTATAAAACATTAAGGATATAAAAGTGGCGCAAAAGGCCTAGTCACGTGGACAAGTTTAATTTCTAAGCCATGATTTCAGAGGATCGAGGCATTATTATTTATCCTAGTTATAAAATATTAAGGATATTAAGGTAGCGCAAAGGCATAATCACATGGACAGTTTTAAATTTACAAGCCATGATTTCAGAGAATCGAGGCATTAAGGTTTGAATCAAAGTTCATTACCTTTTCTCGACAGAGAGTCAAAGACATCAACTGTCTGTTGTCCCTTAGGACAATAAATATGGCCCGTAGGCATTTCATCACTTATGGATGTTTATAATATGATCATCTTCATATGATGATATTAGTCAGGATCGCATTGATCATACAAACTATTATGCTTGGATGTAGTCCAACATCTTTAGACGGGGGTCAGAGACCACCACGGTCGTTGTCTTATCGGACAATAAGTTTGGCCCGTAGGCACTTCATCACTAATGGATGTTTATTTCAAATAAGGGAATTTAGATTAACCCCCTTTTTAAAGATGGCCTGTGTGACTTTAACGATTCACGGTTTACCAAAAATGTTAACATACTTACAGATGTTAACAGGGATCGGAATCTTTTAGATAAGTTTTACCGTCTTGGCCATGTCTACAATGACAATTAGGCTAGGTTTTACCTTTAAGACTCTTTTAATATTTAACGCAGAACAATCCTAAATTGAAAGGTTAATAAGGATCTGAATCTAATTGTGGAACTACCATCTTGGCCCTGTCTTAATGTGAAATATGGCTAGGTCTTGTCCTTTTTAGATTTTTCCATTTTATTATAATGGTAGATCTTATAATATAGGAATGATATTTTTAAATATATTCGTTCCATTAAAAATTAAACAAGTATATGGTTGCCCTAAACGGGACTTCTAACAGAAAATGACTTGCCCATGCAAGGGCTAATCAGAAAATAACAAAGGAACAAATAAGGACAAAATAAAACGAATTTTGGATTAGTCCTATGTTCTTGTCTAGACTCAAGAATGTGCAACTGTGTAACTGAGATAAAACACAAAAGACTAGTGTTAAATTCACTCAGTGTTGGCTCTGATACCAACCTGTCACACCCCGATATTTCCACGTTTGACCGGTGGGACCGGTAGGGGAGTATCGTGACGTAGTTGATATCATCATAGTCAAATAACACAATATATCAATGCACAGCGGAAGCAAAAGATAAGTATATTACAATCCGAAAATAAAGTAATATCAAGTATTACAACGGAAAGTAAAGGATCCACAGGCGGATCTTAAAACATAAACATTGTTCAACAGACTTTAGACGCCTAGAACTTGCAAGATTCCTTATTAACGTCCTGAGCAGCTTCCAGCCTATTACGTACTTGTACCTGTCACTTAGACTTTTGAAAATACGTCAGTTTTCACTGGTAAATACACTCAACCGACTCATTTGGAAATGTTTATGAAAATTGGTTTAGGTGCACAAGGCACGAAAATATTTTGACACTTTGATTAAAATGCACAAGGCAAAATTAATCTTTTATACTTGGGACAATTATATTTATAATCTCGTATACAAATTTACATGTTCGTTGTACGTTCAGGGCCCGATGTAGAAACCGAGTCAGATTAACAGACACGCCACAAGTATAGGCCCACAAGAGAGTGACATACCGTTTTTCCTTAAGCAACTGTCAGATGTATGCCTACACCCCGTGCTTAGGACGTGGCCATTTTATAATACAATGATGTCAAGGATATCCGAGACATGGTCATTATCCCCTAAAGGCTTTTATTTCAAACAATACAGATTAAAGCGGGTTACCTCAATAATTTAATCACAATCCGACTAAACATTCAATACCCGACCAAGCGGTATTATTATACCGTATCCCAAGCCCGTATAGGGAAAATAAGTTAAGAGTATTTACCTGAGCTAGCTCCTGTCTTAAATAGCAAGAATCTACTAACTCAGCCGTATTCACTTAAGTAAGCGTAAGTACAATTTACCAGAAGGCTCTAGTCTGGAATGATGGTATAAATAACCAATTAGAATGCTGACGGGTCTTTAATTAAGCATAAGCTTAGACCGGTTAGTCTTAAAGAAAGATACGGTTCAAACGCATGACAAAGCGAAAACCGGATTAGAATGTGGTTTTGACCCGACAAGCTTGTATTCTTGTTTAATATGGGTAACTTAAGCACATTCTGGATTTTGAGATAAAAATGATATGGTTTGACCCGTTTCGGCTAATATATGCAAACTAGTTACATAAGTCGATCCGAACGCGAAAAGTGCGTAACGAGTAACCAAATAAATCATATACAGGCTTCCTAAGTTAATATGCCTTTAATATGTTGTGATATTAGTAGGATATCTTCCATTATTCCCAAAACGAGTTTAATCACAATTTAAGCCCCGTAGGGGTATTTTGGTCATTTAAAAGGTTATAGAAGAGTTTAAAATGAAGTTCTGAGATTCGGGTCCGAATACATCAGTAAAATAACTTATTTTAATAGGTCATATCAGTTGGTAATAAGTCTTATGTGATAAAATGGTTTTAAACCCAAACTATGCGTTTAATACGCTTAAAAAGCCATTTTAAGCGATTTCCGGGTTATACAGGAAATCTGTGTTTTCTGATCAGGTTATAAAGTTCAAAATACTTTATTTATTATATAAAATCAGTAGCAATTGGATTGGTGTCAAAATATTTGGTAAAACTCATTTTATGACCAAAAAGGGTATAATCGGTATTTACCGAATCAACGCCATAACCTTAGGTTACGAGCAGGTTAAAAATAATTAAAAATCTTTAAAAATCTCAAAATATTATATTACATCAGTGGGTAAAAGGTTTGGTGTCAAAAATTGGGTTTAGATAGGCTTTATGCTAATTGCGCCTTTTAATTACTAAAAGGCGTTATAATTACGCTAATGAGCATAACTCCTAATCTAGACCTCCAACTGATGTGAAATTTTAGGGACATGTTTATAAATCAGTAGCAAGGTTTATTGTCCTTTCACATTTTCAAAATTCTCGTTTTATGGTCGAAAGGGCATATTGGTCAACATTAGGCATTTAACCGAAACTTGTAAACGAATCGGACAATCAACGATCCAACCACAGAGGGTCATGCTAACATGTAGCCTGGTCCTAAGGAAGCTCTAAGGCATTTCCAAATCATAATAAAATGGGTCAGAACTGAAGTCAAAGCAAAAGTCAAAGTTTTGCGACTTTCGGTTCCGAACCGGGTCTAAACAGAAAATTGTCGGGTTGAACATGTTTAGACATGTTCTTACACTAATTACCAAGTTATATAAATGATCAAACATGTTGTATGGGTTCTACATTGCTAATTATGCATAAATTGGAAAATAAGCATTCTGTTGACTTTTTAATAACAAGTTTGACCCGACATTTGACCTAGTTAGAGTGGGAATCAGAGGGTGCCCTTTTAAGGGTTTATTGCCCACATAATTACCAACTTATAACTACTTTCAATTCGACTAATCACTGGACCATTAGTGATTAATCGCTAAGTCAACCGTTAATTATGACGGTTTGACTTTTAAGCTAAAACTAAGTAAAAACTTAACTAAGAAAGGTTAAGCATACTTACCAAAGTCCTATGAACGATTTGGGATGCTTAGGGTCTGCTCTTATGCTCCAGGAAGCTCCAAGAAAGCAGATGGAAAGGTATGATCAAATGTTGCAACTAATGGCCCTTTTTATAGTGATTTTGATCCATTAGATTGTTGACAACTCATGCTACCATGGATCCCAGATCATTTACAAGTGCCCCTAAGGCCTAGGAACATGTAGGGGGCGGGGCGCCCATGAAGTGTTAAAGGGCAATACATGACGTTTACATGGGCTGAACAGGCAACAGAAACAAGTTGCTGCATCTGGGACCTACTTGCGCACCGTAACGTCCATAGTGTTGAGGTGCGCAAGCCCTTGGCCAGCACAATGAATCTTTTAAATGTTGACAGTTTTGACCCCTGGACTTCCAAACTTGATTTTTACCTTTATTTCTTGCACTCTGGGCCCTCTAAATTGACTTCTAAGGGCTTCAAGACTTATACCAAATTTGTTAAGTCCTTGGTTAACTTTTGATTACCCGAAAAGTCATAGATTTCAACGTTGACGCTTTTAACCCCTCGCACACGAATTTTATCATAACTTTCTCATACGATAACGAAACTTTATGAAATTTTTATCGTGCATTCTAGTGAGCATAATTAATCGTTACAAAGCTTCGGGTTTGCTTAAAGGTCACTCAGAGGTATAACTGAAACATGTTGACACATTTAACCCCTGTAGTTTGTAATCTCTCACTTTTAGCCTCGTATGATCCATGATTTATTCGTCTGATGGTATCAACATCATGTAGGGTTATTGTAAAGTATATATATTCACTGTTGACATTTTGAACTCGTATATTCACATACTTTCCATGTTTGTCAACTTTAGTCCCTCAAGAACATTCTTTCACACGTTCAAGCTTATGACACGTGTCAATACATTATAGGACGTGAATTTTCGAGGTGTTACAGGTATTGCCTCTATGTGAAATTTATCCTTTATAACCAATTTATGCACCGAATGGGCATTTTGGTAATTTCACATAAGCTTTAAAGGTCAATTTTGGAAATCTGAGTTTAAAAATTTTGCTTACTGTTAAAGTATAGAAATTTATTAAAAACATCAGTAGGCATCAAGTCTTATATGTTAAAAATAGTTTTAACCCATACTATGCGCTTAAAAAAGCGTAAAAGTCAGTTTTAAGCGATTTTTGGGTCATAAAAGGAAATCTGAGTTTTTGATAAGTTTATAAAGTTCAAAATATTTTATTTATCATATAGAATCAGTAGCAAAAATTTTGGTATCAATATGTGACGCAAAACTCATTTTATTCAAGAAAAAAGGTATAACCGGCAATTACCGAATTAAAGCTAGAACCCTATGATATGATCAGTTTAAAAATAATTAAAAATCTTTAAAAATCCCAAAATATTGTATTACATCAGTGGGTAAAAAGTTGGGTGTCAAAATTTGGGTTTAGATAGGCTTTATGCTAATTACGTTTTTAATTAATAAAAAGCTTTCTAATTACGCTATTGAGCATAACTCCTAATCTAGACCTCAAACTGATGTCAAATTTTTAGGACAAGTTTATAAATCAGTAACAAAGGTTTTTGTCCTCTCACATTTCTAAAAACCTCATTTTTATGTCAAAAGGGCATTTATGGCATTTATAAGCATATTAACGACCAAGAGCATATAATTCAAACCACTAAGAACCATGCACTATAACTCCAGAGGGTTATACTACTGAGTAATGTGGTCCTAATGGAAGCTTAAAACATGGGAGAATTAAGCTTGAACGGGTCAGAACTGAAAGTCAACGCAGAAGTCAAGCCTTTGCGACTTTCGGTTATAAACTGACCTTAGATTGATAATTGTCGGGTTAGGATTGATAAAACATGTTCTAATATTAATTACCAAGTCATTAGAATGTTAAAATATAATTTAGAACCTCTGGTTTATTAATTTTATTCAGTTTTGAACTTTCTGTCCAGTTTGACTTTTTATCAAACTAATTTGACCCGACAATTAACTAGTTAAACGAAATAATTAGGAGGTGCCCTTTTAAGGGTTAGTCACCTACCTTAATATGGTTCCATAACCACTTTCGTTTTGATCAGTGGCTGGTCCAATTGTGATTAAACCGAAAGTCAAAGTTAAATTACGATATGTTTGACTTTTCTGTAATTAAGCTAATTAAAACGACTAAGCAAGCAATAAGACTCTTACTAATGGTCCTTGCTATCTTTTCTACACTTCCAAATCTTCTCCTAATCCTTGCAAGCTCCAGAGACAAGTCCTTTTGAAGTTGTTGCAACTTATGTGCATAAGAACATAGCACTAGTCCTCCTTTTATACTAAAATCCCACTTCCTAGATCACTTGCAGCTGTTAAGGAAGGCCCTAGGATCACCCCAGGTGTCCTAGTGGTTTATTATGACCGACTTACAGCTCATAGAATCGTTACAAATGAGGTTAAGGCGGTGCAACTGATCAAACCTGCACCTGTCATAAAAATTCTGCGCTGGGCACTTTTAGGCGGCCCGCGTAAGATCATAAAGGATCTTACGCGGCCCGCATAGACCTGTTTAACAGGTTAAAACACTTTAAAACTTGGCAGCTTTAGTCCCTGGTCCATTTAAACCCTATTTAACCTCCTTTTTGACATGTAAGGCCCTTGTAGTTAGTTTATTGAGGCTCAAGGATGTATGAACAAACTTCGTTAGGCTCGGTTCCGTTAAATATCACTATAAATGCAAGTTTCGTCAAGTTGACACTTGTAGCCCAAAGTCTTGAAAACATGCTTAACGATCTCGAAACCACGTGAAATTTATACCACTTATTCTTGAGAGTATATTTGAACATTTCGAAGCCTCGGATTCGTTAAAAGTTCACCCAGAGGTCAAAATTAACATGTTGACACGTTTAACCCTCGTAGTTTTATAATCTTCCGATTATTTTCACAAACGGCCTCTTATATCCAATCAATCTCTCGTTTAAGAATATATTTATCATGTATGGTCATTCAGAGGCACAAGTTTGGCATGTTGACACTTTTAGTCCCTCCGGACACATAGTTTCACTGTTTGTCAACTTTAGTCCTTCAAACTCAATCTTTCATATGTTTAGAGTTTAGGACACGTGTCCTTACATAATTGGACACATTTTTACGTGGTGTTACATGAATGGGGGTTGGCGGCAGCATTACTACGAGGGGAATAGTCCCCTCTTCCCCTTCACTGCATATCACCCTTAGAAAAAAGTTTGCATGTTATCATATAATGATTGTGCTAATAACTATTTACCATTAACTTGTCATTCTAGAGATTTTAATATATTAAAGAGTTAATAGCCAAAATGGTCCTTGAGGTTTGCTCACTTTTGCCACTTTAGTCCAAAATCCAAAATTTTTAAATCTGGGTCCCTGAGGTTTGCATTTTATTGCCATTTTGGTCCAAATCTCAAATTAGGTCAGATTTATAAAAAAAAAACCTGGTTTGTCCTTTTTCTCATGGGCATTTTGGTCATTTGTCTATAAACCCTGCTCTCTCTTCCTCTATAAACTCTGCCCTCCTTTCCCCTCCATTAACACCACCACTGCACCACCACCATCCCCACCGCACCACCACTAAACCACCACCCCTGTCTCTCTCTCTAAACAACCCTCTGTCTCTCTCTCTCTTCTCTCACCCCCTGGTTACTCAAAATGGTTTCTTTGGAACTTCATATCTACCGTACCTTTGAAAGTGTTATAACCCAACTCCTTCACTGATGGTTCCTCTGTCATCTCTCATCCCTACACCATTGCTGCCAGTTATTACCTTTTTTTAATAAAAATGTTGTTTTCGTCTTCATATGTGTAGTCAAACACTTATCTGTGAACTAATCTCCGGTGAATACAATCAAGTACAGAAAGGGGATTTTGATTTTCTTCACAGATTTTAGTGGTGTTTTTAAATAATTAAAAACCTGAGATGCTTTATTTTGTTTGTGGTTTGGAGATTTGTTGAATGGGATGAGAAAGCACAGCCATAGCAGCGCCGGTGAAGACGACGTGCGTTGATTCAAGCCGATGGCGGAAGAGATCGTTGATTCAAGCCGGTGGCGGAAGAGATCGTTGATTCAAGTCGATCGTTGATTCAAGTCGGCTGGATTCGGTGGTGACGGTGGCTGAATTTGGTGGTGACGGTGGCTGAATTTGGTGGTGGTGGTGGGGGTTTGTTGATCTGTACTTCCGCTGGGTGAGAGAAGAGAGAGAGAGAGACAGAGGGCTGTTTAGAGAGAGAGAAGAGAGAGACAGGGGTGGTGGTTTAGTGGTGGTGCGGTGGGGATGGTGGTGGTGTAGTGGTGGTGCGGTGGGGATGGTGGTGGTGCAGTGGTGGTGTTAATGGAGGGGAAAGGAGGGCAGAGTTTATAGAGGAAGAGAGAGCAGGGTTTATTGACAAATGACCAAAATGCCCATGAGAAAAAGGACAAAAATCAGGTTTTTTTTAGAAATCTGACCTAATTTGAGATTTGGACCAAAATGGCAATAAAATGCAAACCTCAGGGACCCAGATTTAAAAATTTTGGATTTTGGACTAAAGTGGCAAAAGTGAGCAAAGCTCAGGACCATTTTGGCTATTAACTCTATATTAAATTTGTATTGAAAATATTAACCATATATAACAATATGCTTTGTAAGTTTAACTGTGACTTACTACTAGAATTTTTCATTTTGGAGTTTGGACATTGCGTTTTAGCAGGCTTTATATGAGTCAAATGTTGGTCTACCAAATAAGCCCAGAAAAATAGTTCCTTTTAAGCCCAGATGTTACTCGAATCAATTTACCGAAAAAAAATACTAGACACGAAATTCACAAGTTTAACGTTTGAGTCTCTTTAAACCGATTCAGATTAGAAAATGGTCAAGCTTGTGAATACGTTCAGCTAAATGAGTCATGCTCAGGCTTGTGAATACATTCGGATTAGAAAATGGTCAACCTGTTTAACCCCGTTTTTAACTTTTTTTATTCTTTTTATGCCAAAATTTTAGCAGTTTAAACATATGGTTGACATAGGTTAAACATAATTGCAAAAAATAATAAATAAATAAATAATGTGTAAATTTAGAATTTTATAGTATTCATATGCAATTTTTTTTTGAGGGCGTTAAACGGGTCGTGTTCATATCAACCCATGTATATGGTCCGTGTTGGGTTCAATCTGCCAATGCACTAGCACAACCCTAGACAAAAGAACCCAAACTCGAAATATTCGGAATGGGTATGGGATTAGCTCTCAATTTTTTGTGAGTTTGGAATGAGTATGGTATTACGTGATGCCCACCCGTTTAACCAAATCAAATCGAATGTATTGATATATTAAATAATTAAAAAATATTACATATAATAAAATTCTATGTTGAAGTTGTTGCAAATGTGAAACTATGAAAAGGATAAAAACTCCTATAAATGTAGTTAAGTATTTGATATTTTCAATCACGGATTTTAGGCGAATATAAGTGTGGGTTTCAGGTAATAGGCATCCTAATAGGTTCGGATTATTATTTTCGGGTTCGGATTATTCGGGATTCAAGTAACAAGTTGCATAAACCACTAATGACTAACCCACAAGATTGTGACCTTAATTGTTCAATCAACTTCATTTAAAGATGAGTTCAGGTCCAATGCATGAAGCTAGATTCTAGACAATTATGCAGCAAGTCAATTTTAAACAAACATGTAGTAATAGTCTATGTTAAATAAATACAATTGCATAGTATAAATATAAAATGTTCATAACCTAATACAAACTGGGGATTTTGTAATTTGTAATATAAATATAAAATCTTGTTTTCAAGAAAATGCGAATTCATTAGACCGAAACCATCACCGAAACTGTTCAAGAACTTTCAAAAGACTGTAGGTTTCAGCATCCGGCCTAGACCCTCCTAGAATCATTCGTTTCAACAGATTCGGATCATATATTTTGGCCTTCACATAACCCTTAATCAAAGCATTATAAACAAAACTATATCTAGCATAACTTGCTTTCTTCAATTCATCAAACAGCTTCTCTGCATTCTCCACATCACCGTTTTCTGCAAAAAGATCGACTAACGCAAAAGTCGTTTCCAACCACGGGGTTGACTTTTTCACACTCGTGCTCGTTGTCAAATCCATACCCATGTCTAACGTCTTTAAAGTTTCCGTTTTTAACCCTGATTTTAAGCAACCAACGGCAAGATGTCTAAACGTAATCGAATTAGGTTTGCATCCGTATTTCTCCATTTCTTTATACAACCCAGTTGCTTTGCTAACAAACCCGTGTCTACAATACACGGATATCAACGAATTGAAATGCTCGGTTGACTTTAATTCCTCCTTTGACTTCAATTCCGACCAAAGATCTTCAGCTCGACTTACATCACCAATCTTTCCGAAAGCTTCGATTGCAAGAACATAGCTTTTTGATTTAACACGGGGTTGTTCTTGTACGATTCTCCAAATTCGTTCAAGATCCTTCGGTTTTCTTAAATACCCGTATAATATAACGAGAATATCTAGCGTTGACCAGTTCTTCCCGGTCATTGACTTCTCAATAGCTTCGACATACGTCTCACACGCAGTGTATAACCTAGCTACCGCATGTGCAGTCGCAATTATGCAATACGTTATCTCATTCGGTTCTACATTCACTCGATTCATGTCACCGAAAACTTTAAGTAGCCCTTCAATATTGTGTTGGTTAGCTTCCATTTTCAAAAGGATGTTGTAAGTGGAGACGTGTGGGGCCACCTTATCGGCTTTCATTTGCGTGAGGATTTTTGGGATGGATTTTCTTCGGGTTGGCGATGAATGGAGGATTATTAAGCGGTTAAAGACCATGTACGAGATGGAATAACCGAGTTCCCTCATTTTTTTCATGTAAGCTAATGATAACCTTATCATGCCTTTATCTAAGCACACGATTACGAGATTGTTGTAGAGTAATTCATCTTGGAATTCTATAGGGATGTGAGAAAAAAGTTTTTCACCTTGTGAGATCCCGTGAAGCTTTGCGGTGAATTCTAGTAGATACGAGTAATCAAGTTGCTTTGGCATGTAAGGTCGTTCCCTAATCACCCATTCCATCACCTGCAAAAGATTAACAAACATATAAACAAAATTCATATCTATGTCATCTCTTTTACATATTAGTCTTTTTACAGACCCTAACTTTGACCAAGTTTGACCCGGGTTGTACATGAAGCGCCGCCTCAAGGCACTGAGGCATTTCGCTTGTTCGTATATAGGCATGTATACTTAACAGACAAATGCACATTCATTTCACAAGTAACGTAAAATGAACAATTTCAAAGACTGGAAAATCATATCAGAACAGCATTCGGATGCATCCCTATTTTTCAATTCATAAGATAAATCCCATATCAAATAGAACTCAAAAGTCTGCATTTCAAAGGGCAGAGTGAATCAGAATCACAAGTGATAACTCCTCATTTCCATATTAAAGAGTTTCAACATTTTTTCCAAGAATTTGCAGCTACAAAATATTGCCAGATTAAGGGACCTAGTGAGCAATTCCAGTGGTGATCAATAGTATATGTTTAAATTATCAAATCATCCTAAGACACCCAATATTACAAAGAAATAGAAGAAGCTATTTAATTAAAAAAGAGCAAAAATAAGGTAAAATATTCGGGTATGTTCTTTCAGACATTTACACAAACACCTTACGGGCATTACCTCAAGTGCACGCTTATTGAACTTCCGCTTGCGTAAACGATTAATGGTGTGAAATATATCTCCTCTGTCGATCGGAAACCCATCGCCCATCCAGCTCTGGAACGCGAATCCAACAGGGACTCCTTTCGCTAGCTTCTCTATCCTTCCACATAAGCTTTTGGGTTCTTCTTTATCCTCGTTGATCGATTGAGAAACGTCAATTGATTGTTCGTGTTTGATAGATTTGAAACTATCAGTTGCTTGAGTGCAGAATTGAAGAGTTTTGGAGTTGAGGAAGTATTGAGTGGAAAGTGTTCGACGAAATGCTCGAAAGAACTGGCGTTCGAACAAAGGGACAGCTGCTTGCATGCCTTTGTGGGAAACTATTCTGGTCATTGGACATCCTCTTATATTAAGTAGACGGCCCAATGGGCCAACGTAATATTGGATAACAATAATAAATTTTTGAGTTAAATGCCGTTTTAGTTAGGGGTGTTCAAAACTATCTGTATCCGTAAATCCGATTCGAAATATCTGATATCCGAATCCGAAATATCCGAAAAATCGGATATCCGAATTTTTCGGATTCGAATAGTGATTTTCAAAATTTTCATTTTTTTCAGATATCCGAATTAGGGATGAGCATATGCCACCGAATACCGATCCCATACCGATCCCGAAATACTGATACCGTGCACTTTTCGGTATCCCAATCGGTATCCACTTTTTGGCGTTTTCGGTATTGGTACGGTACGGTATCGGTATAATACCGATACCGACCCTCAAAATACAGTATAATACCGATACCGTACCGATACCGAACCGACATGTTTCGGCATCGGTATCGGTACCTAGTTTGGTGAAATTCGGGATCGGTATTTGGCGGTATCGGTATCGGTTCGGTATCGGATACCGCCTTGCTCATCCCTAATCCGAATATCCGAAGTATCCGAAAATATCCGAAATATCCAAAAAATACTCGAAAAAATCCTAAAATATCCGAAAACTTATATTCGGATATCCGAAACTATCCAAAATATCCGTTTCCGAATATGAAAAAATAATAAAAAAATAAAATTTAAAAAAAAGTTGGATTTTCGGATATCCAAGTTTCGGATATCCGAGTTTAGGATACGGATTCGGATAGTGAAATATGGATCCGAAAATTTCAGATATCCGAAATCCGGATATCCGAATTTTCGGATCGGTTTTGAACACCCCTAATTTTAGTCTATGTGGTTTGGGCCGTTTTGTCAGTTTAGTCTAAATGTTTCATTTTTTGCCTGTGGGTCCAAAAAGGTTTCACCATTGCCATTTTAGTCCACTGGGTTAACTTCATCTATTTTTTCTGTTAACAAGAAGGGTAATTCGGTCATTTTATATGTAATTCTGTTAACTAGAAGGGCAATTCGGCCATATAAAATGACCGAATTGCTCTTCTCCTTAACATAAAAAATGGATGAAGTTAACGAAGTGGACTAAAATCACAACGATAGACGTCTCTAGCCGCATCCCATTGAGGGGTGTGCACGACTCAGTTAGGGTCGGGTGTGGCCCAAAACAGTAAGCATAACTGAAATGTCGGTTAAATAAATAATGATAACAATAAATGACTGGTTAAGGCGGTTTGGCTAATCGGTTTTAAAAATTGGGGCGGGTTAGGCTATCTAGAGTGTGTATTGATTTCCAAAATAGTAAATTAGTGTTTAGAATTGTGCTAACCTTAGTGTGTACATTTTTTCCTTTTTGATTTCTGGAATTCGTGGTTACCAAACCCAAATTGTTATGCATTCATACAACAAACTGCATATTAATTATTAAGATAGGGTAGGGATAGTGTACATTAATTCAAAAGTGTGAGAAGTGTATTATAACACTATATAACACCATATATACACACCGTATAACACTATGTAACACCATATAACACCATATAACACTATACATCTATCATAGACATGCTATCAGACAAAATATAGTGTTATATTTGTTATATAGTGTTATATAGAGTTACATAGTGTTATATGGTGTTACATAGTGTTATACGGTGTTTATATGGTGTTATATAGTGTTATACATAGTGTTATAATACAATTCTCACACTTCTTACACTTCTAAATTAATGTACAGGATCCTCTACTATTGATGCATTATTTTGGTGTCTGTAACTTGTCTTTATTATCGTTGTATTTTTTACGGTCTTTTAATGATTATCGAGTCTGTATTCGCCGTCGACCTTAGTTGGATATCCTCCTATCTATCTAAGTGTCCGACAAAGTTTGTCTCATTTGTTATGTATGTTAAACGAACAATGCATGTTGCATGTAAGTTTATATGTATGTTTGTGTGTTTATGTGTTTTGCTGCAAGCTGTCTGTTTGCAGCAAACCAAACAGCTTATGCAGCCTTCGACGAAACCCTAGGTTTCGTCGAGCACTACATGACAAAACTCCTTCATGACCAAAACCCCAAGTTTCATCGTGATGGATGACGAAACTCCTAGAGTTTCGTCGTCCAGGAGGTTTCGTCAGGCCCAAATGAAGTTTCGTCAAGCCCATTGATGTTTCGTCACTTGTGGGCCTGGGCTGCTATATAAACACTTCATAGTTTCACTTTGAAACTATGAGAGCATAACCTTCTGAGAGTTTTACTTCAAACTGTGTGTGTATCTGTTTGAACCTTTGTTCTCATCCTGTTAATCAATTGACTATGATTCATTGGTTATATCGTGTTATTACTATCTATGTTTGGTTTGGCATAGTCACGGGGATTCCGCACTCGTGACTGTGTTTGTGATAAATAAGAGATTTGGTTTCGTTATTGATCCTAAGAAATCGGGACCTACAAGTGGTATCAGAGCATTGGCTCTTATTCTTGTTTAAAATCAAACATAGTTCAGATTTTTATCAAGTGTTAAAACTGGTTGTTTATGATTTTCAGAAAACCTTTGTTCTTGAAAAACTCATAACTTTTCTGGAAAAGTTTTCATTAAAATATGTTGATCTTGTTGATTGCTAAAAAGTTTTATCAAAAACCTTGTTAGATTGATTGTTCACGTGATAAACCGGGTTTTTAGTGAAAGTTTTAAGCAATTTCGTGTTTTGGAAAGTTGTTCAGTGACCGGAAAGTTCATATATTCTGGGTTTGGTCTTCATATCTTCAAAGAACCTTCAAAGTGTTCTTGTGATATTCATTGAATTTACAATTAAAAGGAAATTGATAAAAGGATTAAAATGGATTAAATATTGGTGACCATACTTGTTTGGTAAGATGAGTATGTTGTGATGTCACACTCTGATATTTCCACGTATTACCAGTGGGCCCGGTGGGGGAGTATCGTGACGTGGTTGGTAACATTACAGTCAAACAACACAATATTTAATATGCACAGCGGAAGCAAATGAAAGATATATTTCAACCGAATATAATTGTAATATCAAGTATCACAAATAGTTGAAAATAATCCACAGGTGGATCAAAAATAAATAGGAAACATTGTTCAACAGTTTTGAGATCCAAGCTTGCGAGACTTATTGTGGATGCTAGGAGAAAGCCAGCCTAGTTCGCATAGTACCTGCACTTAACCTTTTTGGGAAAATACGTCAGTTTACACTGGTAAATACTATCAACCGACTCATTTTGAAAAGTTTAATAAAATTGATTTGAATGCACGTGGCACAAACTTTTTATAACTTAGGATAATTATTTGAATATAATACTTGTAAAAGAATTACATGTTCCTTATGCGTTCAGTAGCCCGATCCGTAGACCGGGTTAAAGATCAATAGACACACCACATTATTTATTTATGCACTGACGGGTGTACGCCTACACCCCGTGCTCAGGTCGTGGCCATCTCGTAAGATGATGCCAAGGATATCCGGGACATGGTCATTAACCCCCCAAAGGCTTTAAGCAAACAAAACATTTCAAAACGGAGCATATCAATGATTTAACCTCTATTCGATTAAAGATTCAATGCCGGACCAAGCGGTATTTTATATACCGTACCCCAAGCCCGTATAAGGGAAAATAAGTTAAAAGTATTTACCTTTGCAAAGTAATAATCACAATAAGCAAGTGCGTGTAGCTTTTACCGGGTCTCCTATTCTGGAACGAAGGTTTATAATAACCTATTAGAATCCTAACGGGTCTTTAATTAAGCCTAAACTTAGACCGGTTAGTTTTAACAAAGACACGGTTCGAACGTACGATTAAGCGAAGACCGGAATAGCATGTGATTTAGACCCGACAAGTTTGAAGACGATAAGGTTTGACCCGTCTCGGCTAATTTATGCAAACTAGTTACATAAACCGAACCAAACGCGCCATAAGCGTAACGGGTAACCATGAGAGTCATATATAGGTTTCCTAAGTTAATATGCCTTAAATATGTTGTGATATCAGTAGGATATCTTCCATTATGCCCAAAACAAGTTTAATCTCAATTTAAGCCCCGTATGGGTATTTTGGTCATTTTAAAGATTATAAAAGAGATTAAATGAAATTCTGAGATTCGGGTCCGAATACACCAGTAAAATAACTTATTTTAATAGGTTATATCAGTTGGTAAGTCTTGTATGACAAAAATGGTTTTAAACATAAACTATGTGTTTAATACGCTTAAAAAGCCGTTTTAAGCGATTTCCGGGTTATACAGGACATCTGAGTTTTCTGATCAGGTTATAAAGTTCAAAATACTTTATTTATTATATAAAATCAGTAGCAATTGGATCGGTGTCAAAATATTATGTAAAACTCATTTTATGAACAAAAGGGTATAATCGGTATTTACCGAATCAACGCCATAACCTTAGGTTATGAGCAGGTTAAAAATAATTAAAAATCCCAAAATATTATCTTACATCAGTGGGTAAAAGGTTTGGTGTCAAAAATTGGGTTTAGATAGGCTTTATGCTAATTGCGCCGTTTAATTAACAAAAAGCTTTTTAATTGCGCTATTTAGCATAACTCCTATTCTAGACCTCCAACTGATGTGAAAATTTAGGGACATGTTTATAAATCAGTAGCAAAGATTATTGTCCTCTCACATTTCCAAAATTCTCGTTTTATGGTCAAAAGGGCATTATGGTCAACATTAAGCAATTAACGGAAACATGTAAACGAATCGGTCAAACAACGAACCAACCACAGAGGGTTATACCATCATGTAACCTGGTCCTAAGGAAGCTCTAAGTCATTTTCAAATCATACTAAAACGGGTCAGAACTGAAGTCAAAGCAAAAGTCAAAGTTTTGCGACTTTCGGTTCTGAACCGGGTCTAAACAGAAAATTGTCGGATCAAACAAGCTTAGACCAGTTATTATACTTATTACCAAGTTATATGAGTGATAAATTAGGTTACATGCCTTCTACATTGTTAATTATGCGTAAATTCGAAGATTAGCATTCTGTTGACTTTTTCTAATCAACTTTGACCCGACAAATGGTCTAGTTAGAGTGGGAATCAGAGGATGCCCTTTTAAGGGTTTATTGTCCACATAATTACCAACTTATAACTACCTTCAATTCGACTAATCACTGGACCATTTATGATTAATCGCTAAGTCAAACGCTATATACGACGGTTTGACTTTTAGGCTAATAACTAAGCAAAACTTAATCAAGGAAGGTTAAGGGTACTTACAAAAGTCTAATGCACGACTAGGGATGACTTGGGTCTGCTCTTATGCTCCAGGAAGCTCCACAATTGCAGATGGAATGAATGATCTCAAAGTTGCAAACATTGTGGCTTTATATAGTGATTTTAATTACTTGTGATCTTGACACACAAGCCTAGCATTGTTCCCAGATCATTTACAAGTGCTCCTAGGGTCTAAAAGCATGTAGGGGTCGCCTAAGAAGTGAAAAATATCTAACTAAGTCGGTTACAACGTTCAAAACAGCCAATTGTCAACTTTCTACTCGCTGGGGACTCCTTACGGACCGTAAGGGGGTAGCTTACGGTCCGTAAGCTCTTTGCAGAAGGCAAAAATTTTTTGAGCTTTCAAGCATTCGAACAGGAAACCATGTATTACGAATTTTGGGCTTCTATAATTCAGTATGGGGCCTCAAGAACGTGCCTTGAACAGTTTAGATCACTTTTAATGATGTACAATTGTCTTGGACTTTATCGAAAAGCCATGAACGAAGGGTTGTCGTGCATTTCTTCGTAGGATTTCACTTTTGCAAATAAGAGTCAATTATTGCTAGTATTTACCGGATTTGAGTATATCAGATGTTTCTAATATATATTAGGGTCTTGGGATTTATAATGAGGTCGTTCAGAGGTATAAATTAACATGTCGACACGTTTAAAATCCTGCCATACATCTTTAATTGGATCCGGGTTTATAATACTTTTTGTCTTACACGATACGTGTTGTTATTTCATTTAACACAAAATTTCGAGGTGTTACATCCTCACCCCCTTAAAAGAAATCTCGACTCCGAGATTTACTGAAATAAATGAGGGTACTTTTCTTTCATGGTAGACTCTACCTCCCAAGTGTACTCGGGACCTCTACGGGCATCCCATTTAACCTTTACTATAGGCACATGTTTCCTTCGAAGCTTCTTAACCTGTCGATCCTCAATCGACACAGGTTTTTCAACAAACTTCAAGCTCTCTTCTATGTGCACATCTGTATGTGGTATGACTAGTGATTCATCGGCGAAACACTTCTTCAGATTGCAGATGTTGAATACATTGTGAATCCCACTGAGCTCTTCAGGTAGTTTTAACTTATAAGCCACTGATCCGACACATTCAATGACCTCGAATGGTCCGATGTATCTCGGGCTTAACTTACCTTTCATACCAAATCGCATCACTCCCTTCCAGGGTGATACTTTAAGCAACACTTTGTCACCTACCTCGAATTTCAGCGGTTTACGCTTTAAATCTACGTAGCTTTTCTGCCTATCCCTGGCAGCTTTCAGGCGGTCACGAATCTGGACAATCTTGTCCGTCGTTTCAAAGACTATTTCAGGTCCTGATAGTTGGACATCTCCAACCTCCGCCCAACAAACGGGCCTTCTGCACTTTCTACCATATAATGCCTCAAAAGGCGCAGCCTTGATGCTGGTATGGTAGCTATTGTTATATGAGAACTCGATTAATGGCAGGTGGTTATCCCAACTACCACCTAAGTCGATCACACATGCACGAAGCATGTCCTCCAATGTTTGGATTGTACGCTCGCTCTGTCCGTCCGTCTGAGGATGGTAAGCCGTACTGAAATTTAAGCGCGTGCCCAAAGATTGTTGGAAACTTTTCCAAAAATGAGATGTGTATCTAGTATCCCTGTCGGAGATAATAGACACTGGTATGCCATGTAGAGATACAATCTTATCCACGTACAATTGGGCTAACATGTCGGAGCTATAGGTCTCCTTGATGGGTAGGAAATGTGCTGACTTAGTCAGTCTATCTACTATCACCCATATCGTATCATTTCCTTTCCTTGTCTTTCGCAACTTGGTGATGAAATCCATTGTCACCATTTCCCACTTCCACGTGGGAAGTTCAGGCTGTTGTAGCAAACCCGATGACTTCTGATGTTCAACTTTGACTTGCGCACATGTCAAACATTTTGCTACATAGGTAGCTATAGACTTCTTCAAGCCTATCCACCAAAAATTTGCCTTTAGATCATGGTACATCATATCAGCTCCAGGATGAACGGAATATTTAGAACTATGAGCTTCTTGGAGGATAACATCCCGAAGTCCTCCATAAACTGGAACCCATATTCGTCCATTTAACCTTAGGATTCCCTCCTTGCCATAGGATAAATGTTCTTCAGTTACTCCTAGCTTTTCGTTAGGATAGTTAGCTTCCAACACAGCTTCCTTCTGTGCAGCTAACAACCTTTCGTTCAACCCATTCTTTATCTCAATGCTCTTGGCATTGATTCGGGTGGGTTTCACCCTTTCCTTTCGACTCAAGGCATCGACGACTACATTCGCCTTGCCAGGATGGTATCTTATCTCACAATCATAATCATTCAAAGTTTCCATCCAACGTCGTTGCCTCATGTTCAAATCCTTTTGGTTAAACAGGTGCTGGAGGCTCTTGTGATCAGAATAGATCACACACTTGATACCATATAAATAGTGCCTCCATAGCTTCAGTGCAAATACAACGGCACCCAACTCCAAGTCATGGGTGGTGTAATTCTTTTCATGCACCTTTAACTGACGTGAAGCATAGGCAATAACTTTGCCTTTCTGCATAAGCACACATCCCATCCCGGTGTGTGATGCATCACAATATACCACAAACTCTTCTATCCCATCAGGCAATGTCAACACAGGTGCATTGCTTAGCTTCTGTTTAAGGATATCAAAGGATTCTTGCTGCTTAGGGCCCCAATCGAACTTTATTTTCTTCCTAGTCAAAGAGGTTAGGGGTGCAGCAATCCTTGAAAAATTCTCAATGAAACGCCTATAATATCCTGCCAATCCCAAGAAACTGCGAATTTCTGTGGGCGTCTTTGGCTCTTGCCAATTCATGACAGCTTCAACCTTAGTGGGATCCACTAGGATACCACGCTCACTAACCACATGTCCAAGGAATTGGACTTCTCGAAGCCAGAATTCACACTTCGAAAATTTGGCATAAAGCTTCTCCTGTTGGAGTAGTGAAAGAATACATCGAAGATGCTTCTCATGATCAGCTTGGTTCTTCGAGTAGATGAGGATGTCGTCAATGAAGACGATGACAAATTTGTCCAAGTAGGGCTTGCAGACGCGATTCATGAGATCCATGAATGCGGTAGGTGCATTAGTGAGCCCAAAAGGCATCACTAGGAACTCATATTGACCATAACGAGTCCTAAATGCAGTCTTGTGTACATCTTCATCTTTAACCTTCAGTTGATGATAGCCTGACCTCAGATCGATCTTGGAGAAGTAACTTGCCCCTTGAAGCTGATCGAACAGATCGTCGATTCTGGGAAATGGGTACCTATTCTTGATAGTGACCTTATTAAGCTCACGGTAATCGATGCACAGACGCATCGATCCATCCTTCTTCTTGACAAATAAGATTGGTGCTCCCCAAGGAGACGAACTAGGTCTAATGAAACCCTTGGCTAGCAATTCATCTAGTTGCGTTCTCAATTCCTTCATCTCTGTTGGTGCCAACCTATAAGGCGCCCTTGCTACAGGTGCTGCTCCAGGGATGATGTCAATTCTGAATTCCACTTGCCTATCTGGTGGTAAACCAGGTAGTTCTTCAGGAAAAACTTCAGGGTATTCAGCAATAACGGGGATGTCTTCCATCTTAGGTTTCGGCTCGTCAATAGTCACTTGTGCCATGTAGATGACACAACCCTTCTTTAAACACTTAGAGGCCTTGAGCATAGTCACCTGCTCAGGCAGTCCATACTGGGTATCTCCCTGAATGGTAAGTGACTCACCAGACGGAGTCTTGATCACCACTTGCTTCTTATTGCAGACAATCTGGGCCTGGTTATGAGATAACCAGTCCATACCCAAAACTATGTCGAAACCGGCTAACTTCAAAGGAAGTAGGGACAAAGGAAAAGAGTGGTTCTTAATGGATATGAAACATCCATCTAATATGGTTGAGGCGGTTTCTAAGGTGCCATCTGCTAACTCCACCTCATATTTCACACTTAAGGTTTTAACAGGTAAATTCAGCAATTTGCAAAACTTATTATCTACAAATGATTTATCAGCTCCTAAATCAAATAGCACTCTCGCATAAACATCATTTATAAGGAAGGTATCTGTGATCACATTGTCGTCCTGCACAGCTTCCTTCGCATCCATCCTGAAGACCCTAGCATTGGTCTTCTTTCCTTCATCAGCTTTCTTTGCATATTTTGGGCAATTTGTCTTAATGTGCCCTTTTTCGTTGCAACTGTAGCACGTTGCGTCTTTCAGTTTCTTGCACTCTAGGGTCTTATGTTCTGAAGATTTGCAAATCCCACATGGCCTCGGCTGAGATTGGGATTTTGAGTCAAGTCTGCACCTCCCAAAGTGGTGCTTCTGACAAATCTTACACTTGGGCTTATCTCCAGATTGATGCCCATCCTTCTTAGAACCAGACCCCTTCTTATGGTCATTGTTTCCCCGGTGCTTCTTGTCTGACCGTCGTGAATTGTCATCTTCACGCTTCCTTTTCTCGGCATCCGTGTTCCTCAGCGATCTCTGCCTGACCGCATCCAGTGTGAGGGACAAGGATATATCAGCTACAGATCTGAAAGTAGCTGGCCGAGAGGCTTTCACGCTTGCCTTAATTTCTGGTGCTAAACCCCCAATGAAACGAGCTATTCTTTTGGGTTCTGGGGTCACCAGATAAGGAACCAACCTTGACATTGTATTAAATCTCGTAAGGTAAGCTTGGCAATCCAGATTCTTCATCACCAACGATAGGAAATAAGACTCAATCTTTTCAACCTCATGCTGGGGACAGTAGTTGTCCCTGATGAGGGTAACAAATTGTTCCCATGTCATATTGTACAGTGGAATCTTCCCAGTAGCTTGAATCAACGATCTCCACCAGGCTAAGGCCTCACCTTTGAACGACTGAGACGCAAACTTTACCACATCTCTATCAGCGCACCCACTGATATCAACCACTGTGTCCATCTCATCCAACCATGTCATGCAATCTATAGCCCCTTTTTCCCCAGTGAAATCCCTGGGTTTGCATGACACAAAGTATTTGTAGGAGCAACTCTTATCACGGGGTCCTTGATTCAACACGATCCTTTGAGATGGGACACTTTGCTGGTTTGAAGAGTGACGATCGTCATCGTCTTTCTTGGGTTCTTCCTTCTTGGATGGTGGCTTGCTGTGAGCCTCAGATTGAGTCTTAGGCTTGGAATGGGGTAATGATTGGGCTCTGCTCCGAGTACCACTTGTTTCACTATACTGCCGATCCAAGGCTTTTGTAACAGTATTGTCGATTAATGCTTGGAGTTCAGCACCAGACACATTGAACCTGGTGGTGTCATTATTCTCCCTTGGCCGACTATTGATTTCATCCGAGTCCGCCATGTATCTTGAACTGTTACATAAGATATCAACAATTTATTTGGGAGTTTATTATGGAATTGCCTTTTAGGGCAATTCATTAACCATGGTAAGCATAGACCATATTTGGTTAATTTGTTACTCACATTTATTTAGGATTTCATTATAACCTATCCTAATTATCAAACAATAACAGTATTATTAGCACAGAATGCCTAGTCACAGGGACATTTTTAAATCATAAGCCATGATTTCGGAGAATCAAGGCATTAAGGTTTGAACATAGTTCATTACCTTTCTCTGACAGGGAGTCGTAGACTACTACTGTCTTTTGTCTTATATGACAATGAGTATGGCACGTGGGCACTATATTACCAATGTATGGTCAAAATATGATCACCTTAATTGATGATTTAAACCCATGATTTATAGATCATTAAGTTAGGTTAGGAATCTTTTGAAGAATCCTTATATAAGAATGACGTGTGTGATTTTAACGAATCACGGCTGCCAGGAGCGTTAACATGTTTTCAGATGTTAACAGGGATCCGAATCTTTTAAACAGGCCTTACCATCTTGGCCAAGTCTTATAATGACATGTAAGCTAGGTCATACCTTTGAGATTCTTATTTAATATATAATAGGCAGATTATTTTAAAAGGAATGATTTTGATTTATTTATTTCATGTATAATATATTTATGCATATAGTGACAAAATGAAATTTACAATCTTAACATTCGATTAACATTTTAAAAATTACACATCACCCTAAACGGGACTTTTAACAGAACAACTCACCCACACAGGGGCCAAACTAAAATACAAGTCCACGCAGGGACCAAATACTAGAATAGATGTCCATGCAGGGACTAAAAAGACAAGTCCACGCAGGGACTAAATACACAGATAAATGTCCACGCAGGGACTTGATTGAAAATAGAAATTACAACAGTACATGTAGGGATTTAATGATCCCTCTTCTTCTTCCCCTTTAGCAAGCTTGCCAGGCCTTTGATGTAACAACCCGCACTTCTGTGCATTGTTACTACTCGCTACACTCGTTACGCCTAACACCAGAGATTCGGATCATAATGTAACTATATCGCATACGTCGCTATTCGAAGGGTAATCGCATATTTTCGCAATATATTATAGCTACATCACATCACAAATACTAACGCTCACGATGACATTGAGTGATGACCTATTATACCCTCCTCGGTGGCCGTGATGAGTCGAAACACATACAATTAACGCTAACAAAGACTCTCGGGTGAGTGCTATAGCTCTAGTCGTCATGACGATGATGACTATACGAGTGAATGGTACCCCGTCAGTCATTGTGGCACAACACACAATAACGTTCACGATGACATCGAGAAAGGACCTATACTACCCTCCTTGATGGCTGTGAAACGTCGCTAATAATCGCATACTCGAAACGAAAACCAATTGTTATATCGAAACTTTGGAATATGAACACGTATATACGACCCTTTGGTGATTAATTATAATATATATAATAATATAAATATATGGAAATGTGGCCCAAACTATCGCAACGCACCAAAAACGAGGATCGAGAGGCCTCCGGACGGATGGGCCAGCCGAACGGCTGGGCCAACCGATCGGACAGGCCGGCCGAACGGCTGGGCCGACCGATCGGACAGGCCGTCCGATCCGGATGGGCCGGCTGATCGAACGGGCCATCCGATCCAGGCCAACCTGCCCTCCTTTCCTTCCTCCTTGCCTATAAATACCCCTCATTCACCTCGAACACACTTGTTGTCACTGTTGCTGTTCGACCAGACGTTTCAACCCCCTTTTCTCTCGATATCTCGTGATTCTTGTAAGTTTCCAACCTAATTCTTGTACTTCCATGATCTATATTCAATTCTACGCCTTTCTACCTTTTAAATCTTCACTTTTAACCGTGAAATCTCTGGATTCTGGGCATTCTAGGGTGATGTCACCATGGAGTTCTTATGAACTTCAAGAGTGATGTCATCCTATGAACGAACGACTCGGATCTGGATGATTTCCATACGTTTTTACATAAATCTAGTCTAAATCTACGTTTTCTAACCAAAGTGTGTGTGTTTTCGGGTTAAACACGGGAAAGACCATCAATAACGGCTGGATCTGATGGAACGAGGTGGTTCCCGGCCGTTAGAACGGGTCGGATTTGATAGGGTTTCATTAGTTTAACACAAGGACACCCCATCTCAGTCAAACCGCCTGAAATCATTCCAAAATCCATCAAGTGTGACACGATCAGGACGATGGAACGAATTGCCGTCCGATCGGATTGCTGTCCAATCGGACAGCAAACAAAATTCAACCGACCGACCGGACAAGGTGTTAACCGATCGGACAACATGCAAACCGATCGCCCAACATGTTAACCGATCGGACAACATGCAACCGATCGGCCAACATGTTAACCGATCGGACAACATGCTAACCAATCGGACACCATGCAAACCGATCGGCCAACATGCTAACCGACCGGACGAGCCCAAGCATCAATGTCCGAACCAATTTTGGTTCTCTCGCCACCATTTACGCGCTATTCATCGCTTAACGATCTGTAACCAGGATAACTCAGGCGTACTCTCAATCGATCCAAATCAAGTTGTGTTTACTTGTCAATTACGCACTGTGAGTATACTTGAACCCTTTTTTAATCGCATTTTGGGTGTAACATACGTTTCTAACAAGTCGAACTTATCAAACGAATCATTCAATCAATCGAATTATCACTTGCGAATAACCGTTATGCATAGATATACGTGATGCTAGTTGCATGTGTGCTAGAGCTTATACTCGCGACGTCCCACCATGACTAGTATAGTACTATTGCGCCCGACGGGGTCTAGTTTGCCATCGCATATTCGAGCATCGAGGACTTAGTTGGTAGTATCAGCTTTGTGAGTATATATGTCGTGTGTTACGTTTATGTATGTGGAAATTCGCTACACGTTTTAATCTATTATGTTATACATATCAAACCTGTATACTCGCCAATACTTTTGTATTGACAAATATTTTAACGTATGTTGCAGGTTAGATCGTAGGCTATATCGAATCAAGCTAGGAAGTCTAGAAACTCAACTAAAATCTAGGTTGTCGGATTTGTATTGTTTGAGAGGACAAGAAATCTGTGATAACTTATGTGATTGTATTATTTGTTAGTATGGGATAACGAATGCATTAAATATTATCTAAATATAGTTGTTATGGATTCTTTTGAGCAATCTGATTCGCCTAGTGCCGCGCCCCGATGATTCCGCCATCGGTTGGGGTGTGACAGATTGGTATCAGAGCCATAACTATAGGGAATTAGGCAAGACTCGACCTAGTCCGGGTCGAGTCTCAGAAATTGACCTAGTCTATAGTCTAAGTACTAACAGGCCGACTCGTACGAACCCAGTAGGGTTGTATCGGGGCTACTTGATACTCTCGATCGAAATTGCTAAAAGCTACAACTTTGTGTGAACACGCGCACTACAGCTTCACACAAAGGAGCCTTTCCTAAGGACGGAATACTACTTAGCCTTTCCTAAGGCTGACACAATACACGTGTTTTCGAAAATACTCGCATAACAAAACCGAGTGATCCAGTCGAGATCAGGTGTGAAAACCAAGAACTCTCGATGAGATCGCTCGCTCAGCGCATTTTTCTAGCACGAGAACCTTTCATCGAGTTAGGAGTGACATCCACATCTCGACGAAAGTCTCCATTTCGAAATCTAGTGGAATTCACGAATTTATTCGAAGAGCATAACCACAATTAGGAACAAAGTTTTTAAGTCAGGGGTGAAACCCGTACCTTAATAAGCCGTTTCACTCTCTATAAACTGGTTTACAAAAGCTCTCACCAAGGACTCGACTAACACGATAGCTTGAGCCACGCGATGACTAGGAAGACGAATGCCATGAGCTGCATCCCAGTGGAAGCATGAAGTTTTCTAGGTCAACGCGCGTGCACGAACTTGTCGAATACAGTTGGGATACCTTGGGTAGTCGACGCCTAAACACCCAAGGCACTCTATCATACGACCCACCAATTTTACAACTGGTTGGAACTTATCTACGTTTTGGAAACTTTACGCTTTATCGATTTCTCGATTTAACGATTTTCACTCCCTGCTTTATAAACGCACAAGTCGCACAACCATCGCAATCTAAAACGAAACCCGAATGTTCGCAACAAAACTAATGCATAATATATCGCATTCGCTCTCGCTTTCTCACCTCAACGCGTCTTCGCTTATTCTCAATCGACCCGTAAGTGTATGAATACAAATTACAATTATATAAATACCTATATATATACGTATAAATAACAAGTCATTGTGTGAGAACTTAGGAACTTCGTGCCTCCTATGTGATTCGTATTACTACTATACTATCGCATCAAGTTTTGAAGGCGCTCAATCGCATCGCAAAACTCAAAAATCATTATGATCGAATCTCACTTCAGGTCTCTTTCTGTCTAGATGCCTTCCAACAACTCTACTTCGAGAATGTTAGCAAAGAGACGAGCCAAACGAAGGGGCGAAAAGAGGATTGCTTCACTTGTGACCAGGGAAGTGGTCAAAGTCATTCCTCAGATTGCCACACGAGTGCACTCTCTTATCAACTCTCGAACTTCGGAAGACGTTAAGACAGAAGAGCCGCAATCTACATTTCTCTACAAACACTTCAAGGCCTGTGATCCGATGGTCTTCACGGGTGAAAGAGGTGTTTCTCAACTACTCCAGTGGTTCGAATCTATCGAAGTTACCCTTCGTCAAAGTGGGTGTCCCGATAGCTTCCGTACTACTTGCGCTACCGGAGTATTTCAATCGCGAGCACTCGACTGGTGGACCGCCGAACGTAACAAACGTGGGATCTCTGCAGCTTACGCTCTCTCTTGGGATGAGCTGAAAGAGCTTATGAAGAAAGAGTACTGCCCTCCCCACGAAATCCAGAAGCTAGAAAACGAATTTTGGGAAATCAAGCAAAACAAAGGTGACAACGCTGGCTACACCGCAAGGTTCAAATAGCTTAGCATAATCTGCCCAAATCAAGTCAACACTTCAGAAAAAGACATTTCGAAGTATATTCGTGGCTTGCCTGAGTGTGTGGGTGATTTTCTCGAAGCTGCAAGACCTGCTACTATCGAAGAAACCTACCGCTTAGCCGCAGAAATCAACAACAAACGACTCATGGAAGGGATTTTCTCCAAGAATCCTGTCAAGCAGGCTTATCAGGCGATCGACATTAATCCTTCAGAGGATCCTAGAAACGAGTCTTCTGACGAATCTACTAACGATCCTTTGGACGAATCTGCTAACGCTTCCTCTGTCGGATCTACCAACGATTCTTCTGATGACTCTACCGACGGTTCTTCCAACGACTCGGTCAAGGAATCTGCAAGTGAGTCCTCCGACGAATCCTCCAATGACGACACCTCATCGCAAGACACCGGCAAACCCAGCTGCAAGTGAAAGACTTCAAGCCCGAGCTCATCAACAACCGAACTGCTGCAACCGAAACCCCTTCGAACAGTTCCGGTATTTCCAAAACGAGCTTACACTGGAACTCATCCCCAGTGTTACTCATGCACCTATCATCATCTAGTTGGGGATGACTGTCGCTATTCCACTAACTGCAACCGTTACGGTCACTTCACCCGCAACTGCCGCATCGAACCGTGAACCTGAGTACAACATCAACAGCTCCAACAAAAGTCTACAACATCAAACATCTAGCAAGCGTAGGATAAAATTGTAATGATACGATCTTCGAAGTTAATTTCTAAGTTTTGAACCTACTCTATTACTCGATGTTGCCACTATGAGTAACGCTAACTCTCGCTCTCGTGTTCTCTTTTACTCTCTAGTCGTCACACTTAGACTAGATTCACACACATACTATATACTATATCATGAAATGATGTGTTTTACCCTCACTACACTCTTAGAATGAGGTACGATAAACGTGCAAGGAACGATTAATCACGGGTGCACACGGGATTATTTGGGTCAGTGCACGGAGATCGTAGTGAATTCTAAGGTGCCATAAGCATTTCGATGAAGTATGACACCAAAGCACGGGATTTAAGTAGTAGGGGTCAAGCAAGGTGTGCTTTATCATACTACCGAAGTTCCGTGAAGAAAGTGCCACGTGGAGTCGAACATTATTAGACCTATTATACTATTGTGATTATTTTCAACACACTACACTCAATCGCAAGGCGTAACAAACCGTATCGTCGCTAGACTTAAGTCTGCAAACGCAGTGCAATAGTCTCATCGATGGACTCTGGAGAGTCTACCTCGCAGGGCAATTGCATCGACGCAAGACTGGTTCTAAGACTATCGTGACAAATCTCATCGAGTACAGTAACGCTCACGATGTTGTTTGAGTGAGGACCTATTCTACCCTCATCGATAACCGTGATGCGTCGCAACATAACGAAAAGCTTATTCGAAACAAAACTCGGCAAATCGCAATCGCTTATCATGTGTATCTCGCAATCTCTATCGATTACTACGAGGATCACTACCGCTTATTATGGGAATCGCTATATCCCTTGCTGTGTATCAATCTGTCGCTATCACCTACCGTTATCTGTGATATTGTGTAAAGTTAGCACACATGACCTCGCTTCACGAGGTGAAGCTCATATGGTTAAAGCAAGGCGTTTTAGTCATATCAGCAGGCTTTCGTGGAAAAGGCCATGTGGGGTCTGATGTTAGTTAAACTCCGTGGTATAATCAATCAAATCGAACCGCATAAATCGCGTATATCTCCATCGATTGCAACGCACAACTGCCGCTTATCATCGCCGTCATTTTGGTGTGGTGCTATTCGCTTACCCACCTAATCGCTTATCGCTTATCGTGTATAGTCTACCGTTTATTCGCTCGTTGGTGTTCGTTACAGTCTGTGTGGTAATAGTACGCATGACATCGCTTCACGAGGCAAAACTAACCTGGTTAAACGTGGTGTTTCACCATGTTAGCAAACTCTCGTAAAAAAGTGCCATGTGGGTTCAAAGTGGAATCTAATCGAAAACGCGCTATTCGCTTATCGCTCGACGCCTAACCAGACACGACACATAAATGTTTCATGCCACAAGGCTACTCGCGCACGCTGTTATAGCTACGTTCGCAATTCAACTCGCCTGTCTAACCTATTTGATTCTATCTTCAACTTGGTCCGACTTCCTATCGATTGGACTGAGGTAGCGCAATACTATCTGTGTCATGTCGGCACATATGACACCGCCTCACGAAACGGAAGTAATATGGGCAAAACATGGTGGATACGCCGCTGGTACTTCCTATATATATGTGTTTCAAAACATATTAACAAACTTTCGTGGGAAGGTGCCAAGTGGGGCTCAATGTTAACTACCTTTTTGCACTATTAAAACTTATAAAATTTTTGATTTAAAAAAACCGGTGGACCAGTGAAATTTCCTCGCAACGTGGAGGTAACATCGAATCAGCTTAACCCCATGTCCAAGGGAAGTTTCATAAGTCTAGTTTTTCCTTAAAGCTTTTACAACATCAAAATGAAACCCTTATTAAGACGTTGGTTCAACATCGAGTTCAGTTGGAACCCATGTCATAAGAAAGTTTTCTTAAAACTTCAGTTTTCATGACCGAATTCTTTTAAACATGTTCAAACCTAAAACTTCTCACAACGTTGGTTAACATACTCAGCTTAACCTTACGTTGCGAGAAATCCTTGAAGCTCTTCTTTAAAACTTCTTTTACACCGCCTTAATAAATCTTCGAGACCCGAAATACTATTGAGACGCCAATTCGTGGAATACTACTCTTGTTGTTACGTCGTTTCCTCGCCGTCGCAATCAATCTCTCTCTTACTCGAGACAAACGTGCTTGTCAACTATCACCCGATTAACTCGCTGTATCGCTACTTATATGGGATCAACTCTCAAAGTCTACCTGTTGGATTAATTTCGGGACGAAATTTCCTAAAGCAGGGGAGACTGTAACAACCCGCACTTCTGTGCGTTGTTACTACTCGCTACACTCATTACGCCTAGCACCAGAGATTCGGATCATAATGTAACTATATCGCATACGTCGCTATTCGAAGGATAATCGCATATTTTCGCAATATATTATAGCTACATCACATCACAAATACTAACGCTCACGATGACATTGAGTGAGGACCTATTCTACCCTCCTCGGTGGCCGTGATGAGTCGAAATGCATACAATTAACGCTAACAAAGACTCTCGGGTGAGTGCTATAGCTCTAGTCGTCGTGACGATGATGACTATACGAGTGAATGGTACCTCGTCAGTCATTGTGGCACAACACACAATAACTTTCACGATGACATCGAGAAAGGACCTATACTACCCTCCTTGATGGCTGTGAAACGTCGCTAATAATCGCATACTCGAAACGAAAACCGATTGTTATATCGAAACTTTGGAATATGAATACGTATATACGACCCTTTGGTGATTAATTAAAATATATATAATAATATAAATATATGGAAATGTTGCCCAAACTATCGCAACGCACCAAAAACGAGGATTGATAGGCCTCCGGACAAATGGGCCAGCCGAACGGCTGGGCCAACCGATCGGATGGGCCGATGGATCGGACAGGCCTGCCGAACGGCTGGGCCGACCGATCGGACAGGCCGTCCGATCCGGATGGGCTGGCCGATCGAATGGGCCGTCCGATCCAGGCCAACCTGCCCTCCTTTCCTTCCTCCTTGCCTATAAATACCCCTCATTCACCTCGAACACACTTGTTATCACTGTTGCTGTTCGACCAGACGTTCCAACCCATTTTTCTCTCGATATCTCGTGATTCTTGTAAGTTTCCAACCTAATTCTTGTACTTCCATGATCTATATTCAATTCTACGCCTTTCTACCTTTTAAATCTTCACTTTTAACCGTGAAATCTCTGGATTCTGGGCATTCTAGGGTGATGTCACCATGGAGTTCTTATGAACTTCAAGAGTGATGTCATCCCATGAACGAACGACTCGGATCTGGATGATTTCCATACGTTTTTACATAAATCTAGTCTAAATCTACGTTTTCTAACCAAAGTGTGTGTGTTTTCGGGTTAAACACGGGAAAGACCATCAATAACGGCCGGATCTGATGGAACGGGGTGGTTCCCGGCCGTTAGAACGGGTCGGATTTGATGGGGTTTCAGTAGTTTAACACAAGGACACCCCATCTCAGTCAAATCGCCTGAAATCTTTCCAAAATCCATCAAGTGTGACACGATCAGGACGATGGAACGAATTGCCGTCCGATCGGAGTGCTGTCCGATCGGACAACAAACAAAATTCAACCGACCGACCGGACAAGGTGTTAACCGATCGGCCAACATGTTAACCGATCGGACAACATGCAAACCGATCGGCCAACATGTTAACCGATCGGACACCATGCAAACCGATCGGCCAACATGCTAACCGACCGGACGAGCCCAAGCATCAATGTCCGAACCAATTTTGGTTCTCTCGCCACCATTTACGCGCTATTCATCGCTTAACGATCTGTAACCAGTATAACTCAGGCGTACTCTCAATCGATCCAAATCAAGTTGTGTTTACTTGTCAATTACGCACTGTGAGTATACTTGAACCCTTTTTTAATCGCATTTTGGGTGTAACATACGTTTCTAACAAGCCGAACTTATCAAACGAATCATTCAATCAATCGAATTATCACTTGCGAATAACCGTTATGCATAGATATACGTGATGCTAGTTGCATGTGTGCTAGGGCTTATACTCGCGACGTCCCACCATGACTAGTATAGTACTATTGCGCCCGACGGGGTCTAGTTTGCCATTGCATATTCGAGCATCGGGGACTTAGTTGGTAGTATCAGCTTTGTGAGTATATATGTCGTGTGTTACGTTTATGTATGTGGAAATTCGCTACACGTTTTAATCTATTATGCTATACATATCAAACCTGTATACTCGCCAATACTTTTGTATTGACAAATATTTTAACGTATGTTGCAGGTTAGATCGCAGGCTATATCGAATCAAGCTAGGAAGTCTAGAAACTCAACTAAAATCTAGGTTGTCGGATTTGTATTGTTCGAGAGGACAAGAAATCTGTGATAACTTATGCGATTGTATTATTTGTTAGTATGGGATAACGAATGCATTAAATATTATCGCAATATAGTTGTTATGGATTCTCTTGAGCAATCTGATTCGCCTAGTGCCGCGCCCCGATGATTCCGCCATCGGTTGGGGTGTGACATTTGAGGAAGCCCCTGTTGTTCCTGCGTTCTTCTTGGAACTAGTGCTCCACCGGACTTAGTCTTTGGAGGATTTCCTCCTGTTCTGGTGGGGAAAATCGTGGTGGCTGCGACTGCTGTCGAATCGGTGGTCGAGTAGGTACTAGATATCCATGAGTTGGATATCCCACCCCCCAAGGAGCTCCATACGGTCCTTCAGGGTGAAGGGCGAGGTAGTTTGATGCCACTTGGTAAGGGTCTTCAGCATAGTTATAATGGGTGTGAGCCGGCTGCTCAAACGAATTGTACGCCATTGAACCGGCGTATGCAGGAATCGGGTTATCAAAACCCATCGGTGGTGGCTGTGGTGCAACTGGTGCAGAACTCACCTCAGGAATTGGGTTTGAGGGCCCACCCATTTGTGGGTCCTCATGCAGTGGCGGATAGTGACTGCCACTGGAGTGTCGAGGGGTGCTAAAGTGGAAATCCCCTGCTCGCGCAGACATACGTGCTCCCGTTCTCCTACGCCTTGGTGGTTCTGGAGGTGCTTGATGAACTGGCGGCGGTGGAGGCGGTGGCGTGACTGCCACGAATCGTGAATCACCAGAGGGATCCTGCTGCTGCTGCTACTGGTGAGGTGATGAATGGTGAGAAGGTGTGAAGTACCATTCATGTTGGTTAAACCTCGCTTGGTAACTGTCTGGACCACCGTAGGGTGATCCGTGGAAAGAAGATCCATCAGAGATCTCGATGGGATGGTTGGGGGTACCGCTTGCAGGTTCGACGGGATCCGTGTCCTCGTCCATGTCCATTGCATTGTCTTCTGAGAAGTGGTCCTCTGGTCCCAATGGGTTAAAACCCACTGGTTCTTGGATATAGTTTGCCGGGTTGAACCAGCCCTGAAAGACAGGAGTGGGGTTGCCAAAAGAATTGTGCGAAAGGGATCGCTGGAGAGGTATATATGAAGGCTGTGGGTTATCGGGCTCGTTTTCCGAATGCGGCCCAAAGGAATGACGATAGGGAGGTGTTGAGCTGTGTGAGACAGACCGTCTAGCGGGCTCTGTATTGGTCCTCCAGGCTCCTTGCGGATCGGCACTCGCAGTAGTAGAAGGAGCTCGCCGGTGCGAAGGCCCGGCTTCGTGATCGTTGGGGGCGCTCATCGGTCCCTTTCCTCGTCCTCCTCTTCTCATTCTTGGTGGCATATTTCCCCTCAATATAAACAAAGATAACAACAAGAATATATATAAAAATAAAAGACAAAGTTAAAAATTAAAACAAATTTGGATTGTTCCTATGTTCTTTGTCTAGACTCGAAAATCTAGGAATGTGCAATTGTGTCATTGAGATTAAACACAAAAGGATAGTGTTTAATTCCCTCAATGTTGGCTCTGATACCAACCTGTCACACTCCGATATTTCCACGTATTACCGGTGGGCCCGGTCGGGGAGTATCGTGACGTGGTTGGTAACATTACAGTCAAACAACACAATATTTAATATGCACAGCGGAAGCAAATGAAAGATATATTTCAACCGAATATAATTGTAATATCAAGTATCACAAATAGTTGAAAATAATCCACAGGTGGATCAAAAATAAATAGGAAACATTGTTCAACAGTTTTGACATCTAAGCTTGCGAGACTTATTGTGGACGCTAGGAGAAAGCCAGCCTAGTTCGCATAGTACCTGCACTTAACCTTTTTGGGAAAATACGTCAGTTTACACTGGTAAATACTATCAACCGACTCATTTTGAAAAGTTTAATAAAATTGATTTGAATGCACGTGGCACAAACTTTTTATAACTTGGGATAATTATTTGAATATAATACTTGTAAAAGAATTACATGTTCCTTATGCGTTCAGTAGCCCGATCCGTAGATCGGGTTAAAGATCAATAGACACACCACATTATTTATTTATGCACTGACTGGTGTACGTCTACACCACGTGCTCAGGTCGTGGCCATCTCGTAAGATGATGCCAAGGATATCCGGGACATGGTCATTAACCCCCCAAAGGCTTTAAGCAATCAAAACATTTCAAAACGGAGCATATCAATGATTTAACCTCTATTCGATTAAAGATTCAATGCCGGACCAAGCGGTATTTTATATACCGTACCCCAAGCCCGTATAAGGGAACATAAGTTAAAAGTATTTACCTTTGCAAAGTAATAATCACAATAAGCAAGTGTGTGTAGCTTTTACCGGGTCTCCTATTCTGGAACGAAGGTTTATAATAACTTATTAGAATCCTAACGGGTCTTTAATTAAGCCTAAACTTAGACCGGTTAGTTTTAACAAAGATACGGTTCGAACGCACGATTAAGCGAAGACCGGAATAGAATGTGATTTAGACCCGGCAAGTTTAAAGACTTGTATAATATGGGTAATCTAACTACGTTCTGGATTTTGAGATAAAAACGATAAGGTTTGACCCGTCTCGGCTAATTTATGCAAACTAGTTACATAAACCGAACCAAACGCGCCATAAGCGTAACGGGTAACCATGAGAGTCATATACAGGTTTCCTAAGTTAATATGCCTTAAATATGTTGTGATATCAGTAGGATATCTTCCATTATGCGCAAAACGAGTTTAATCTCAATTTAAGCCCCGTAGGGGTATTTTGGTCATTTTAAAGATTATAAAAGAGATTAAATGAAATTCTGAGATTTGGGTCTGAATACATCAGTAAAATAACTTATTTTAATAGGTCATATCAGTTGGTAAGTCTTGTATGACAAAAAATGGTTTTAAACATAAACTATGTGTTTAATACGCTTAAAAAGCCGTTTTAAGCGATTTCCGGGTTATACAGGACATCTGAGTTTTCTGATCAGGTTATAAAGTTCAAAATACTTTATTTATTATATAAAATCAGTAGCAATTGGATTGGTGTCAAAATATTATGTAAAACTCATTTTATGAACAAAAGGGTATAATCGGTATTTACCGAATCAACGCCATAACCTTAGGTTATGAGCAGGTTAAAAATAATTAAAAATAATTAAAAATCTTTAAAAATCTCAAAATGTTATCTTACATCAGTGGGTAAAAGGTTTGGTGTCAAAAATTGGGTTTAGATAGACGTTATGCTAATTGCGCCGTTTAATTAACAAAAAGCTTTTTAATTGCGCTATTTAGCATAACTCCTATTCTAGACCTCCAACTGATGTGAAAATTTAGGGACATGTTTGTAAATCAGTAGCAAAGATTATTGTCCTCTCACATTTCCAAAATTCTCGTTTTATGGTCAAAGGGCATTATGGTCAACATTAAGCAATTAACAGAAACATGTAAACAAATCGGTCAAACAACGAACCAACCACAGAGGGTTATACCATCATGTAACCTGGTCCTAAGGAAGCTCTAAGCCATTTTCAAATCATACTAAAACGGGTCAGAACTGAAGTCAAAGCAAAAGTCAAAGTTTTGCGACTTTCGGTTCCGAACCGGGTCTAAACAGAAAATTGTTGGATCAAACAAGCTTAGACCAGTTATTATACTTATTACCAAGTTATATGAGTGATAAAATATGTTACATGCCTTCTACATTGTTAATTATGCGTAAATTCGAAGATTAGCATTCTGTTGACTTTTTCTAATCAACTTTGACCTGACAAATGGTCTAGTTAGAGTGGGAACCAGAGGGTGCCCTTTTAAGGGTTTATTGCCCACATAATTACCAACTTATAACTACCTTCAATTCGACAAATCACTGGACCATTTATGATTAATCGCTAAGTCAAACGCTAATTACGAAGGTTTGACTTTTAAGCTAATAACTAAGCAAAAATTAATCAAGGAAGGTTAAGGGTACTTACCAAAGTCTAATGCATGACTAGGGATGACTTGGGTCTGCTCTTATGCTCCAGGAAGCTCCACAATTGCAGATGGAATGAATGATCTCAAAGTTGCAAACATTGTGGCTTTATATAGTGATTTTAATTGCTTGTGATCTTGACACACAAGCCTAGCATTGTTCCCAGATCATTTACAAGTGCTCCTAGGGTCTAAAAGCATGTAGGGGTCGCCCAAGAAGTGAAAAATATCTAACTAAGTCGGTTACAACGTTCAAAACAGCCAACTGTCAACTTTCTGCTCGCTGGGGACTCCTTACGGACCGTAAGGGGGTAGCTTACGGTCTGTAAGCTCTTTGCAGAAGGCAAAAAATTTTGACCTTTCAAGCATCCGAACAGGAAACCATGTATTACGAATTTTGGGCTTCTATAATTCAGTATGGGGCCTCAAGAACGTGCCTTGAACAGTTTAGATCACTTTTAATGATGTACAATTGTCTTGGACTTTATCGAAAAGCCATGAACGAAGGGTTGTCGTGCATTTCTTCGTAGGATTTCACTTTTGCAAATAAGAGTCAATTATTGCTAGTATTTACCGGATTTGAGTATATCAGATGTTTCTAATATATATTAGGGTCTTGGGATTTATAATGAGGTCGTTCAGAGGTATAAATTAACATGTCGACACGTTTAAAATCCTGCCATACATCTTTAATTGGATCCGGGTTTATAATACTTTTTGTCTTACACGACACGTGTCGTTATTTTATTTAACACAAAATTTCGAGGAGTTACATGTGAGTTGATATCGGGTGTACCTTGTCAGTAAAAGATAAGATTTACTTTGAAAAATCTCACCAAGTATTTCACCAACTGTCTGAGACCTTATCCCGACGAAACCTATACGCGACGAAACCTCTTGAGTTTCGTCAAAAGGATTTCCGACGAAACCCCTATAGTTTCGCCATAAGCAACTTTGACGAAACTCGTCCGTTTTCGGATCGCCGGACAACTACGAGATCTTGTTTCGAATACCGTAACAAGTCGGAATCCACGTTACGATACAAACTGAGCGAGAGATAAACACAACACAAAGATATAACGTTTAACGGTTATATATTGATATTAACAGAGTTTAGTTACAGAATGATACAATACGAAAAACAACTAAACTCTCGGTTTTCTCTCTCTTGTGTGTTCTCTCTGTCTGTGTATCTTTGGTGCTGTATATATAGGGACAGAGATGACGAAACTCTTGTGCAGCCGACGAAACATCATCAGACGACGAAACATTCATGGAGCCGATGAAACCTCATGGTGAAAGATCATGATGACGAAACTTCAAGGAGTTTCGTCATAACAGAAGTTTCGTCAATAGCAGGATGTTTCATAGAGTTTCGTCATGCATATGATCTCGACGAACAGTGGATTCTTCGTCGGAAGGAGTGTTCGTCGCAAATCAGCTTGTGATGACGAGGAGGATTCTGAGTCTGATGACAATCCACCTGAGCCCGGATATGAAGTTAACTTTGATGAACGTGGTGTTAAAAGCATCAGGAGGATTTGGCAAGAGAATGATCCTGAATACGTTCCTTCGGATACCTAAGCGGAACGTGTGAAGAAGAAGCAAACGGTTGTTCGTAGAAAGAAGAAAGCAAGAAAGTACATTGGTACTTCTTCTGCACAACAATCCGTTCCTCAAGAGCCTTCACAAGAAGCGGCAATGGATCCAAATCTTGGATTCACGGCCACTGAAGCTTCTGAAATGATTCCATCTCCTCCGAGGTCTACAGAACCAACTCCTGCAGTGAGTTCAACACCTGAAACTCCTGCAGTAACTCCTTAGGCACCTAATCGCTCTATTGCATCAACCATACGTGCAACGACCTCGCAGCCTGCCGCGGAACGCAAACAAAGTATATTTGAACAGATGCAGCAGGGTCGTTTCCATACTTACGTTTTAGGGAAAAATACCGAATTATGGACGTGCTTCACCTCTCCATACAACACAGCCCTCGAAGAAGCAGGTTCAAGTGCGGCGACATTGGTGAATATGCTTGAAGACGACAAGAAAGCATATGATTTAGAGAAGAAGGCGTTTACTATTCTAACATAAGCTCTTCGCAAAGACATCTATCATCAATTCTCTTATTGCACAAGCACGAAAGCTTTATGGGATGCATTGGTAGCGAGAGGAGAAGGAAATGCAGCTACTAGAAAGACACGCCATGATCTATTGAAGAAAGAGTTTGAATCATTTCAGTTCTTGGAGAATGAAACCCTAAATGATATGACTACACGTTTTTATCATTTGATTAGTGAAATGTATTCTTATACTGTTCTTGCAACTCAACAGGAGATGGTTGCACGGTTTGCTGATGCTCTACCTCCGAAGTGGACTCCTTTCATTGAACTATTAAAGCATACGGGCGTCTTGGATGCTGTTAGTATCTACGAGTTCGTTCAAAAGTTGGAGCATAAGAACGAAGAGGAAATTCGGAAAGCTAAAAGGATTGCAGTTCCTCAAAACACGGAAATGTATCTGAATGGTTTTAATCCTTCAGCTAGTTCTAGTTCCGTTCAGCAACCGAAGCCTCAGACGGCTTTTATGTCAAATACAAGCTCTTTTCCGTTTCCACAATCAGCTCCACCTCAGGTTTTCGATCCGAGTGCTTATCATCCGCCAGCGCATATGATTGCTCAAGCTCATGCTTTTTCTAAACCTCAACTAGATCCGAGTGCATGGCTACCAACACCCCAACCTCCACCTCAAGTTACCACTACTCAACCTCAGTTCGATCCAAGTGCTTATCTTCCACAATCTCAACCCCAAGCCCAACCACAACAACAACAGCAACAACAACAGCAAAAGCAAGCACATTATACCAACAATCCTCCACCCCCAAAACACCAACACAGTCAGAGTTGATACCTCAAACCTCTCGAAAGTTAGCATTGAAGTAGCGAAGGAACATATGGAACTCATCAATACTATGGTCAGTGCATACTGTGGATTGATCGCAAGTCAAATTGGAAACATCAATATGACCAATGAAGATTATCAACAAATCGACCGTGATGAAATGGAGTTAATGGATATAAAGTGGGCATTCGCAAGTGCTGTTAGAAGGGTAAAGGATTTCATGAGTCGAACGGGAAGAACATCCTTGGAAAGTAAGAAGGATACGAAGTACGGATTTGATAAGGATGCGGTTACATGTTTTAATTGTGGCGAAAAGGGTCACTTCAAACGTGAGTGCACCGGACCAAGCAGACAAGGAAATCAAAATCCTTTCAGAAATCAGACGAGTACTTCTAATGCCAATCAAGACAATCGTGAAAGAAGGATGGTAGCGGTGAACAACAACCAGAACCAGAACCAGTTTGGACCTTCAAACACCACCAGAGCATTAGTTGTCCAAGCTGATGAAGGGTGTAATTGGTCTGTACAATTTGGGGAAGGTGATCAAGAAGGAGGAGGAACCGCGTGTTATGCAAAGATCATCAATCACATCAAGCACGTTCACAGGGAAGAATTTTCTAAAATTGACGACAGTTCGGGTTATACCGGGAGTTCTGATGAAGTAAGTTCTAATTCGGGTGGTTATAATTCGGAATCTGATGTGAAGGAAGAAGGGAATTCTAATGTTGATGATTTATTGAATGAAGCAGAGGAGTTGAAGAGTCAGAAATCTATTCTCATCAAGAAGGCGGGAGTCGCATCAAAAGAAATGGAGAAGTTCTTCTCTGAAGACGGATCTTTTTCTTATCAAAATGCCTTCATGGTAAATGTCTCAGCCTCTACCAGTCAGGTAAAATCTGAAACTCCTGCTCCTAGTGTTTGTAATGCTTGTGCAGATTTGAAGCTTGAATCTGAAAAGGTTCATAGTCATAATCAAAGTTTGGTTATTGAGATGTCTAAGTGCAAAGAGGCAAATATGGCGTTAGCTAGAAACGAAAAGGATTTTAAATCTGTAATTGAAACTTTACAGAAAAGTGTTTCCGAATTGACCAAAACTGTTTACAATAAACAAATTGGTATTAACAATTACATTAATATCATCGAGGAAACCAAAAAGGAGCTAGCCATTGCCAAATGCGAGCATGATGCAATCAAGATCAAATTGGAGAGTTACTCTAACTCCCGATATATGCTCGATCACATCATTGACGCTCAACAACTGAAGGGAAACAAGAAAGGTGTTGGGTATAAGAAGTGTCCGCCCCCTTTGAGACACAAATATACTCATATGCCCGATGAAGAAGAAATACCACGTTTTGAACCCAGTGTGCCTCTTGATTATGAGGAAGTTACTACTGGCCTAGGGTTCAAATCAGACAGTTCTTCGAGTACCTCATCTGATGAAACTGAAACTTCAACATCGATGCATCAAAGTGCTCTAATTATTGAGGACTATGAGTCGTCGGATGATGAATCAGATGTAAGTGATCAGGATAAATCACTTGACGAGATGAAAGGAGTAGAAATTCCAATTGAGAATTACATTCTTTGTGATCCTCCTACTCCTGCTGTTCAACCAGTTGTCAAACAAGTGATAGATCCTATCAAAGATATCAAGAATGACAAGGAATGTGTGTCTGCTGTTAAGAGCAATAACGTGTTGTATACTTTGGTTGGGGATGTTAAAATCTATTCATATAATGATTTTCCAATAAAAAATTCCAATCCATCTTCGATTGATAAAGTTTTTGAAGATAACACAAGCAATTTTTTGGGAAAGACGATCCCAGGGGTTATTGTAACTCAATGTGATCCAATTCCTAAAGCTGAAATCAAAAATCAATTTGGAAATAAAAAACAACCGATAAAGCAACAACCTATTGCTTCTAAGGGTAAACAACCAGTTCAACGAGCTCAAAGGCCTAACGTTTCTCAATCAAAATTTGAAACAAAAGGAGCTCGTTACCAGAAGAAAAACAGTAATGTCAAATTTGTAGCATAGAAGGGTACGGATAAAATTGAGACTTTTGAAAACAAATCAAACACCGATTTTGTCCAACAAGTCAAGATTTTAAAACGTAACAGTCAAAACAATTACACTCAACATACAAACGGGTGTGATGAAAAAGCAAGTACCTCAGGTTCTACCCGGGTTCGACATCTGTTCGTCGATCGGATTCTCCTAAGTTTGTAGAAAGGAGAACATGTTTTAAATGTGGGGAGTTTGGACACATCATTAAAAATTGTACAAACACTCCCAAGGATAAATTTGTTGAGAAAGCACCACCTGAAAAGGTTCACCCTCAATGTCGTCACGTTTCACCAAAACATGATAAAAGAACTATTAAGGAACAAGAAACGAAACAACGACATCAAAACGTCAAAGCTGTTGAAAAGGCTTTAAAATCTGAAGCCAAATCAATTAATAGGGAACCAAGTTCATCAAAATCGTTAAAACCAGAGGTTTCAAAATCTTTTCATAAAAACCAAACTGGTAAACAAAATCAAACTTGGAGACCTAAGATGGGTGAAAGTTCAGGGGGAGGTGTTGTGTTACAAAATCATCAGGAAATCGAGATCACTTTTTGTGATGCTCAGGGACGACCCAAGACCACTAAGGCTTGGGTCCCCATCCTTAACTGATCGTTGGATGATATGTGCAGGATGTTCCAGGAGGAACTATTAATAGTCATTGGATTGTTGATAGTGGAGCATCTAGGCACATGACAGGCGACTTACGGCTTCTATATGATGTGAGGAATATTAGAGGAGGCTATGTCGCGTTTGCTGGAGACAAAGGCGGATACATCACTGGAGAGGGAATGATCTCCAATGGTGTTGTATGTTTCGATAAGATCAATTATGTTCGTCAAATTGATCATAATCTTCTCAGTGTTTCGCAAATCTGCGATAAGAAGTTCACCGTGCATTTTGATGATGCTGGTTGTTATGTGCTGAAACTTGGTTTCAAGATTCCAAAAGAATGGATTCTATTATCGGCTCCAAGAGTTAATGATCTTTATATTCTTGATATGAGCCAAGCGATTACGACATCTGCGCAAGTCACATGTTTTGTCTCGAAAGCCACAGAGAAGGAGTCTATATCTTGGCACAGAAGAATGGGGCACATTCACTTAAGAAAAATGAAGCATTTGGTGAAAAACAATCTTGTGAATGGTGTGCCTGTGAGAAGTTTTCATCTACAAGATATCTGTGTTTTGTGCCAGAAAGGGAAGCAAACGAAGAAGTCTCACCCTCTAAAGAAAATCAACACTGTTAGCATGCCTCTCGAACGTCTTCATATGGACCTCTTCGGACCTATGAAACATAAGACAACATTCGGGGATGCTTATTGTTTAGTGGTTACTGACGATTATTCTAGATTTTCTTGGGTAGCTTTTATGGCACACAAGAGTGATACTCCTGGAATCCTAAAGGATCTTCTCACTATGCTTGAAAATTTATACACGTTGAAAGTGAAGAGGATCAGAAGCAACAATGGAACTAAGTTCAAAAACCGTGTAATGGATGAGTTCTGTACTTCTAAGGGCATTCTGCATGAATACAGTTCTCGCTATACTCCACAACAAAATGGTGTCGCGAAGAGGAAGAATCGGACGATAATTGAAACTGCAAGAACGATGTTGGTAGAGTCGGAGCTTCCTGTTCAATTCTGGGGGGAGGCTGTGTCGACTGCTTGCTACACGTTAAACTGAGTTCTTACAGTTAAGAGACATGGCAAGACTTGTTTCGAACTTCTACAGAAAAGGAAACCAGATCTTTCTTATCTAGAACCTATTGGCGGTCCATGCACTATGATTGAGCCGGATGGAAAGTTTGGCGCCAAAGCTATCGAGGGTTTCTTCCTTGGATATGCTACTCCGAATTTTCGTTTATGGAATCTGGCGACCAAAAAGATTGAGCTATGGAGTGAAGTAAGGGTTCAAAGGTACACAAATTCTGTTAGAGCTCCGGGTGATCCTTGGATGTTCGATTATGATGGGCTATTCGACTCCTTTAATCTGCCTACCTTTGATGAAGAATCTGCAGCTGCTAGAATGTTATTTGATAGTGACAACGCTGCTGGCTCGCCATTGGTGAGACATGTTATTGTTAACCCCCAAGGTTCTAATTCGGTTAACAATATGGTTCAAAATGAGATATTTGAAGATGCTATTGATTACAATGAGTCATCGGAAGATGATGAATATCATGATGCGATTGAAGGCACTTCAGCTCCAGTTGCTCCTATTCAAGGTGCTTCTGTAGAAACTCCTCATGTGCAGAATGTTGATACTGCTGAAGGGAATGCATCCACTTCTACGCCTATTTCCGGTGTGGAGTTGGTTGTTGATCTTAATATTAACAATTTGGGTATTAATACTCGTGTTCCTGAAAATCCTGAAATGAGGATTCACGATACCCATCCGCAGCAGAATATTATAGGAGATGTCCAACGCGGTGTGCAGACGCGTAATCAGGTGAGAAACAACCAGAATGCTGGTTTGTATTCAGCTATCAGAGAATCTGGTCTTCAAAATGATTGGTCCTTTGCGTGTTACGTTTCACAAGAAGAACCGAAATCTTGGAAGGAAGCCTTAAAGGATAATTCTTGGGTTGAAGCCATGCAGGATGAACTGCAGCAATTTCAAAAACTTGGTATTTGGAAGCTTGTTGAAAGGCCGGAGAACTACAAGAAAATTGGCACACGCTGGGTTTACAAATGCAAGAAGGACGATCGTGGAGTAGTAATTCATAACAAGGTGAGATTGGTTGTTCAGGGATTTCGCCAGATCGAAGGCATTGACTACAATGAAGTTTATGCACCTGTTGCACGTCTGGAAGCTATTCGGATCTTTCTAGCTTATGCTTCATTCAAAGGATTCAAAGTCTACCAGATGGACGTCAAAAGTGCTTTCCTTCACGGTGTGGTTCAGGAAGAGGTGCACGTCGAACAACCTCCAGGTTTTGAAGATCCTATTCACCCCAATCGGGTTTGGTTGCTCAACAAAGCTCTTTATGGTTTACATCAAGCACCTAGGGCTTGGTATGCAACCTTATCCAACTATCTTCTGGAGAATGGATTTCGACGAGGTCTTATTGATTGCACTCTCTTTATCAAGGAACAAGATGGAGATCTTCTGCTGGTGCAGGTATACATTGACGATATAATTTTTGGTTCAACTAATGATTCTTTGTGCAGGCAGTTCGAGCTTGTGATGCAAGAGAAATTTGAGATGAGCGCAATGGGGGAAATGAATTTCTTCTTGGGCCTTCAAGTACAACAAACCGAGTCTGGGATATTCATCCATCAGACTAAATATGTTGGTGACATCTTGAGCCGATTCCAGATGTCTGATGCAACGCCCATTTGTACCCCACTTCCGCAGAATCACGGGATTACTCCGGATCTGAAGGGTGAAAGCGTTAACTCTTCATACTATCACGCTATGATCGGATCTCTAATGTATCTCACAGCCTCGAGGCCTGGCATCATGTATCCAACGTGCCTGCTCGCAAGATATCAAGCCAACCCGAAGGCCTCTCATCTGTCAGTTGTCAAAAGGATTTTTCGCTATTTGAAGGGATGCCCTGACACCGGTCTTTGGTACCCTAGGGATGATAGCTTTGACTTAATTGCATACAGTGATTCTGATTTTGGTGGTTGCAAAATTGATGGCAAATCAACAACAGCGGGATGTCAATTCTTAGGAAATCGCCTGGTCACGTGGCAGTGCAAGAAGCAAACGTGTGTTGCTACATCAACTTGTGAAGCAGAATACATTACTGCCTCTAGTTGTTGCTCCCAAGTCTTGTGGATACAACAACAAATGCGCGACTACGGTTTTGAATTCCTATATACTCCTATTTTTGTTGACAACAATGCTGCCTTACAGATCACTAGAAATCATGTGCAGCATTCTAAGACCAAACACATCGAAATTAAATATCACTTCATACGTGATTGATTTGACAAAAGATTAATCGATGTTGTTAAAGTTCACACCGATCACCGACGTGCCGACCTGTTTACAAAAGCTTTTGATAAATCACGTTTTGATTATCTACTTTTGGTCAATGGCATTAAGGTGATACCCGAGTAACTTCTTTGGCTAATTGTTTTTGTAAATATTTTCTTTAAAAACTCTAAAAATAATTCAAAAAGATTTTCACCTTTTAGCATTTTAGGGGGAGTAAATTCAAGAAAATACAAAAACATCTGAAAATTTCAAAAACCCAAAAAGATGTCTTTACTTTCTGTCTTTCCGTTTGAAAAATTCAAAAATTCAAAAAAAAAAAAAAAATAGAAAATCAAAAATGAGTTTCTTGAAAAAGGAAGATGATGCTATTCACTGGTGTGGTCGGTCAACATATTCAAAATGTAAAACAAAAAAATTTGAGAAATGATAAGTATCTCTACTAACGATGTATCGGCAGGCTCATAATCAGACTAAAATGTGCAGGATAATACAAACCTAACAGACTTCAAGTCAGGTGGGAACCATTCATTGGCATATGGTCTTGGTACCGAAATTTCGTTTGAGAGATTGCCGAGGTTCTGAGATATTCGGTCTTTATGCTGCTTATCATCTGGGTATCATGGTTGTATCTTTTACCGAAAAATAACGGAGACGAAGTCTAGATCTTCCATGATACTATACATACGTGTACATACTGCATACGACCTCAATAAGTGATCAACAATCACATGTCCAAACAAAATAAGTGATAATATATCACATTTATCCGGGATTCAAGTTCGTCTCTCTGCTGTACAGTGTACTGACCTGTTCACGGACTTGCTCCTGTGCCCTCATGCATCGAAAATCAAGTTCCTCATCAATAAGTGATTCTATCACATAGGACTTGTTTTCAATAAAAAATAAGTGAGTATCTCACATTCTTTTATACGGTTAAACAGATGATAAACGGTATACTCACCGGTAAGATAAAATCTCGTGCATACCTTGATACGGGAATGTGTCGTGTGTGGATGAACACCGGTCGGTAAGTATAAATCATACCTTAACGTATCCCCTCGCCATGATTACATCTGATAAGTTGAGCTTATGTGGACAACAATACCGATAATTGTTATAGGATGCTTATCTTAATGTTAACTAACTGAACATCAAGAGCGTTTTGGCGTGACCGTACACTGATATGATTCTCTTACCATCGAAACTCACAAAAAGAAGCTTTGTATATATTTATTTATTGCTTTCCGTCTTTACATTTGAAAAATGAAAAATTCCAAAAAGATTTTAGGTGTGTTTTAATATAAACTTTATAAAAGCCAAAAAGATTTTGCTTCTAGTTTATTTTTGATTGACCGATGTTGGAACTCGAGTCTATCCTACCCAAAATCCTGATTATAAGCCGGAAAACAATTGCATCTTCATAAACAGTAGAAGTTAACAAATTTTGAAAGTTAAAGGATTAAAATTGATCAATTTTTAAAACTTTCAAACTGTTGTTGGTCGGTGTTTGATTGAGAGTTGGTCTCATATGTGTCGTTTGATTAATTTGACTATATTCCAAGCGGTTGTTCTCATTACGTTTTTAGCTCTGTTACGTGTGCAGATGTTGCATTCAAACCAGCTGAAAGTGAAGAGAGCGTGTTAGATAACAAGCCGTAAAGTGAAGACACGACATTGATGCAATCAGAAGATCATGATGATCGAGTTGCAGCTGATCACTCATCAACACCAAAAGTATTAAAGATCAAAAGATTCACGAGCATCATTCAAGGGGGAGTTTGTTGATACACTCCCTGCTTGTGAACACATGAAGACATCTGAAGATCCGACAACATGTGAAGATCGAACCATCACGAGTAGCGTCCAAGGGGGAGTTTGTTGGTACACTTTATGTGGACGCGACTCGATTCGGTTCGATTCAATTCGACTCGGTTAGGTTCAGCTCAAGCCCGACGTAGCGACATTCCTCCTTCGTGCGCCCCAGAGTTCGACTCGCGAAGCACGGAGAGCCGCGAACCAATTCTCGCTGACACATCACCATGACGTCATCATGATGATGTCATGTAGCTTGACAAAATGCATGCAACTATTGAAAGCATCCGTGAATACGTTGACTTAATAGTTGTTGTTGTGCAAAGTGCATTTATTGGGCCATTACTTGTTTTAACTGGGCTTGCCTATTGACAATGACTAGGCCTGAATCCAACAAAGATTGGGTCAAATAGAGCCCATCAAAGACTGATCCAATGTGACGAACACTCAATTGTTCGTCACACTCCTTGTACAATGAAGACTCCTTGCGACGAACACTCCTTCCGACGAAGACTCCACTGTTCGTCGAGATCATATGCATGACGAAACTCTATGAAACATCCTGCTTTTGACGAAACTTCTGTTATGACGAAACTCCTTGAAGTTTCGTCATCATGATCTTTCGCCATGAGGTTTCGTCGGCTCCATGAATGTTTCGTCGTATGATGATGTTTCGTCGGCTGCACAAGAGTTTCGTCGTCTCTGTCCCTATATATACAGCACCAAAGACACACAGACAGAGAGAACACACAAGAGAGAGAGAAAACCGAGAGTTTAGTTGTTTTTCGTATTGTATCATTCTGTAACTAAACTCTGTCGATATCAATATACAACCGTTAAACGTTATATCTTTGTGTTGTGTTTATCTCTCGCTCGGTTTGTATCGTAACGTGGATTGCGCACTCGTTACGGTATTTGAAACAAGATCTCGTAGTTGTACGGCGATCCGAAAACGGACCTACATGTACCTATTAAGATATCCTTTTAAGTTATAAAAGTGAATTAGTAGTATGCATGAATGCAATGTATCTTCGGTTATTAGGGTGTAAGGGGTGCATGCCTAATGAGATGGGGGGAAATTTTACTCACCCAATCATAATATGCCATGTCATTTCCCCTCTTGCCCATAAACACAAGGGGTGATTTCCCCCAAACCATTTAAAAAAAGAGAGGGGTGATTGGTTGAGAAGATACTGGGCCCCACCTGTCACGGCCCCCGACTCGGTTTGACCCGTTCCAGGAGCCGCGGGACAGAAATCCCGTGGTATTTAATTAACAGCGGAAGTTTCTTCAGGATCTTTTTAAAACTGAAATATTTCCCGATTATTTTATTTCACAATTCGGGATAAAACCCGGTAATTTACAATATTGAGATTTCATGAAGAAATCTTTTATTTTACAAAACATGTTTCTTTATTTTATACTGAGCCACTTCCTTAAGCTGATAGTGCTTCACGGCACTTTTCCTGGATCACAACAGATCACCTGAAACATGTTTGAAAAAGGTTTTGTCAGCGGGAAATACTGAGTGAATCATTCTATTTACTAAAATGACACATTTGTTATAATTTACAGTATTAAGAGCAATTACAATGTTTCAGATATCAACCAACTACCCTCGGTATTTGTCACTCGACTCGTTTCTGTGACTATGGTCATATCACCCATTGGCTAACTCGTTGTCCAATGGTGAAGATTATCAAGTAATGTATACAAAACCCCACATACCGGCTGTAATATGGTGATTACAAAGACTTAATCCCTGTAATTATAACTTTGAAAATAACAGGATTTTGAAATTAATTTGATAAAAGAGAATGACTCACATTGCAGATTTAACAGAGCTTATCCTACTAATTAGCCTTGATAACCTAGTTTAAATAATCAGGCACACAAACTAGGTTAGTAACTTAATACAGCATTTCCGATAACTCACGAGATTACAACCTTCACAACGAATGACAAAGTGCGATACTTAAACATCCATCGATTTAACGACGAATGACAAAGCATAAACCCTAATGTGGGCAGCACTTAAACATCCATTGGATAGTTTAATCGATCGGACATTGAATCGTAGCAGCGATCGAGTTATTACCCTGAATTGTGGCAACACTTCGTGATCAGTGTGTGTTTTTATAGTAAACAGCGTCTAAGTGATTGTACGTAACGAATTTTATCGTCGTAACATGCAAACAGTTCAAGTCCCAAACCCTGGTATTTATACTTGAAAATTGGTCCCCCCCGCGTGTCGCGGAAGGTGTCGCGGATCCTGTCGCGACTCGCTTAGGGTGTCAACCTATCCTAGAGTAGCCTTGTCACTAGTATAGGCTTGCTGAGTTGATAGTTCGTTAATTCTCATATTTGACAACGCATTTTAGAGATAATCGTTAGTTAGGGTTTACCCTCCTTAAGTTTTAGGGGCCCTAATCCTGATCCAAATGTTCTGAAAATTTTAGGGATTATACAGAATCACTTGGGTTTCTCAATTAGGGCTTCCTATTGGACAATTTAATTAAATAAATATGACTTTTGATGAGAGTTGTTACACCACCACTTACCCCGCTCCCTCATCTTTGCCACATGCGGCAATCTTTCCCCGCAAAACTCCTCCAACCCATCTTTACCGCGCGGCAACTTGGTGTGGCGGTGGACTTCCCATGCGGTAACTCCTTTTGCCGCTTCCTTTGCCGAGACCACCCCGGACACCCTTATACATCGGTTAAATGTAGAGGGTTTGTTCGGCTAACCGTTATTTTAATAAACAACTTCAGTTTTGTCAATGATAGAAATATTAATAATGTAAACCGACCCATTAAACTTTGAATTACACTTTTTATTTTTGAGTCTTACGTAATATATTTCAATAACCAAAAAAACCGAACCGAACCGATGCCAAACCAAAATAACTGAAACCGAAATCGTACGGTTTTCAAAAACCAAAAACCGAACTTTCGGTCACGGATTTGGTTTTACTCAAAAGCCAAACCGAACCGAATCGTACACATCCCTATCACACATGTATAGTGTTTAAGTTATTGAACATTTGACTATAATACACATCGCACTCATTACTTCTAACGTTGTCTCCTATCGTTTCATGCCCTTTCACTCCACATTACTCTTACGTCATAAAGTAACCATCATCCTACTAAACAAATCTCCACCCCACTTTCTTTCACAAACACCTACTATGGTTTCACCCCTTTCACTACCCAATAATAGGGATGAACACGGTACTCGTTCGGTACCGAAAGTACCGGTACCGAAAAACGAGAAAAATTGGTACCGGTACCGAATATAGCGGTTCGGTACCGGTACGGGACCAGTACTTACCGGTGTTTTACCCGTCAATACCGGTACTGGTACCGAAAACGGAGAAAATGGGTACCGGTACCGAATATACCTGGTACGGTACTGGTTCGGTACCAGTACCTGATACCAAATGCTCATCCCAACCCAATAAAATAATACTACTTTTAAATAAGTTAAAAAAACAAACAAAAAATTATGATTGGTTGAGAAAAGCAAGGACCCCACCATACAAGCCCCTCCACCACGATTCCCCCTCCATGCCTACCCCCACCACGCCCACTTCCCCGCCCCTTTCTCCGGTGTTCCCTGCCCTCTCACGCCATGCCACTTGCCACCTAGATGGGGCGTTAGTTGATAGTGTACATTATACAATTGGTAAAATTGGACCTTTGGCATACTAAAATTGTATAACTGGTCAAAATATATTAAACCTTAAACTTAAAACGGGTCCAAATAGACCAACATCACCACCTAGGGCTGCAAACGAACCAAACAAACACGAACAAGTCCTTGTTCGTGTTCGTTTGTTAAGAAATATATGTGTTCACGAACGGTTCATGAACGCTTACCGAACAAGATTTTATGTTCGTGTTTGTTTGTTAAGGAAATGAACTTGTTCGTGTTCGTTTGTGTTTGTTTGTTAATTTTAGGCAACGAATGAAAACGAACGATAATTAACACAAATGAGCACAAACTAAGTTCATGAACACAAACACTAACAAACGAACACAAACAAACGTTCATGAGCAAAATATATAATACATTGACACTTACTAAATATTTTATTTGTCGGAATTTTGAAGTATTTAAATAAAATATAAAAGCTAAGAAAACTAATGAACTATCGAACACAAACAAACACGTTACTGAACGTTCACGAACATAAATAAACGAACGCACCCTTTGTTCATGTTTGTTCATTTAACTAAACGAACGGAATTTCTTGTTTGTGTTCGTTTGTTTAATAAACAAACGAACACAAACGAACTTCCCGCCGAACAGTTCACAAACTGTTCGCCAAACGTTTGGTTCGTTTGCAGCCCTATCACCACCTATTGCTTGTCGACTTCACCTATATCGCCATCGTTACACCATAACCGCTGGCAAGAAGTGTGACAAGCAACCATGATACGACACATGTACCAAGTGGTTAGGGTTAAATGCTTTAAACAAAAACATAAATATCTAAGGGTGTTAGGAGTGGTTAAACACCTTAGAGTGGCAAACCAAAAAAACGACCAATCAGAGCGCGCCATGTCAATCAGTAAAAAGTGTTTAAACTTTGCTGAAAAGTGTTGGCAATGGTTTAAACATTTGCTGAAGTGGTAAACTTTTTTTTTATTTTCTGTTTTTTTTTAATTCTAGATAAAATGAAAAAAACATCAAACTTTTATAAATAAAAATAAAGCATTACATTTTAAATAAAATCTAACTTAAAAAAAAAAAACTAAAAATCACAAGGCCATCCATATTTTTTTGCGATCTCACGTTTCTAGCGAGTGTAATTTCCAACATCGCAGGGTGAACATGGGTTGGTTAAAATAAAATGGAGGTTGGGTTTGATTCGCAAACCCAAGGTGGGGATGAAACGGGACACTAGAACCACCCGAACCACGTTTATCTTGAGCCCTCGACTTCGAACCGGACCCTACCATTTTTTTCTTGCCTTCACCTTTATTTGAGCCTTCCATTTTTTTGAAAAGATTTGAAAAAAAAGAGAGTGAAATGTAGTAAAAATGGATGAGATTGATGTTTGGTGAAAATTGATTTGAAATTGTTTAATTTATAAAGGTAAAAAAGATTTTTTTTAATACCCAACAACATTATAGCCGTTTGAAACTTTGGTCCCCGCGTCGGCATGCACTCCCCGATCCACACAAGTCACGGCATCGGCAAGGGGTTGGCGGCGGTGTTTGCCGCGCGGCAACCCGCTTTGCCGCACCCTTTGCCGACTCCACTCCTAACACCCTAAGTAGCGAAGTCACATAATCCTAATACTACATTATATGATGAAAACACGTTGTGTACTGGGTGAGGATAAAGCTAACAACGCCGTTAAAAATGACGTGTTTTTGTACACACCTAGTTCAAAACGCTTTAAAAATGTTTTTCTAAAATACATCAATAAGGTACTCAAATTAAATAGAAAAAAAATGTGTAATTTCATAAATATATGTTTTTCCCAAAAATAATAAGTGTATAAAAGTTATTTACATTTTTATAAAACTAACTCAAATACAATAATTGTGGTTTTCACATTTTAACCGTTGATTATATCTCATCTCACCCTGAATTAGGTATTTAAACTTGTTACTTGATCATTCTTCCTTTATATATGTGTGTCATGGAGAGAATGTTAAGAGATGTTGGTCACTGACAAAACATGTGACATGAGGAGGAAAGCAAGAAAAGAAAAGGAAAAATTAAGACATTTTCAATATATATATAATAAAATACTTTTTATTTTCTACATAAGCTTCGTACTTTTTAAATGATTTATGATATCATTTGATTTTTAAAAACCACCTCACTAGAAAACTCAGACTTGCTACGCATTTGCAACAAAACATTAATGTTGGAAAAAGTCCCGTCGAAAACTATTTACTACACAATTGCTACAAATTTACAACAAAACCGTGACAAAATTAAATGTTTTTGGTTTTTGTCACTACTTTTTAAATGATTTTGTCAAATTTGTGACGCATATTTTTCCGTAGTAAAATGGCCACTTTTCTAGTAGTGTGACCAGTTAACCCTCTATGGTTCCGCCCCTACTATGATTAGCAACATTCGTTGATATACGAATCGACGTGAATAGCGAAAAACACGACAACGATGATACCCAAACAAAAGCATGTGCTATTAATACTTCATAGTGACAACCTTCAACACATTAGACAACCATGGATGTAACCCACAAATGCATGTGGATCCATTCTTATTCAGCACACAAACATAAAAACACAAACATAATTCAAACACCACTACTTGTTTGGGCTTCTGGTTTCATCTTGATCCTTAGCAGCTGCAGTTGGTACCACACTTGCAGTTGTCACCACACTTGCAGTTGCAGTTTCCACCCTCAGCAACAAAGCTGCCCTCACTTCCCTCAGCAAACCTACACATATATTCCATTAAAATGAATAAACATAAACATTAATTAATAAACACAAACAAATCATTATGAAATCAAAGTTTATATCTAGAGGTGTAAACGAGCCAAGTCGTCTGTGAGTTACTAAAAATTGACTTGCTAAAAGCTTGAATTGAGCAGAGATTAAACAAGCTCGAGTCTAAACCAGACGTATATTTATAAAAAAATTTATATAATATTTTAAATGTAACTAGTTCTGTTTTTAATCCACCAAGGATTAGGAGCATATATTCTATTTTGCAAATCAAATTTAAAGTTAATATTCCTGAATGGCGAGGCTGATGGTGTTTTGTTTTTTTCCGGATCAAATTTTTTGTAATATTCCTAAAGTGCTCAAAATCACCAATTTCCCAATCTCAATTGGTTGTGAGTTTTTGCTTTTTCAAATATCTTAAATATCTTTATATAATAATTATAAAAAAACATTTATAAAAAATAACTAAATAATATATCGTATATTTATATATAAAAATTAAATAAATATGTAGATAAATAAATTAATAAATATGAAAAACTACTCGCTAGCCGAGCTCAAGCTTTAAATATAGAGCTTGAAAAGAGCCAAGCCTAGTCAAGCTCGGCTCAGCTTGTTTACACCGTTAGCTATATAATTCAGTTGTAATGTGACGATGTCACGTACATCTGTTTTGGGGCAACACCGTCAACGATCATGGCGGTGGTGGCCGAAACCTCAACATCAGGGTACATTCCGCATCTGCAAACACAAATTAAAATTCAGTAAAACCATCCATCAATGAAACGAACTTGATAAAAGACTGGACAACACGTCAACACGTACCCGTTGCAGCCGCTGCCGCATGAGCAGCTTGAGCCGCACCCGCACTTTCCGCTGCAGCAAGACATGATTTAGAGAGGGTATTGAAGGGTTTTGTTGTGTGTTTTTGATTGAGTTTGTTGAATCTTGATGGTGTTAATGGGATGAAGGGTGGTGATATATATAGTGTTTTGTGGTGAGGATCGACCGTACACGTGTAAGGATCTAAGGGTAGTTACGTATATAGAGAATTGTTGGGTTTGTCACTTTCATGCAATGGACCAGATTATCAAAGTTAGTGTAACTAAATGAAACCGTTCATTTCAAAGCAAAGCCATTGTTTTTTCCGGAAAATCATGAAAATGATTCATAAAGGTTATGCACTATTTACATGAAATATAGATTCTTTTCTTTTATTTAAAAAAAAAGTTGAAGCAAAAAAGGCAAAACAATTTTAAAACTACTCCCTTTGTCTACGTTTGAACATAAAACATCTCCTCTAAAAGTCATGTGTCATAACCAAGTGGTTAACTTCATATTGGCAATAAAAGGGTTTATTATGCTACATAATATTTGAAACGAGTAGAGACGTTAAATAATTTAACATATGTTATAATTATATACGTAAAAACTTATATAACGATGACATGTAAATATAGTAATAATGATAATTTTTTTTGATATCTATATATAGTTTTTTCCATTCAACGAATTTTGACAAGTTTTACCCTTTACAAGAAATTTTGTTGCACGTTTTGTCCTTTAAGCTTAACCTAGTTAGATTTTCTTGTTAAATCTTGTCACCCAAGGGTATTTTAGTCTTTTTACCAATTTATTTAATATTATTTAAAAGAATAAAAAAATATTTTAGGGTTGACTCTTGAAATAAATGGGTAAAAAGACTAAAATACCCTTGGGTGGCAAGATTTAACAAGAAAATCTAACTGGGTTAAGTCTAAAGGACAAAACGTGCAACAAAATTCCTTGTAAAGGGCAAAACTTGTCAAAATTCGTTAAAAAGAACACCGTCTGATAAATAGTATTAAGATAAAGGACAAAACTTGTAATTTTTCCTAAAAATTATGGTAAATTTAAGGAAAGTTATCTTACCTTCCTCTTATTCTTCTTGACTTTTCTTTTTAAGTTTTTGTTGGAGCAAAATCATCTGAGTTCAATAAGGGATTTTACTACAGTGTGTATCCAGTAAAATTATGCATGGCCGGGTTACCATCGTCTTTTGTGTTTACAGACGTGAGTGACCTTTTGCCATTGGGTTGACTCATTTGATAGGGCTTTTGTTGGTCATTAAAAAAACGACTTAAAGTTCTATTTTAGATTTTAGTTGTTCAAATCTAAGTAAAGTTGTCTTTACCTTCCTCTTGTTCTTATGTTTCTTGTCTATTTTTCCTTGAGTTTTCCTATCAAACATAAGGTTCTATTTTACATAAGTGTGTGATTAATACAATCGCAAATTGAACTAGACATACATGATTAAACCAAACTCAAACTCATATATGATCACAAATTGAACATCAATTTGATGCTATTTAAGTTGATTTTATATTCAAATTTATAGAAAATATATTAATAGTGTTTAAATAAAGGTAACCCAAAATTCACAATGTAGTTAGCAATGACATATTATCAATAAAACCGTAATTTTAAATAGAGGCGAAAACGTAATTTTAGAATGGATATAACATAATAAACTGGTTGGTCTAATGGGGGAGTGCCAGGCGAAGTCGTAATTTTGAATTTAGGGCAAGATCGTAATTTTGAGATGGGGACAAAAAACGTAATTTTATTTTGAGTTGTGGACAAAAACGTAATTTTAAAATGGATATAAAATAACAAAACGTGTTGGTCCAATGGGATAGTGTTAGGCAACTGCCGGACACTATTCCCCCATGTTGAAAATGTATAAGTAGTAAATGTACAACCATAAGATTAAGTTTTACACTACAAAGTATATGTTAACATGCATAAGGTACAATTTCATCGAATATGCCTTGTTGTCAAATTTACTATCACCAAGGGTGGGTTTATGGGCGTTATTCTCTTTTGGAACAAAAGACTGGTCATTGAGACTCCACCATACTTTTTAGAAAAGCCACACACTTTTTCTTCTTATTTTATCCAATTGAATTTCAAGCCTTTGGACTTTATTCACGATAAGACCCCGTAGTAGGGCATTTTTTTTTAAATAAAAAAAAAACGTACGCCCCCCATTACATAGGGCGTTATTTGGCGTGTTTTTTGAAAAAAATATTGATTTGGCGTTTTAAATAGAATGCTGAATTGTGCATAGGGGCGAGAGATATAACCGTTGCCAACGGTCAATTCTTTAATATTTTTATTTTTTTTACTTCCAAAATTTACCCACTATATATATACTACCAACTTTTTCCTATTTTTTATAAAAAAACTCACACTTTCTCTCCTACTTCTTCTATATTTTATACAAACATGCATCCATTCCGACCCCCCTTTGGTGTCCCCGCAAGACCCATGAACCCGAACACAACCCAACCGCAACACGCGTATAACCTTCAAGACATGGACTCGAGCATGTTAACGTACGCGGCTTACTTGAGTGGCGCCACTCCGTTCGTGCCTTCCACCTTCGGCTTTGGTCAAGCCGGCGGGTCGCAACCTTCACAACAACAAGCAGAACCTGATGTCGATGTCGTGCCGGAGACGCAACCCGAACCGGTGCCAGAGAAATCGAAACGCGGCAGAAGGTCGCATAAGAAGAAGGAAAAGGACGAACCTCGACGTAAAAATACTCACCTTAAATGGACAAAGGAGGAGGAATTCACGTTGACTCGGGCGTGGCTCGACGTTTCGGAGGACCATGAAATTGGTAACTTTTATATTTTTTTTACTTATTTTTTACTTATATTTTTAACATCCAAATTATATTTTACTTTTGTTTTTTCAATTTGTAGCAAACTTTCAAACGGGCCCCGTTTTTTGGGATAGGGTTCGTGCACTCTTTTATAGCACGTGGGGTCAAGGCGAGCATCGGGATAAAGATTCCATTTCTAGCAAATGGACCGACATCAACAACAAGTGTCATGCCTTCCAAGAAGTGTACCAACGTAACTACGATAATCGCCCGAGCGGTGAAGGTGACGTCACGATTTTAACGAAGACTTTGGACGAGTACGAGAAAACGAAATGCCATTTTCCCGTACTATAAGTGTTGTGATCTACTACGAAAAAGTCCAAAGTGGGCGCTAGTAGATACCATGACGTCTAGTAGTAGACGTCGAGCTAAACGGTCAAAAACATCATCCTCCGTTGACCCTGAAACACCGACATCGGATGCCCGCAATGTCGATCTAAATGAGGTGGTGGACGTTGACGAGGAACTTGAAGAAGAGTTGACCCGACCGCCCGGTAGAAGAAAGGATACGCGAATGTCACACCCCGATATTTCCACATATTACCGGTGGGCCCGGCGGGGAGTATCGTGACGTAGTTGATATCATCATAGTCAATACACACAATATAATAGCACAGCGGAAGGCTTGGTGAATAAACTATTACAAACCATAATGTCTGAGTGTTCGAGTGAAAGAATATACAGACTGGAATGTAATAAGATCCACAGGTGGATCATAAATAAATACAAAGAAACAAAATAACAGACTTCAGGTATCTACGGATTTGCAAGATCCTTTTATGACACCTAATAGCTCCAGCCTATTACGAGAGGTACCTGTCAAATCAGTCTTTAAGAAAATACGTCAGTTTACACTGGTAAATACAATTAACTGACTCTTTTGAAAACATTTATGAAAATTGATTTAAGTGCACATGGCACAAATCTTTTATAACTTGGGACAATTATTTAAATATAATCTTGTATACAGATTTACATGTTTGTCATACATATGGGGCCGGTTTGGAAGCCGGTCAAGATTAACCGACTCACCACTTATAGAACCCACAAAGGAGTTATCCCCAACATGTGGGTTTATATTTTAGCATTTGCATCTGTCAGGTGTATGCCTACACCCCGTGCATAGGTCGTGGCCATTTTCAAATGAAATGAGCCGAGGATATCCAGGACACGGTCGAATTAACCCCCAATGCTTATGTTATCAAACAAGACAGATTAAAACGGGTTATGTAAATTTATTAACCACAATCCGATTAAATGATTTCATACCCGACCAAGTGGTATTATTATAATACCATATCTCAAGCCCGTATAAGGGAAAATAAGTTAAAAGTATTTACCTGATGCTAGCAGTAAAAATCCTAAAGCTTTTCGAAGGCACCTTGTACCGGAAGCTATTTAATCTGTATAGAAGGTTTATTAACCTATTAGGATGCTAACGGGTCTTTAATTAAGTCAAAGACTTAGACCGGCTAGCTAGAAGAAAACCTTACGGTTCTAAACGCTCGATTAAGCGGAGACCGGAATAGAATGTGGTTTAGACCCGACAAGCTTGGATACTTGTATAATATGGGTAGACTAATCACATTCTGGAAATTGAGGATTTAATGATAAGGTTTGACCCGTTTCGACTATTTTATGTAAACTAGTCACATAAGCCGATCCGAACGCGTAAACGCGTAGCGGGTAACCAAATAAATTATATATACATGTCTTAATCATTATTATGCTCAAAATATGTTAATACATCAGTAAGATGTTAACATATATGCCCAAAAAGTAATTTAAACCAAAATAAGTCCCATAAGGGCATTTTGGTAATTTTAATGCCCATAAAAGAGTTTAAATATAAAACTGAGTTTCAGGTCTGATTTAATTAGTAAAAATATGTATTTTTATGAGTTATATCAGTAGGGTATTTTATATGTGTGAAATTTATCTTATATAACCAAACTATGCACCGTAGGGGCATTTTGGTAATTTCACATAGGCTTTAAAGGTCAAAATAGACTTCTGAGTTCAAAAACTTTGGCTTACTGTTTAATTATATAAATTAGCTTAAAACATCAGTGGGTAATAAGTTTTATATGCCAAAAATAGTTTTGACCCATACTAGGTGCTAAAAATGCTTAAAAGTCAGTTTAAAGGGATATTTGGGTTAAAATAAGAAATCTGAGTTTTTTATCAGTATATTAAGTTCAAAATATTTTATTTATCATATAGAATCTGTAGCAAAAGGTTTGGCATTGAAAAGTTATGTAAAACTCATTTTATGCATGAAAAGCGTAAAACCGACAATTACCGAAATCAAGCTATAATCCTATGTTATGCTCAGCTTAAAAATAAATAAAAATCTTCAAAAATCCCACAATATTATTTTACATCACTAGGTAAAAAGTTTGGTATCACGGGTTTAGATAGGCTTTATGCTAATTACGCCATTTAAATAATAAAAAGTTCCTTAATTACGCTATTGAGCATAACTCCTATTCTAGACCTCCAAATGATGTCAAATTTTCGGAACATGTCTAAATATCAGTAGCAAAGGTGTTAGTCCATTCACATTGCTAAAAATCTCAGTTGTATGTCAAAAAGGCGTTTATGGCATTATTAAGCAAAATTACGATCAAGTGCATATAATTCAAACCACTAGGCACCATGCAATATAACCACAGAGAGTTATACTACTAAGTAATGTGGTCCTAATGGAAGCTTAAAACATGGGAGAATTAAGCTTAAAAGGGTCAGAACTGAAAGTCAAAGCAAAGTCAAGCTTTTGCGACTTTCGGTTATAAACTGACCTTAGACTATTAATTGTCGGGTTAGGATTGATAAAACATGTTTAATTATTAATTACCAAGTCATTACAATGTTAAAATATAATTTAGAACCTCCGGTTTATTAATTTTAATCATTTTTAACCATTCTGTCCAGTTTGACTTTTTGTCAAACTATTTTGACCCGACAATTGACCAGTCAAACGAGATAATTAGGAGATACCCTTTTAAGGGTTAATCACCTACACTAATGTGGTCTTTTAACCACTTTCAATTTGATCAGTGGTTAAACCATATGTAATTAAAACGAAAGTCAAACTAAATTTACGATAAGTTTGACTTTAGAGTAATTAGGCTAATTAAAACGACTAAACAAGAAATAAGAGGCTTACTAAAGGTCCTAGCAGTCTTTTTTACACTTCAAAGTCTTCTCCTTGTCCTAAGCAAGCTCCAGGAGTTGTAGAATGGCAAATGGTTGCTAGTGTGCTTGTGAACTCAAGAACTAACTTCTATATATAACCATTCACAAGATCATAGATCATCTCCAGGTGTTATTGGAGGCCCTGGGATCACCCCAGGTGTCCTAGCTAGTGAATTTAACCGACTTACAGCTCCCTAGGTCGATACAACCTAAGTTAAGGCGGTGGAACAGCTTAACCCGCACCTGGCACTCTGGCAGCCATTTTCTGATCTGGGCATGCTGAGGCGGGGCGCGTAAAGGTAGGGGATCCTTTACGCGGGCCGCGTGGACCAGGTTAACTGTCCAAACAAGTTTCAAAGCTGGCAGAATCAGTCCCTGATCGTTTTTAATCCTTTTTAACCTCGTTGTTGACATGTAGGGCCCTTGTAGTTAGTTTGTTGAAGCTCAAGGATGAATAAACAAACTTCGTTAGGCTCGGGTTCGTTAAATATCACTATAAAAGTAAGTTTCGTCAAGTTGACACTTATAGCCCAAAGTCTTGAAAACATGCTTAACGATCTCGAAACCACGTGAAATTTCACTTATTCTTAAGAGTATATTTGAATATTCCGAAGCCTCGGTTTCGTTAAAAGGTCACTCAGAGGTCTGAATCGACATGTTGACACGTTTAACCCTTGTAATTTAATAATCTTCTTATTATTTTCATATACGGCTTCTTATATCCAATCAATCACTCGTTTAAGAATATATTCATCATGTATGGTCATTCAGAGGCACTAGTTTGGCATGTTGACACTTTTAGTCCTTGTGGTTTCATAGTTTCACTGTTCGAAAATTTTAGTCCTTCAAACTCAATCTTTCATACCTTTAGAGTTTAGGACACGTGTCTTTACATAATTGGACACGTTTTTACGTGGTGTTACATCCTCACACCTTAAAAGAAATCTCGACCCCGAGATTTACTGGAATAAGTGAGGGTACTTTTGTCGCATAGTGGACTCAACTTCCAATGTATATTCGGGACCTCTACGGGCATCCCATTTGACCTATACTATAGGTACATGCTTCCTTCGGAGCTTTTTAACTTGTCGATCCTCGATCGATATAGGTCTTTCAACGAATCTCAAGCTTTCATCAATTTGTACGTCTTTATGAGACATAGCTAGAGATTCATCGGCTAGGCATTTCCTGAGATTACAAATGTGGAACACATTATGAATTCCACTCAGCTCATCTGGCAAGTTTAGCTTATAAGCTACACTGCCGTCACATTCGATAATCTCGAATGGTCCAATATACCTAGGGCTTAACTTACCCTTTTTACCAAAACGCATCACACCTTTCCAGGGTGATACTTTCAGTAAGACTCTATCGCCAACCTCAAACTTTAGAGGCTTTCGCCTTTCATCAGCATAACTTTTCTGCCTATCCCTGGCAGCTTTCAGGCGATCTCGAATCTGGACAATCTTGTCCATTGTTTCAAGGACTATATCAGGTCCTGATAACTGGGCCTCTCTTACTTCCGCCCAACAAACAGGCGTTCTGCATTTCCTACTATATAATGCCTCAAAAGGCGCAGCCTGAATGCTCGTATGGTAGCTATTGTTATAGGAGAACTCGATTAAGGGTAGATGATCATCCCAACTACCTCCTAAATCAATAACACATGCTCGAAGCATGTCTTCCAATGTTTGAATTGTACGCTCACTCTGCCCATCAGTCTGAGGATGGTAAGCAGTACTGAAGTTCAAACATGTGCCCAAAGATTGCTGGAAGCTTTTCCAAAAGTGAGAGGTGTACCTAGTATCTCTATCAGAGATAATGGACACCGGTACTCCGTGAAGAGCTACAATCTTGTCTACGTACAACTGGGCTAACTTGTCGGAGCTATTGGTCTCCTTGATGGGCAAGAAATATGCTGACTTAGTTAGTCTATCAACAATAACCCATATGGTATCATTTCCATGCCTTGTTTTAGGTAACTTGGTTATGAAATCCATGGTTACCATCTCCCACTTCCATGTAGGAAGTTCTGGTTGTTGAAGTAGACCTGAAGGCTTTTGATGTTTAGCTTTAATCTGAGCACATGTCAGGCACTTAGCTACATGTGTGGCAATAGATTTCTTCAACCCTATCCACCAATAATTTGCCTTTAAATCATGATACATCTTGTCACCTCCAGGGTGAACTGAGTATTTGGAGTTGTGAGCTTCCTAGAGGATTACATCTCGAAGTCCTCCATGAATAGGAGCCCAAATTCTTCCATTCATTCTGAGAATTCCATCCTTCCCAGGCTCTAACTGCTCAGCAGTTACACCCAACTTTTCATTTGGAAGATTAACTTCCAAAACAACATCTTTCTGTGCAGCTAATGGTATTTCATTCAGACTATTCTTCAACTCAATGCTCTTGGCATTGATCCTGATTGGTTTAACTCTTTCGTTTCGGCTTAGAGCATCAGCGACTACGTTCGCTTTACCTGGATGGTAGCGTATCTCGCAATCATAGTCATTTAGAGTTTCCATCCAACGGCGTTGTCTCATATTGAGCTCTTTTTGATTGAACAAATGTTGGAGACTTTTGTGATCCGAGTATATCACACATTTAGTTCCATATAAATAATGTCTCCATAATTTAAGTACGAATACAACAGCACCCAATTCCAAATCATGGGTGGTGTAATTCTTTTCATGCACCTTCAGTTGTCTTGATGCATAGGCAATCACCTTGCCACGCTGCATAAGTACACACCCCATGCCGGTGTGTGAAGCATCACAATATATGACAAACTCTTCAATCCCTTCGGGTAAAGTTAACACTGGAGCATTACTCAACTTTTGCTTAAGAATCTTAAAAGATTCTTGTTGTTTCGGACCCCAATCAAATTTTACATTCTTACGGATCAAAGAGGTCAATGGTGCAGCTATCCTTGAGAAGTTTTCGATGAATCTTCTATAGTAGCCTGCTAAACCTAGAAAGCTACGAATTTCGGTTGGAGTCTTGGGTGCTTCCCAATTCATCACGGCTTCTACCTTAGCGGGATCTACTTGGATACCTCGCTCACTGACAACATGTCCAAGAAATTGGACTTCGCGAAGCCAGAATTCGCATTTGGAGAATTTAGCATACAATTTCTCCTGTTGAAGCAATCTTAAGATACATCGAAGGTGCTTCTCGTGATCAACTTGGCTACGAGAGTAGATAAGTATGTCGTCTATAAAGACAATGACAAACTTATCTAAATATGGCTTGCAGACTCTATTCATGAGGTCCATGAATGCTGCTGGCGCATTAGTAAGCCCAAATGGCATCACTAAAAACTCGAAATGTCCATACCTCGTTCTGAATGATGTCTTTGGCACGTCTTCAGTTCTTACCTTAAGTTGATGATACCCAGATCTCAAATCAATCTTTGAGAAATAGCTCGCCCCTTGGAGCTGATCAAATAAATCATCGATCCTGGGTAAAGGATAACGATTCTTGATCGTTACCTTATTCAATTCACGATAATCAATGCATAAGCGCATTGATCCGTCCTTCTTTTTCACAAACAGTATTGGAGCTCCCCAAGGCGAAGAGCTGGGTTGAATGAAACCTTTATCCAGTAAGTCGTCCAATTGAGTTCTGAGCTCTTTCATTTTTGTAGGCGCTAGACGATAAGGAGCTCGTGCTATAGGTGCTGATCCTGGGAGAATGTCTATCCTGAACTCTACTTGCCTCTCAGGAGGTAGTCCAGGTAATTCATTAGGAAAAACATCAGGATATTCGGAGATAATTGGAATATCTTCAATTTTAGGCTTCGGGTCATTCACAGTCACTTGTGCCATGTAAATGACACATCCACTTTTCAAACACTGTGATACTTTGAGAATAGACACGTTGCTAGGCAATCCATATTGCGTGTCTCCTTGAATAGTGACAGATTCACCAGAAGGGGTTTTGATAATAACTAGCTTTTTGTCGCAGGAAATTTGGGCTTGGTTATGAGACAACCAATCCATGCCTAAAACTATATCAAACCCAGCCAATTTCATTGGCAAGAGGGACAGCGGGATATAATGATTCTTAAAGGATATAGAGCATCCATCAAGAAGAGTTGAAGTTGTTTCTAAGGTACCATCGACAAGTTCTACCTCATATTTTATGTCTAGAGTCTTAATAGGTAGATTCAATAACTTACAGAACTTATGGTCTACGAAGGACTTATCAGCACCGGAATCAAATAAAACTCTAGCATAATTATTATTGATGAGGAAGGTACCTGTTATGACGTTATCGTCGTTCACTGCTTCCCTCGCGTTCATCTGAAAAACTCTCGCGTTGTTCTTCTTTGCCTCCTCAGGCTTCTTAGCATTCTTGGGGCAATTGGTTTTAATGTGCCCCTTTTCATTGCAACCGTAGCAGGTTGCATCCTTGATATTTCGGCACTCAACAGACTTGTGCCCCTTCTTTTTACAAATCCCACATGGTTTAGCCTGTGGGTCCTGGTTGCACTTCCCAAAGTGCCTCTTATTGCAGGTTTTGCATCTGGGCTTATCACTTGACTGCCCCTTCTTGGAATTAAAGTTCCCTTTTCCTTTCTTGTTTGACTGAGGAGACTTATCTTCCTCTCTCTTCCTCTTCCCATCATCAGCGGTTTTCATTACCCTACTCCTCACAACATCAAGAGTGAGGGACAAAGATAGATCTACAGCAGACCTATAAGTGGCTGGCTTTGAAGCCTTAACATTCCCTTTTACTTCAGGGGCCAAACCACCGATGAAACGCGCAATGCGTTTGGGTTCAGGAGTGACTAAATATGGTACTAGTCTTGACATTGAATTAAAACTAGTCACATAGGATCTACAATCTAGATCCTTCATCACTAAGGTGAGGAAGTCAGTTTTTATCCGCTCAACTTCATGCTGAGGGCAATAGGTTTCCTTAACCAAATCAACAAACTTGTTCCATGACAGATTGTACAAAGGAATCTTCCCGGTGGCTTGCACTAATGCTTTCCACCAAGTGAGGGCATCGCCCTTAAAGGATTGAGACACAAACTTTACTATATCCTCCTTAGCACATCCGATGATGTCTATCACCGTCTCCATCTCGTCCAACCATTTCATACAATCAATCGCTCCCTTTTCTCCCGTAAAATCTCTTGGTTTACAGGAGACAAAGTACTTGTAGGTACAACCATTGGTGTACCTGGGAGTCGGCTCGAGGACAATCTGCCTCTTGGGCTCACTGCCCTGATTAGACGAGTGCTGAGACTCACTTTTCTTATGAGTATGAGGTTGAGAACGGGATTTTGAATGAGTTTGAGACCGAACAATACTCGATTCTTTGAACTTATCATCCACAGCCTGAGCAACCGCTGCGATTATCATTGCTTGCAGTTCGGCACCAGTGATACTAATCCTGGTGTTATTTCCTTCTGCGGGATGACTGTTTGCTTCATCCGAGCCAGCCATTTTCGAATACTATATCAAACAAGTAATGATATATTTAAATTATGCAATAAATCATCATATTGATGATTAGATTGTCATGGTATTACTAAACCATATAAAGACCATTTATATAATCAATAGAATATAATATTCTTTATATTTATTAGACAGGGAAATTAAAATTTCACAATTGTCGATGTCATAAAAGACATTTTCTTATAGCACAAGGCTCGTCTCGAAGGACATTTAGATGGCACAAGGCCTTGTCACAAGGACAATTATAATTATTGATCTCTTGGATCAATAATCTCTTTAAGGGTCGAACAACGTTCATCGCCTTTTTGACAAGAAGTTTATAAAAATAAAACCTTCATTGTCTTTATTACACCTTTGCTTCTAAGCATACATCTCTAATGGATGTTCTGGTGTTTACATCATATTGATGTTTATTAGCCATGCTTCGTATTGATCATTCAGGCTATACTTAAGTGACTCGGAAAAATCCAAGTATATTTAGGAAGCTTGTGTGGTTTCTCGTACCGCACAGCAGGAATGTTGACATGTTTTCAGATGTCAACCGAGATTTATTGTCTTAAAAAGGTTATACCATCATAGCCATTTAATATTTTGGCTAGGTTATACCTCTAAGAAATTTATTGGTAGATTAATTAAAAATTGAAATGAAGTAACGTGATGTAATAAAATACATATTAAAAATCGAAAATAACTTCATTAACCATGAAACGAGTACAACACTTGCTCTAAACGAGACTTGAGAAAAACAACACAAACTGCCCACGCAGGGGCTACTGAAACAGAAAGTAAGTCCACGCAGGGACTTGGTACATGAAAATAAAATAAACATCCTCGCAGGGACTTATTGAAATACAACATGAAACAACAGTTTCCTACTTCTTCTTTCCCTTAAGAAGGTTCATGAGACCTTTGACAAAACCATTGTGCTTCTTCTTGGTTTCATGAGCTTCATGTTCAACCCTGTCTAACCTCTCTAGGATCTCTTGAGTTTGCTGCTGCTGAAAAGGAGGAGGTTGCTGGTATGGCGGGTATTGATAACCCTGCCCTGGGTATCTAGTTGGATAAACTGGAGGGTAAGAAGAAGAAGGGTAAAGATGATGGTATTGTGCAGTTGTATGGTACGGGTCATGGGTTCCATAGTCCGATGGATATCCCGATGGGTTATACCCGGATGAACCTGGGTATGTCGGGATCGGATTGTCGAAACCCAGCGGTGGCTGCAGTGGTGCGTGAGAAACTGGTGGAGGGTTGACTTTCGGCACCGTGTCTGAGGGTCCACCCAACTGTGGGTCCTCTGGAATAGGAGGGTATGAACTTGAGCCGTGAGGAGATGCAAACCGTGGTCCCCCACGTACGGACATTCTAGCATTTCTCCTCCGCCTTGGCGGCTCGGGAGGCTGTTGAGGTGGTTCCTCAACTGGTAACGGTGGTAGGGTAACAGCTTGGAGTTGGGGGTTCAACCAAGGGAGGTTGGGCTGGTGAGCTATGGTATGAAGGGGTAAAGACCCAATCATACTGAGCCATCCTCTCTTGAAATGAGTCGGGCCCATGGTACGGTGATCCCTGAAATGGGGAACCGCTTGAGATGCTTATTGGGTGGCCTGGTGTTCCTGTTTGCAATTCTGGGTCCGGGTCATGGTCCATCTCCATTTCCTGAGGAAAGTGATCCTCAGGACCCAAAGGGTTGTAGCCCAAAAAGTCGTTAACATAATCATTCGGATTAAATTGTGTAGGAGAGTAAGTAGAGTCCGAATGGTGAAAAGGATGAGATTGAAAAGAATGGTGTGATTGGCTCGAACGATGGGATTCCTGCGAATGATATGAATGTTGGGGTTCGATAGGAACGGGCAACCCAAAGTAAGGAGGGTCAGACGGTGAGGATCCAAGCGATACATAATGTCTTGCTGGTTCAAAGCTATGGCTCCAATTATCCTTTGAGTCGGAGCCCAAAAGTGAATCCGATGGTGTACGTCTATGGGAGGGTCCCGCGCTGCTAGACGGTCCTCCACACATCGGTCCTTTGCCTCTTCCTCTTACTCTTGGTGGCATTTCAAGATCCTGTCAAAACAAGTAACTATAATAAAAACAATAAAAGGAAGGTTAAGAGTAAAATCCTGGGTCATTTTCCTAGACTCGAGAGTCTAAGGAATGTGCTTATTGTGTCATTGAGATTAAACACAAAATGTTAGTGTTTAATTCACTCAATGTTGGCTCTGATACCAACCTGTCACACCCCGATATTTCCACATATTACCGGTGGGCCCGACGTGGAGTATCGTGACGTAGTTGATATCATCATAGTCAATACACACAATATAATAGCACAGCGGAAGGCTTGGTGAATAAACTATTACAAACCATAATGTCTGAGTGTTCGAGTGAAAGAATATACAGACTGGAATGTAATAAGATCCATAGGCGGATCATAAATAAATACAAAGAAACAAAATAACAGACTTCAGGTATCTACGGATTTGCAAGATCCTTTTATGACACCTAATAGCTCCAGCCTATTACGAGAGGTACCTGTCAAATCAGTCTTTACGAAAATACGTCAGTTTACACTGGTAAATACAATTAACTGACTCTTTTGAAAACATTTATGAAAATTGATTTAAGTGCACATGGCACAAATCTTTTATAACTTGGGACAATTATTTAAATATAATCTTATATACATATTTACATGTTTGTCATACATATGGGGCCGGTTTGGAAGCCGGTCATGATTAACCGACTCACCACTTATAGAACCCACAAAGGAGTTATCCCCAACATGTGAGTTTATATTTTAGCATTTGCATCTGTCAGGTGTATGCCTACACCCCGTGCATAGGTCGTGGCCATTTTCAAATGAAATGAACCGAGGATATCCAGGACACGGTCGAATTAACCCCCAATGCTTATGTTATCAAACAAGACAGATTAAAACGGGTTATGTAAATTTATTAACCACAATCCGATTAAATGATTTCATACCCGACCAAGTGGTATTATTATAATACCATATCCCAAGCCCGTATAAGGGAAAATAAGTTAAAAGTATTTACCTGATGCTAGCAGTAAAAATCCTAAAGCTTTTCGAAGGCACCTTCTACCGGAAGCTATTTAATCTGTATAGAAGGTTTATTAACCTATTAGGATGCTAACGGGTCTTTAATTAAGTCAAATACTTTGACCGGCTAGCTAGAAGGAAACCTTACGGTTCTAAACGCTCGATTAAGCGGAGACCGGAATAGAATGTGGTTTAGACCCGACAAGCTTGGATACTTGTATAATATGGGTAGACTAATCACATTCTGGAAATTGAGGATTTAATGATAAGGTTTGACCCGTTTCGACTATTTTATGTAAACTAGTCACATAAGCCGATCCGAATGCGTAAACGCGTAACGGGTAACCAAATAAATTATATATACAGGTCTTAATCATTAATATGCTCAAAATATGTTAATACATCAGTAAGATATTAACATATATGCCCAAAAAGTAATTTAAACCAAAATAAGTCCCATAAGGGCATTTTGGTAATTTTAATGCCCATAAAAGAGTTTAAATATGAAACTGAGTTTCAGGTCTGATTTAATTAGTAAAAATATGTATTTTTATGAGTTATATCAGTAGGGTATTTTATATGTGTGAAATTTATCTTATATAACCAAACTATGCACCGTAGGGGCATTTTGGTAATTTCACATAGGCTTTAAAGGTCAAAATAGACTTTTGAGTTCAAAAACTTTGGCTTACTGTTTAATTATATAAATTAGCTTAAAACATCAGTGGGTAATATGTTTTATATGCCAAAAATAGTTTTGACCTATACTAGGTGCTAAAAATGTTTAAAAGTCAGTTTAAAGGGTTATTTGGGTTAAAATAGGAAATCTGTGTTTTTGATCAGTTTATTAAGTTCAAAATATTTTATTTATCATATAGAATCAGTAGCAAAAGGTTTGGCATTGAAAAGTTATGTAGTGTGCTTGTGAACTCAAGAACTAACTTCTATATATAACCATTCACAAGATCATAGATCATCTCCAGGTGTTATTGGAGGCCCTGGGATCACCCCAGGTGTCCTAGCTAGTGAATTTAACCGACTTACAGCTCCCTAGGTCGATACAATCTAAGTTAAGGCGGTGGAACAACTTAACCCGCACCTGGCACTCTGGCAGCCATTTTCTGATCTGGGCATGCTGAGGCGGGGTGCGTAAAGGTAGGGGATCCTTTACGCGGGCCGTGTGGACCAGGTTAACTGGCCAAACAAGTTTGAAAGCTGGCAGAATCAGTCCCTGATCATTTTTAACCCTTTTTAACCTCGTTGTTGACATGTAGGGCCCTTGTAGTTAGTTTGTTGAAGCTCAAGGATGAATAAACAAACTTCGTTAGGCTCGGGTTCGTTAAATATCACTATAAAAGCAAGTTTCGTCAAGTTGACACTTATAACCCAAAGTCTTGAAAACATGCTTAACGATCTCGAAACCACGTGAAATTTATACCACTTATTCTTAAGAGTATATTTGAATATTCCGAATCCTCGGTTTCGTTAAAAGGTCACTCAGAGGTCAGAATCGACATGTTAACACGTTTAACCCTTGTAATTTAATAATCTTCTGATTATCTTCATATACGGCTTCTTATATCCAATCAATCACTCGTTTAAGAATATATTCATCATGTATGGTCATTCAGAGGCACTAGTTTGGCATGTTGACACTTTTAGTCCTTGTGGTTTCATAGTTTCACTGTTCGAAAACTTTAGTCCTTCAAACTCAATCTTTCATACCTTTAGAGTTTAGGACACGTGTCTTTACATAATTGGACACGTTTTTACGTGGTGTTACAGTGAACCGGGAAAAAAACGGTGGAGTCGTCTTCCGATCTCGAGTTGAAGGAAGACTTTTAGGAGATGAACCGTCGTCTCCAAGACATTCGCGACCTCGGCCACCAACGTTATGAGATTATGAAAGAACGAGTGGCCGAAACCAAAAAGTTTAACGAGATGCAAGAGGCGAGGCAAATGGAAAAGGACATTGAGTTTTTGTCCAAACCGATCGACCACCTCCAAGGCGACGCGTTGATCCTTGCGCAAATGCATCGCCAAAAAAATCGGGAAAAATATGGACTCTAGATCATCTTCTTTTTTTTTAACTTTATTTTTTTTCGGTTTTTTTGTTTTTTGTTTTCTGTTTTTTATTTTATTTCAAGTAGTGTAATTTTTATTTTAAATTAATGAAGATTTTTATGTTTTAAATTAAAAAAAATAATTGTGAAATGGTTACATGGGCGTTATTGGGCATTATTCCCACTACGTTACTTTTGCAATAACCCCAATAATGCCCCATACTGACTGGACTGTCACGTGTCGCAAAACGCCACATGGTGGGGGCATTATTTGGCTAAACCACTACACATGGTCTAATCTAAATACGAAAAAAAAACAAAAAAAAAACCCACTTTAACTAAGATAATAGTGTTGCTTTAATTAAAATAAAATTTCAAGGTAATAGTTAATAATTTGAATTATACATGTAAATAAGTAAATTAATATTATTACTAATTAGTACTAGGTTTGTTAACGGTTGCGCGTTGCGGCGAAACGGAACAAAAATGTTATTTATAAATAAACATGTTGTTTAAAAAGTCAAACCGTAGAATTGGTTTAGTTTATCATTGTACCGTTTTAAGATACCAAATAAATACTCTATTTTGAATATAATTTTTTTTTGACAAAACTAATACCGTAATGTCGAGAGAAAAAAAAGAAGCAAAACTACGTACTTAAGTTTTTAGAAAAAGGGATTAAAGAACGTAACTTACTAAAGAGACATCAAATTAATTGATAAAGGAAATATGATTTAAAAAATGATTTATTGAAAACAAAAATTAGATAATAAAAGAAATATGGTTTTATTAAAGGAAAAAACAGTAAAATATATCAAAACTTAAAAGTAAATATAATAATAAACCAATATAATATTGAAATAATAGAATATGAAAAAATTATATATTATTATAAATTTAAAATCACTATTCATGTCCCTTTGTAAACTCTATATATAATAAAATTATCTAGTAAATTTTTACCTAACCAAAGGTATATATCTATACTACCTTATAACACAACTTAAATACTAGTTAGCTTCATTGACTTTTTGTCTCATGTAGTATTTCATATGTTTTTTAATAAACTTATCATACAACCCCATCAATTTTAATAAAATTACATTTTTTACATACCACTTTACATTACAAATCTTGAAATTAAAAAAAAAAGAATGTTACACCTCCCGCACTTTAATTAGTTTTTTTTTTCTATACGTTAATTTTTTTTATCAGTGTCGTTATGTTGGTATTGTATTGATAACTTAGTGATGCGAACCAATACCGACCAGTTGTTGCTGCAACTCGCTGGGTAAAAATACTATTTTATTTAATTATTAATTAAATCAATAGTTTATTTTTAAAGCTTATAGTATTTCAAATTGTAAGGATCGTGTTTGCGACCTAAACGAGTCGGTTCAGAGGAATTCCATCAAATACAGGTGCGGAAAACAAGTATTTGATTTGTAAACAGCTGAATCTTCACTTTAACACTGATTTGTATTGATATGAACACAAATACAATCAGTTCTCACACCGGCAGCACCTCGGTATGGAAATCTCACAATTGTTACTTCTAATTTCGCTTGACCTAAACCTTCTATATATAGAGATTGGGATTTCGCTTCAGCATGACTCAAGCGAAATCTTAACATGTTGATTTCGCTTGAGCTGCTTCAAGCGAAATCCTTTACATACTCAAACCTTCAAGCGAAATCTTGCTAACTCTCTCTCATTCTCTCATTCTACGAGCCCTGATCTATTCTAACTAGTCTAAGACTCGATACAAGACGAAGTCGACAGATGTAGTGCACCAACAGACTCCCCCTCAGATGTTGACGAGTCGACTATCGAGTCACACCAATGCTGTGTCTTCACATTTTCATTCTTGATCAGTCTCTGGGCTTTTCTCTCTCTATCTTCTTTTCCAGAATCTCCTGGCTCTATCAGACTCCCCCTCATGATTTGCTGGTATTCATTTGTTCTTCAGCAACATCTGCTTTAGGATCGATGTCTGACTCCAATGTTGTTTACAAGATCATTGCCTGGCTTTTATCTAATTCTCTTGATCAGATCTCTTGATTCCTTAAGTTCATCAGCATTAGCAGCTAGCAAACTTTAGATTCATGATCAGAGTCTGACTTTTGTAAGCTTTGAATGAATTAACCTGGCTCACCTGTAACAATCTTAACCCAGAAATAAATTTTCTAAATTTAACAATTTAAATGCACCAACAATCTGATATAATCAGATAATTCTTTCTCATATCACAAACTAATGATGAACCAAATGTAGGTTTTTTTTTAAAAAATATCAATTGTAGAATTTTAACAAACCTTTTGACATTTTAAAATTTACTCCCCCTCACAACCAAGTCATCATGTTTAGCACTTGAAATTTTGACAATCAGCTTTTCAATATCAGTTGTCGAAAATCTTTTTGAATTTTTCAAAATTTTATGCTAAAACACACTAAAAATCTTTTTGTAATTTTTGATTGTAAAGGAATGCAATAAAGAAATATTTACAAACAATATTTTTTGTGAGTTTGTGCATGAGGATCATATCAGTTTTTGAGACAAATCACCAACACCGTTAAGCTTTAAACATTTTAAGTTCTAAACGATTCACCTAGATTGTCAGTATATTGATCCACTTAAATTTTCACACAAAGTTCAATTGATCCGAGATACGAGGTTAATGTTTTAAGCTCTTGAACTTATTCGCGTGTCCCACTACTTGAATATACTCCCGTATCCAGATCCCAATATTCAGTCTTACAGGTGAGTATACCACAGATGATATCTGTAAGGGAAATAAATTATAGTACGAGGGCCGTGAGAGCTCAGGTCGATCTTTCGATACGCAGAGAGATGACGGCTTCGACTTTTGGTGTGTCCCCTTTAGAGGATCTTTTGTTTCAATATCCATGATTAGCATTTTTCAATGTTTCATCATTTTTAGCTGAGGGTGAGCTATATTTTAAGCAAGCAGAAAGCATTATCCGGGGACTAGGTCAGAAATTTCTTTCAGCAGAAGTCCCGGGATAATACCCCAGATATCACTGAGCATAAAGACCTAGTATCTCAGAATAAGGGACCTTTCAAACAAGATTTCAGGGGTTACCTATATATCCAAGTTTGTGTTAACCCACAGAACAAGCAAGTTTGAAATTTAGGTTTATATCTCGTCACAATCTACTAAATGTGCAAAAACCTACTGACATGTCCACAGTAAGATTGTTTATCACATTTTTACTTTCCAATTCTTTAGCATGTTGTGATAGTCCACTGATGTACTATCATTTCCTCTTTTATGCAACAAAAACTCATTTTTGAATTTTATCATGTTTTTGTCTTTTTCAAATTTTTCAAATGTTTTTGGATTTTCTGAAATTTTTACTCCCCCTAAAATGCAAACACATTTTAGGAAATTTGAAAATAAACTGTACAAAAAAATGACAACTAATATCGAATTGCATCAAATCTCCATTCACTTGGCATAACCAATCAGAACTCCCCGTATCACAAAACTATTTTCTCATTTAGATTTCAAAACACTTAAGTTTGTTTTAATCAAAATGATTTTTCCGGAAAATAAGTTTTTATGATATAATCATTTGAAGATTCGGAGTGTGGTTCATCACATTGTCTATTTGAAATACCAATTGTAAGTATGGTCCAATCAAGTTCAACTTAATGACCTTGATTAACCTTTTTCATGTATGCACCTACTATACCAAATGTAAGAATTACCACATGTAGAACACAATACCACTTGTAGGAATATTACGTCTACATCACCATTTTACCAATCAAAATGCCGATTCCTGCTTCGCACTTACCAATCTGGAAGCTCCGGCGTAGTCATACATCCTGTAAACATCCAAACACTATCAAAAACTCTTAACAAAAATCTTCAAATATTTGAAAGATGCCGATTCCTGATCCACGATATAAACTTGGGATCTCCGGCAAGTCCTAAGACTTTAAGGAAAACAAACTTCCACCCAAGTCTTATTTGACTTGGTGGCTTCCAATTCCTGAGCAGTAGGGTTGTAAGTTGCCTTTTTAGTTGCATAAAAATCTTTAACCCCCTTTACTTTCCCATCAAGCATTTTCTTGAAAAATTTCTTAACATTTTCATTGAATGTTTTTTCAATATCAAAATCTGAGCTTTCAACTTTATCAACCATTTGTTTAATCTCTTCCACACTCAATGATTTAATATCAACATCATTCATCAAATCTTTAATCTCATTTTGTGACTCCTCTGATTTTGTGGAATCAGAATCATTGCCAGATTGTACATCTGATTTTTTAACAATCCATTTTTGATTGTCTTTTGCACTCTTTTTGTACAATCTTTTAGAATTTTCACCAACTTCATTCTTTGAATTTTCAAAAATTTTGAAGTTTGTAGTTGGTGAATCATTCTTTTCAACCACTTTTTCTTTAATTTTTTTAAAGACTCCCTGTTTTTTGTTGACTTTGTTTGGACAATTATGAGCGATGTGTCCAACAACTTGACATTGAAAACAAGTTCTTGTGTCTCTGGTTTGAAAAACTCCAGTTGGATGAAAAACTCCAGTTCCTGTCCTTTTCCTTTCAGCAAGGAACTCTTGATTTGATTTTTTCAAAGATAAGCTATTTGACTCCTCTTCATAACTTTTTCCTGCAACATATGTCATTTTTGATTTAAAATCTCTAACATATTTTTCATTTTTACGATTTTCAGGTGGAGTAAAACCAAGACCTTTCTTTTTGTAACTACAATTTTGATTTGTTTTCTTTTGAAAACTAGAATCAGAATTGTAATTCTTTTTTCCTTTTTTCTTGTTTAACCTTTGTTGAACTCTAGAAGTGTATTTTTTAGATTTTTCAATAGATTTTAGATCCTTAATTTCAGAAAAATTAATTTCCGTCATTTTGAAAACCTTTTTGATCATGTCAAAACAAACACTTCTAATTGGAAACTCTTTGTCAGAGTATAATTTGTCCGAATCATTTAAAATATATGCAACTTCAAATGTTTCATCATCCAAATTTGCCTTTGATAACAAAAAATCTTTACTATAAGACCGTTTTTCCGATGATTTTGAACTGTTGACTGACGAACTTGAACACCCAGACTCAAACTTTGACTCAGACACCTCCTCAGTATCCAACACCTGATCGACCACCTTTTTGATTAACTCAGACTCATGATCAGTATCAGACGAGGTAAACGTGATATCAATGTTATCTGGTAAAACATCATTTGTCTCGGATTTTAACTTTATATTGACTGCTTTTTCGACTTGCTCCTCATTTGGTTTTCTAGGAGAATACCCTTCCCAGATAGGAGGCGGACACTTGTTGTATTTAACATTCGATTTCTTACCAGTCTCATTCTTTTGCTTCTCATCCTGAAATGCTTCAAAACCTGCAACAGTAGGATAAACTCGATCAATAACATAATCAGAACAAGAATAACTCAGTAATAACCTTCTGATCCTTTCATTCTCGATCTTTTCTTTCTCCAACTCTTGCTTTAGACTAGCATTTTCTTCGATGTAATGATTAATTGCCTTTTGCTTTGTCATCAATGTAGCATTCGTCATCGTTAAAGCCTTTTCTCTTTCAGAATTCGTTGTTTGAAGACCTGTCACTGTTCTGTTCAACACGCTATACGATTCTTTCACATAGCTGATGTCAGATAATAACTTTTCTATCAGTCTTTCTCTATCAAACAGAATCACATCTTTTTCTTCACAACTTTTGCAAATTTCCAAACATTTCTTGCAAGGCTTTTCAACTTCAACAATTTTCTCAATTTCAATTGTTTTTACCACTTCAATCACTTTTTCTTCATCAGTTACCTTTTCAGCTTCATTCACCTTTTCTTCAACAACTACTTTAACTTCCTCATTCTGTTGTTGTTCTTTTGCAGCTTGTTTCTCCTTCAGTTTCTCTATGTGATCTGCAAAATAGAAATGAAAACTTTCAGGAGAAAGATGAGATTTGGCAACATTAACATATTTTTCTTCCTCATCATCACTGCTACTATCAACTGATGTTTGATCAAACTCTACAGATTTTCCAGAATCAGCATTTGATCCACCAGAATCAGACGAAGTTTGATCAAATACAACTTCTTTTTCTGAACTAGTAACATTTTGAACACTCTCATCAGAACTTTGTAGACTTTCATCCGCATTTTCTGAAATTTCTCCAGATCTTTCTGAAAGTTTATCAGTACTGTCTGACTCTTCATCTGTTGACACAGACTTTTCATCTTCACTTTTCACATTCTCTCTAATAGATCTCATCCAAGTAGCAAACAAATCTGGTTTTCTAACAATCTTTGCAATGAAAGCTTTGAAATCCCCCTTTTCATCAACAAACATATCCCAGCTAAATCCTTCAGGTAGTTGTTCATCAATTTGGTTCACTATACATGCTGTGCTGTTAGAAGAAATGTAGTTGCTCCAGTTGAAATCTACCAAACATCCTTTCTTTGAATCTTCAATCTTTCTACCATGAGCCGTCTGTAATTCTTGTGTCTGACCAACTTGCTGATAAATGGCTTTCCGGTAGTAGTCATCTTTCCCAAATGGATTCTGAGCATCACTAACTTCTCTATTCTTGCACTCCCGCTTAAAATGACCTTTTTCCCTGCACCTGAAACAAGTAACTTTAGATTTATCAAAACCTAAAGTAGAAACACAAGCATCAAGAAAGTCATTTCTCCCAGTAATTGTTTTGAACTTTTCAGCACGTCTAAGAACACTTGCAAGACACCATTTGATATCCATTAGTTCCATCTCTTCAGCATCTATTTGGTCGTAATCCTCTTTAGTAAGCATAGGATTTCCAATTCGACCAGCCACTAAACCTTCATATGAGATAAGCACGGAACCAAGTAATGCCATATGATCTTTCGCAATGTCTTCAGAAAAACTTTGACCTTCTGGAAGATTTAGAGCTATGTTGCATTGAATCACACAACCATTTCCCATCTTTGTGCTTTGAGATTGAAAACTTTCTGATGAGCTTTTCGGATTAACACTCGGATACAATGAGAAACCACTGTTGCTTTTGTTTGAGTTTTGATCAGTCTTTTCTGTAGAATCTCCAACACTATAAGCAGTCTGAATTTTCGGACTTCTCTCAGCTTCTGAAGTCGGAACACTACCCTTGTAATACATCTTTACATCTTGTTGACCACTTGGATTATTCATCCTTGCAATCTTCTGCTGTTCTAAATCCTGACTTTCAATCTTTTCAATGAACTGAGAGATTGACAACCCTTCATAAACTCCGGTATTTTTCAGTATCATCAAATATGTTCCCCACTCTTTCTGAGGTAAAGCATCAGCTAGCTTATCTACCCATTCCTCATCTTCTTTGTTAATATTCATCATTGACATTGTTCGAACTAAGTGACAATATCGTTCAATGAGTTTCTTTGTATCTTCTCCGGGCAAACTTGTGAACAAGTCAAACTCCTTTTTAAGCAACGCCTTTTTGCTTTTAATCATGTTTGCACTACCTTCAACTTTGACTTTCAAAGCATCCCAGATTGACTTTGATGTTTTGTCATGTTGAAGTAGTATAAAGATGTCTTCTTTGATAGCTTGTTGAAGCAAACTGATCATCATTTTTTCAGCTCGATACATTTCCCGTTCTTCATTACCAAACTCTGAAATCTGTTTTACTGTCTCCATTTCAGTACGTGGTAGCATATACTTTTTCAGAATACATTCCCATGATCTCAAATGATTTGCTTGCACCCAGTTTTCGAAACGATCTTTCCATCCATAGTATTCCTCAATGCACATTAGTTTCGGGGGTTTCTGAGTAGTCCCCGTTTCATTTTCTGAATTCATGTTCTGAGCAATGGAAGATGAACTAGGCGATGTTGCAAATGCGTTGTGGAAATCGTTATCCATGTTTCAATTACTTTCAAGCGAACTGGTCAAATCGTAGCTTTCAAGCGAAATAATCTGTCAAACTGGTTGAAGCGAGACCTTTGAAGCGAAATTGTTCAAGCGAAACTTTCAAGTAAACACTTTCTGAAGCGAAATCCTGAAGCGAAACACTTGAAGCGAATAAGAACCCTGAAGCGAGATCCTTGAAGCGAAAACAGATAAACTTTGAAGCGAACTGAAAAGTGTCGCTTGAAAGTTCAAGCGAAATCGTCCAACACAAACTTTGTTCTTCAAGCGAAATCCATTCGGATGTCAATTTTGATCACTTACAGGTTGAATTTGGCTGTGAAACTTTCAAGGGTTTGTTATCTTGTACTATTAAACAATCCGTGAGAAAATGAATAATTTTGACCGTGAAAAAATTTTGAACTGATGAAAAGAAGGTGTAGAAATACGAGAATGATGTCAATTTCAGCTGAAATCCTGCAGAACTCCTCAACTGGCTCTGATACCAATTGTAAGGATCGTGTTTGCGACCTAAACGAGTCGGTTCAGAGGAATTCCATCAAATACAGGTGCGGAAAACAAGTATTTGATTTGTAAACATCTGAATCTTCACTTTAACACTGATTTGTATTGATATGAACACAAATACAATCAGTTCTCACACCGGCAGCACCTCGGTATGGAAATCTCACAATTGTTACTTCTAATTTCGCTTGACCTAAATACACCATTGCGTTACACCTCCCGCACTTTAATTAGTTTTTTTTTCTATACGTTAATTTTTTTATCAGTGTCTTTATGTTGGTATTGTATTGATAACTTAGTGATGCGAACCAATACCGACCAGTTGTTGCTGCAACTCGCTGGGTAAAAATACTATTTTATTTAATTATTAATTAAATCAATAGTTTATTTTTAAAGCTTATAGTATTTCAAATAAACCATTGCGATGTGTTTACTTTATCCAAACATGATTTATTTTTCCTTTTTAAATATCGTGTAATAGTATTTCAAATATATCGTTGTGCCGGACTTATTTTATATATGTTTCGATAAAAGTTTTGTTAAAAATCTAACATGTCAAATATAATTAATTTTTTCTTTATAGTGACAATCCGAACTGATATGATCTGAACAACATTAGCACGGTGTTTCGGTGTAGTTTTTATTAAAAACAAATTCGTATTCGCCATAGAGTATTTTTTGGTATCAGAAATAACGTTCTTTAAGGACATTAACTTTTTTTTTCGCGATTCAGTGCGGTACAAACCGCTCGGTTCTATTACTAGTGCTTTTGTTTTTAAGTGGCATAAATATTAAGATACAAAATATTAATATATTCTAATTTTTAACATAAAGTAATATTATAGGGAAAATCACCAAAATAGCCACGACCACGTCGGAATTTCAATACTAGCCAACTGACACCTCTCCACGAGCCGGTACCGTTCACTGACACGGCTTAAGGAGTTCTTTCAACGCAAACCAATTGGAACACGACACGTGTCCGAAAAACTTCTGAAACGGCTTGGGTCACCTCAGACGTCTCGAACAGTACCTGTGACGGCTTGAGTACTTGCCGGAAACGGCTCGGCTTGAGCACCACCGTAAACCACCACCACCACCCTCCACCCACCACAACCACCACTCGGATTAGTATAGATGCGGCGGAGTTTGTTGAGTTGTTTACTATGAAACAGGTGGTTGATGATGAGTTTGTTGAGTTGATTGAGTTGCTGAACGACGATAAAGACTTGAACTTCGATCTGCACATATGCTTCAAAGAGGTGAGGGTTGTGGTGGGTGGAGGGTGGTGGTGCTCGGTGAGGGTGGTGGTTGGTTGCAGGGTGGTGGGAGGTTGCAGGGTGGTGGTGGGAGGTGAGGGTGGTGGTGGTGCTCGGTGAAGTTTGCAGAGATATGGAGACATGGAGGAAGGTGAAGTTCTAGGGTAGGACTTGGGAGTTGTGAGGAGAAATAGGGAGATCACAGTGGAGAGAGAATCAAGAGAGAGAAACAGGAGAGAGAAAGGTGACAAGTGATGGGAGATGTTTTGACAGTTAACACGTGGCAAAAGGTGATTGGCCTTTGAGAAAAGTTCTTAGCTTATGTCTTGAGCCAGGTTGGAATTCGTGAAACGACATTTTATGGGGTGTCAATGGGCTGTTTTTGAAATTTTGACCAAGTGTTGGCTAAATTCGTGATTTTCCCATAATAATATATCACCACCACATTTATGTAAAATAATGATGCAACTTTGATTAGAAAAAACAAAGATGAGATTTGTAAATAGAGAAAATAGTTGTGTTTTTGTTTTTTTGTGGAATGCATATTAAGTTAAGATATATTAATATAAGATTGGGTAAAATCATCTGGTAATGCAATCTGATCTTCGAAGCATTCGTCTATAATCAGATTCATCTCCTCGGATAATCTAGATCTCAGAAGCTATCATTCACGATCACTCTCAGATCTCTGATGCTTTCGTCCACGATCAGATATCAACACCTCGGATCCTCTTGATCTCGGAAGCTTACACTCACAATCAGATTCACATTCCCCCTGACAATCTGAAGTCGAAAACTACCTGAATACTGTTGCAGTGACACGAATTTCAAAAAAGCCGGAATTTCAACATACGACAGTGAAATTTTAATTCCCCCTCATTTTTGCAAATTCTGACGTCTCTTAATACTGAATTCCTCCTCAAACTGAACTCAGATTTCAATTCTCTTCTCCGAAAAACTTGAGCAAACTAGAATATCACAATATTCGCCACAATTGTCAGTTTTTCGCCTTTGCGGATTTTACGATTTGGCCCATAAATAGTCAGATATTCTGAATGATAAACATTATGCACCAATATCATGACTACCTCACTAAATTCCACAATCCATGATCGCATCATCAAATATGTTCACTGAAGCCCCCGACGGTGTCTCCGAACAACCCAGCTTGGTCGTTAAAAACCCGAAAAAATTGACAATCACCAAATTTTTTCTGGAGACTCTCCTCGTCGTTGCGATCAAAAAATGCCTTTTTTTAGGCATTTGATCATCTGGTCGAGTGTCAAGTGTCGGATGACCACCCGATCGGATTGCCACCCGATCGGATTGCCACTCGATTGAAGGGCATAAAGAACAAGGTATGATGGATCGGATGGTCATCCGATCGGATTGCCATCCGATCGGATTGTCAACCAACTGACAACATCTTATCTCTCAAATATCCCATAGTACCATGGATCGGATGGTCATCCGATCGGATGGCCATCCGATCGGGTTGCCATCCGATTGAAAGCATCTATAGTCCTTCAACAAAGATAGTGACGTGGATCGGATGGTCATCCGATCGGATTGCCATCCGATCGGGTTGCCATCCGATTTGAAATCTTCTAACAGCTTCAAGAACACTCCAAATCACTTTTTTTCGATCCAGAATCTTTATTACTGTGAATTTGATGATGAAACTTCACAGGATTGTTCGCGAGTCAATTCCGCACAGATTGATGTGTTCAAATCCAATATCTATCCGTGAATTGACCTTTATTTTGATGATTTTCTCTGTTTAACGTCAAAACTCCCGTTTAACCCAAAATTTGATGAGCTTTGGGTGATTTAACGACTGTTAGATCGATTAAATCGGTACCGTAGCTCTGATACCACTGCTGATTCTAGGATCCAGTGAGTTCGACGGAGCTTCGGTCCCAAAACGAGGTGTTCGGTGCGTTTATTACCACTAAGAAATGAGTAGAAGATAGATACGACACCGTGCAGTCACTTATAATCTGGTCTCTATTGATTATTCAACGTTTACAGCACCGCGAGACCAGTTGGACAACATTTCCCCTCTGGGAACCAAAAAGCTTGTCCAAATGGAACCCCAAGTACCCTATTTATAGACATCTCACACATGTGCTATCCGATCGGATTGCCACCCGATCGGGTTGCCACCCGATCGGATTTTCTTTGACAATAACAAAACCTGTCCAACTTTTCTCTATTTTATACAATATTCAACACATGCTCTATCTAACTATTCACACAGTGGCTGTAACACCTCGAAAATTCACGTCCTATAATGTGTTGACACGTGTCATAAAGTTTGAACGTGTGAAAGAATGTTATAAAAGGACTAAAGTTGACAAACATGGAAAGTATGTGTTTATACGGATTCTAAGTGTCAACTGTGAATAAATATATTGTACATTAACCATACATGATGCTCATACCTTCAAACGAATAAATCATGGATCATACGAAGCTAAAAGTGAGAGATTACAAACTACAGGGGTTAAATGTGTCAACATGTTTAAAGATATACCTCTGAGTGACCTTTTGACAAACCCGAAGCTTTGTAAATGTTAATTATGCTCACTAGAATGCACGATTTAAATTTCGTAAAGTTTCGTTAACGTATGAGAAAGTTATGATCGAATTCGTGTGCGAGGGGTTAAAGCGTCAACGTTGAAAGTTAGGCCTTTTCGGGTAACAATAAAGTTACCCGGGGACTCAACAAAGTGGGTGTATGTCTTGAGGCCCTTATAGATCAATTACGAGGGCTCAAAATGCAATAAACAAGTGCCTATTCGAAGTTTGAAAAGCCAAGGACTGAAACTGCAATTATGAAAAATTCATGTTTTCTGGTCTGACACGCTCGCGTAGCGCGAGCCCTAAGGCTCATGCAGTCGCGCTACGCGACTGCCATAGCTGAACAGCCAGCTCCATTTTCTTTGGGTTCTTGTCTGCCATGGCCTTTGTGCGCGATCTTGATCGATTTTCCACCTCACTTGGCCCCTAAAACAACCCCTAGAACACTAGGACACATGTTGGATGATTGTGGTTGATCATAGAGCTAGTTGTCAACAAGTTGTGGTGGGTTAATGCACTATATAAGGACATGATATGCAACATTCATTCTCACACCTTCATCTGCATTTGTGGATCATTTCTGGAGCTCTCAAGCAGCCTCAAGTGATCATATCTCGTGCATAGGACTCTTGTAAGTCTGCTAGTTCTTGTTTAGTTGAGTTTAGTTTGTTTAATTAGCTAAAAGTCAAACCGTCGTAATTACGGTTTGACTTTGAGATTAGTCAATAATGGCTCAGTCATATCTCGAATTAAAAGTAGTTATAGGATGGTATTTATGTGGGTAATAAAACCCCAAAAGGGTTTCCCCTGATCACCATCCTAACCAGGTCAAATGTCGGGTCAAACCTTTACTTAAAAAGTCAACATAATGCTTAAAATGTCATTTATGCATAATTAGCTATCTAGATCATTTATAACCTGTTTGATCATTGTTATAACTTAGTAATAAGTGTAAGAACATGTCCAAACATGTTCAACCCGACTATTTCCTGTTTAGACCCGGTTCGGAACCGAAAGTCACATAGTTTGACTTTCCCGTTGACTTTCAGTTCTGACCCGTTTGGGCATATTTTAGAAATGCCTCAGAGCTTTAATTGGATTAGGATACATGTTAGAACAACCCTCTGTGACCATACACCTTGGTTCACTAGTTATCCAATTAATATGCATATTTCCGTTAATTGCTCGTATGTTGACCGTTATGCCCTTATTACCTTAAAACATGATTTATGAAAATGTAAAAGTGTAGAAACCTTGGTTACTGATATATAAACTTGTATGCAAAGTTTGACATCAGTTTTCCTTGTAGATTAAGAGTTATGCACAAAATCGCAAAACTAATGCTTTATGTTAATTAAACGGCGTAATTAGCGTATAGCCTAGTTAAACATACTTTTAGAGATCAAATCTTTTACCCACTGATGTTATATATTATTTTGGGATTTTTAAAGATTTTTAATTAATTTTAGGCCGAGCATAACTAGTAGTCGTAGGCTTAATCCGGTAATTGTCGGTTTTGCCCTTACGGGCCATAAAATGAGTTTTACTTATCTAAACAACTCCAAACCTTTTGCTACTGACCACATATGTTAAATAAATTATTTTAAGCCTTCTGGAAATATAAAAATATCAGATTTAAGTATAGAACCCGGAAATGGCCTCTAATCGCCATAATTAGCGTTTTTAACGCATAGTATGTCTTAAAATCATATTGGACATACCCGGGTTGATACCTACTGATATATGAGGCAAATTATGATATTTTAATAGTAAGCAAAGGTTGATAAACTCAGACTTCGTTTTTGAGCTTTTCGGCTTATGTGAAATTACCAAAATACCCCTACGGGGCATAGTTTGGTTAAAGATGATAAATTTCACATATAAGCTTTAGCCTACTGATATAACTTATCAAATTGAGTATGTTTGCTGTTTACATCAGACCTGTAACTCAGTTAAACAATTAAACTCTTTTACAAACTTTAAAATGACCAAACTACCCCTGCGGGGCATAGTTTGTGTTTAAATTAGTTCGGGGCATAACGAAAGACATCCTACTGATGTCACAACATATTTGAAGCATATTAACTTAGGAAACCTGTATATGGCTCTTACGGATACCCGTTACGCTTATTTCGCGTTCGGTTAGGTTTATGTAACAAGTTTACATAAATTAGCCGATACGGGTCAAACCTTATCGGTTTTATCTCAAAATCCAGAATGTGAATAATAAACCCATATTAAACAAGTCTCCGAACTTGTCGGGTCTAAATCACATTCTATCCGGTCTTCGCTTAAATCGTGCGTACGAACCGTATCTTTGAAACTAGCCGGTCTAAGCTTAAGCTTAATTATAGACCCGTTAGGATTCTAATAGGTTATTAAAAACCTTCGTTCCAGATTAGGAGCCCAGTAAAAGCTATCTGTACTTGCTGAATTGATATACGGCTGGGATTGAATTTATATTTAGCTCAGGTAAATACTTTTAACTTATTTTCCCTATACGGGCTTGGGTTACGGTACATAGCGTACCGCTTGTTCGAGCATCAAATCTCCACGCTTAGTGGGTAGTTGAATAATTTGATCGGCTCGTTTTAAACAGATTTGTTTACTTTACAGCCTTTGGGGGGTTAATGACCATGTCCCGGATATCCTCGGCATTATCTTACGAGATGGCCACGACCTGAGCACGGGGTGTAGGCGTACACCTGTCAGTGTATAACTCTAGAATTGTGGTGTGTCTATTGATCTTTAACCCGGATACGTTCCGGGCTACTGAACGCATAAGTAACATGTAAATCGTTCACAAGATTATAATATTAAATAATTCTCCCAAGTTAAAAAGATTAATTTTTGCCTCTGTGCATTTTAATCAATGTGTCAAGATATTTTGTGCCACGTGCATTCAAAACAATTTACAAACTCTTTTTCCAAAATGAGTCAGTTGAATGTATTTACCAGTGTAAACTGACGTATTTTCCAAAAAGGCTAAATGCAGGTACTATACGAAATTGGCTGGATATGTCTCCTTAGCATCAATAGAAGTCTCGCAAGCTTAAGATGCCTAAAAGTATGTTGAACTATTGTTTCCATTTTATGTTCGATCCTTCTGTGGATAAACTTCCGAATATTGTGACAATTGATATTACAATAATAAATTCGGTTGTATTATATTTTCAATTGCTTCCGCTGTGCTTAATAATATTGTGTTGTTTGACTATTATGTTTGCCAACCATGACGTCACGATACTCCCCACCGGGCCCACCGGTGACACGTGGAAATTCGGGGTGTGACAGTGGCAGACGTACGAAATATGCACCAACAGGGATGGATCGGGTTGTGTGGTGGTTGGTGGAGGCGGATGCCGGAGCTACGAAGAAGGACGGTGAAGATCAGGAGCTAGAGGAGCCGCCACCGTTCACCACAATGGCGATCTGATCATCAACAAACTGAAATGACTATGATTTTGAAGATTTAGATATGTGATTTTGAAGAGAGAGAGAGAGAGAGAGTTGAAGAGAGATAGAGGTGTGATTTTGAAAATAGACAGGGAAAGAAAGAGTTAAATCAGTGGGTTTAAAGAGATTTGACTTGATTGGCAGTGGAGAGAAAAACAAATGTAAAAGTCCAAAAATACCCTTGCAGTTTAAAAGGTAAGAGTGATGAGGTGTCAAAAAACTATTGGTTTAGAGTGGTTCCTATGGTTCTCGTAACTCGGCTTGGTTCTCGATTGAACCGGATCCATATTAATATATTCTAAACTTTTAAGTATAAAATAATATTGTAAGCAATGATACAATTAAGTTAGAAAACAAAACAAAGAGGAGATACATGAATAACTTTTTTTAACCATTGATAAAGGACGATAAATAGTAACTTTATTTATTATTTAATATTTTATAATAGTTTATTATTATATTTACTTTTAATAATATATTTTTAATTTTTTTCTTCTTTAAAACCATATATTTCCTTTACCATTTTTTAATAATTTCTTTTTTTCTTTTTTAAACATATATTAATTTATCGATTAATTTGATACTTCTTTAATAATATACGTTTATAATTTTTTTTCTAAAAATTTAAGTACGTAGTTGTAACGCTCCGCGTTTTCATAACCTTTCTAATTTAGAAATTGAGTCTTAAAAATTTATTTTCAAATTTTAATTCGTTGTATCGTCAAAAATCTTTTATCGTTATTTTAATTTCGTATAAATATGGTTATATATAAATTGTTAGCTAATTAAATTAATTATTTTACAATTTAAAAATTTTATTTTTATAATAAATCTAGTTAGTCTTGTTAGATTTAAAAAAAAGGGTTAGTAAACTAACCTAGTTAGTTTGTATTTTAAAATTTGTTCCTAAAAAAATAATAATAATAATACTGCTGACCCCAGGGTTTGAACCCGGGTCAACAGACATCTCACACACACGCACACCTGCTGTACTGCGGCCTCCACATCATTCAAATCTGGACCTTTAATTTACTTATACTCTCGTTAAACTAAACCTAAATAACAATTAATTAAACCCTAATCTTTATCACCAGCCACACATTATATCTACCCAGTTTTTCTTCTTTGTCTGCACAACTACACCCACAAAACAAGTTCAGCTACCCTCTATCTCTCAAACCCACACAACACCCCTCGATTTCCCTCTCTGCTCCAACACCTCCTTCCTCTCGTTCGCCTTTCGGCGCCGCCGCTGTGGCGGCGATGATGCTGTTGACGATGATGTTAATGGCAGTCCGTACTGCCGATGATGATGATGGGGGGGGGGGGTCTCGACAGTGAAGATTGGCCACAATAGACGGCCCCGACATCGATTCCGCAGTGGCAGCGCCGCTGATAACAACGATGTTGGCGGTGGTTCAGGTTCGCGTCTGACGGCAGCTCACGACGACAGCCGGCGTCTTCCGGTAAGTTTTAATTTTTTTAATCTTCGTTATCAGACCCTTTCTAAATCTATGTTTCTTCGGATTGGCACGTGATGTTTCTTCTCCGGTGGTGTAATAGTGACGATGATGATGATTAATGGACAATGGTTGTGGCCGAGTGGCAAACCTCCGCCGTCAATCGACGGCCAGAGACACCACTTCGGTGGTGACGCAGTGGTGGTGGTTCAACGTGGTGCGGCATCGGTAGTGGAGGTAGCTCAGCTTGGCTTTCGGCTCAAGTTCGAGTTTCGTGTGCACTCCGATCAGACTATCAGATTTGATTCGGGTTTTGTCGAGTCAACGTTGGTCAACGCGAGACTCGAAAATACAAGTAAGACGCGAGTTCATTTATATTGTCTTACATATATATTAATTAGCGTAAAACCGAGCTTGAGCCGTCGAATCATAGTTTATGTATCGTTTTGCGTTAACTTTACAAAGATATTCGTATATTGTTATTGTCATAATGTTCCGTTTATTGTTTATTGAATTTTGACAATTATATCGACGACTCATATTGTCGGGATCATCCAAAAACAGGGGAAACAATACGTGTTTAATTATAAAACGAAGTGTATCGGACTAAATTAATTTTATAACAATACGAATAAATGTATATTTATTTTGGGCAATACTTCTATAGTACTCTTAATGGATTAAATTAGAATTATTACATAAACTATATGAAATATATGTATATATATATATAAATATATACGTATATATCAGCAAGCTATACTATATTTTCCCAATTCAAATCCGCCGTCTAATTTCCGCTTAGTTTTACGCCATCGTTTGCCCATATAGGGTGACCTCGGTGTTTCGTCCTCCTAATCTCGTACACTCGTCAACACTCGGAAAATCGGAAGACTTAGCAATTATGTGAGCATACTCGATCCCTTTTTACGCTTTATTACCTTTGGGATGCAATACATGAACTTTGAATCAAATGCACAAACATGCTAAATTTTTTATACAAATAATCTCTATATATGCTCATACGTGTTATATTTGCAATCATACGTGTTATACTTGCAATCATACGTGTTTAATTTCATATGCTTATACTTAGTCATCGCCATGAAAAATCTGTTTAGAACATTTTATACATATACTCAAACTTGTATGCTCGCCAATACTTTTTGTATTGATCTATGCTTTAACATGTATTGCAGAATTTGGATGATGCAAGGAATCTAGTAGGATTGCCTAGAAACACATTTAAACTCTAATACTTGTTGTACTGTGTTTTATTTTCAAAAAAATGTTGAAATTTGTTTCCAATCTTTCTATGAGACCATTCACCAATGAAATGAAACTTATTTACTTGAATACTTGTTATATTTTATTTATTTCAAACTTGTGGTATTTCTAGTTCAATCAATGTAAAAGGTAATTATTAAATACTCGGCACAAATAGCGTTCTGAAGTGTAACACCTCGTAATTTCATGTCCAATATAATAACGACACGTGTCATAAGCTTTAAACGTGTAACAGATTACTTATGAGGGACTAAAGTTGACAAACGAAGAATGTACGTGTATAAAAGCATTCAAAGTGTCAACAATTGATAATTATACCTTTCAACAACCCTACACGATGTTTGTAATCTTAAACGAATGAAACATGAAGCGTATGAAGCCGTTTGTGGAAGAAAGTAAGAGTTTACAAACCCCAAGGGTTAAAAGTGTCAACATGTTTAATTTATACCTCTGAGCGACCTTTTAGCGAACCCGAAGCTTTGTAACGATTAATTATGCTCACTAGAATACGTGATAAAAATTTCACAAGGTTTCGATATTGTATAAAGAAGTTAAGCTAACATTCGTATATGAGGGGTTAAAAGAGTCAACGTTGAAATTTATGACTTTTCGGGTGATCATAAAGTTAACCAAGGACTTAACAAGTTTGGTTATGTCTTAAGGTCCTTAGAAATCAATTTGATGGGTTAAAAGTGCAAATATGGAAGTTAAAACCACTTTTAAAAGGACCAGGGGCTGAAATGTAATTAATGAAAGTTGTTTAACCTGTTCTGGACACTCATACCGGCCACGTAAGCCCCCTAGGGACTCTAAAATACATCAATAAGGTACGTATATTTAATAGATAAAATTTTTTTATTTCATAAATATAATTTTTTTTTTCCAAAAAATAATAAGCGTATAAATGTTATTTGCATTTTTATAAAACTAACTCAAATACAATAATTGTGGTTTTCACATTTTAATCGTTGACTATATTTCATCTCACCCTTGTTAGGTATTTAAACTTTTTTTGAATATGTCACACCCCGATATTTCCACGTATTACCGGTGGGCCCGGTGGGGAGTATCGTGACGTAGTTGATATCATCATAGTCAAACAACACAAATTTAAATGCACAGCGGAAGCAAAAGATAGATTCGTTTCAACCGAATAAAATTGTAATATTAAGTATCACAAACAGTTGAAACAGATCCACAGGCGGATCAAATAAAAAGGAAAACTGTTCAGCAGACTTTGACATCTAGAGCTTGCGAGACTTGATTATTGATGCCTGGAGTAGCCAGCCTATTACGTATAGTACCTGCACTTAGCCTTTTTGGAAAATACGTCATTTTACACTGGTAAATACAACTTAACTGACTCAGTTTGAAAATGTTTAAAAATTGATTTGAATGCACTTAGGCAAAAATATCTTTTATAACTTGGGACAATTATTTAAAAATAATCTTGTATAAAGTTTTATTTATTTGTCGTCCATTAGGGCCGGTTTGTAGGGCCGGTCTAGATTAACTGACACGCCACATGTATAATACCCACAAGGTTGATTCCTTTAAGTGGACTTCCAGTTTTACATATGCAACTGTCAGGTGTACGCCTACACCCCGTGCTTAGGTCGTGGCCATTTCTTTGAATGATGCCAAAGATATCCGGGACATGGTCATTTAACCCCCAAAGGCTATACACCAAATAATACAGATTAAAACAGGTTATGTAAATACATTAATCACAATCCGATTTACATGACTACATACCCGACCAAGCGATATTATTATAATACCGTATCCCAAGCCCGTATAGGGAAAATAAGTTAAGAGTATTTACCTGAGCTAAATATAAATTCAATCTCAGTCGTATATCAATTCAGCAAGTACAGATAGCTTTTACTGGGCTCCTAAATCTGGAACGAAGGATTTTTAATAACCTATTAGAATCCTAACGGGTCTTTAATTAAGCTTAGGCTTAGACCGGTTAGTTTTAAAAAGGAAGACATGGTCCAAACGCATGATAAGGCGAAGACCGGTTTAGAATGTGGTTTTCACCCAAAAAGCTTGTATACTTGTTTAATATGGGTGACTTAAACACATTCTGGATTTTGAGACAAAAACGATATGGTTTGACCCGCTTCGGTTAATATATGCAAACTAGTCACATAAGCCGATCCGAACGCGAAAAGTGCGTAACGAGTAACCATATGAGTCATATACAAGTTTCCTAAGTTAATATGCCTTAAATATGTTGTGACATCAGTAAGATATCTCCCATTATGCCCAAAACGGATTTAAACTCGAATTACGCCCCGTAGGGGTATTTTGGTCATTTTAAGGTTATAAAAGAGTTTAAATATAAATATGAGTTTCGGGTCTGATGTAATCAGTAAAAATACTTAATTTACTAAGTTATATCAGTAGGGTATTTCCTATATGTGAAATTTATCATTTCTAACCATACTATGCACCGAAGGGGCATTTTGGTAATTTCACTTAAGGTTCAAGGGTCAAATCTGGAAACCTGGGTTTAAATCTTTCGCTTACTGTTAAAGTATAAAAATATACTTAAAATATCAGTAGGTATCAAACCTTATATGTTCAAAATAGTTTTGTATACTTACTATGCGTTAAATATGCTTAAAAGGCGATTTGGAGCCATTTCCGGGTTCTATATAGAAAGTTGAAATTTTCACTATTCCAGAAGGCTTAAAATACTTTATTAATCATTTAGAATCAGTAGCAAACAGTTTGGGATCAAACGGATTTGTAAAACTCGTTTTATAGCTTAAAAGGGCAAAACCAACAATTACCGGATCAAGCTTAGAACTCTATGTTATGCTTAGTCTAAAAATAAATAATAATCTCCAAAAATCCCAAAATATTATTTTATATCAGTAGGTATAAAGTTTGGTATCAAAATTTGGGTTTAGATAGGCTATATGCTAATTACGCCATTTAATTACTACAAGCTTTCTAATTACGCTATTGAGCATAACTCTTAATCTAGACCTCAAACTGATGTCAAATTTTAGGTGCAAGTTTATAAATCAGTTACTAAGGTTTCTACTCTTTTACATTTTCAAAAATCACGTTTTAAGGTCAAAAGGGCATAATAGTCAACATATAAGCAATTAACGGGAACATGCATATGAATCGGATAACTATTGAACCAAGGTGTATAATCACAGAGGGTTATACTTATATGAAACCTGGTCCTAATAGGGCTCTAAGGCATTTCTAAAACATGCTTAAACGGGTCAGAACTGAAAGTCAAAGCAAAAGTCAAATTATGCGACTTTCGGTTCCGAACCGAGCCTAAACTGAAAATTGTCGGGTTGAACATGTTTAGACATGTTCTTATATTAATTACCAAGTTATATTAATGATAAAACAGGTTGCATAGCTTCTACATTGCTAATTATGCCTTAATTTGAAATTAAGCTTTCTGTTGACTTTTTAATATCAAGTTTGACCCGACAATTGACCTAGTTAGAGTGGGAATCGGAGGGTACCCTTTTAAGGGTTTATTACCCACATAATTACCTACTTATAGGTATTTTTAATTCGATATTTGACTGAACAATTATTGATTAATCTCGAAGTCAAACCTTAATTATGACGGTTTGACTTTTAGCTAATTAACTAAGCTAAACTGGATTAAAAAGGATTAAGGACACTTACAATAGTCCTAAGTATGATTAGGGATCCTAGAAAAACTTATTGCTGATCAGAGGAGCTCCAGAGAAGTCCTTGAAGTGAGAATGAAATGAGCAAGCCAAATGTTGCAACTTCAAGCTCCTTATATAGTGATCCTAAGTGTCCAAGATCATGCCAAGATAGTCTACAAGTGTTCCCTGATGATCCCCATGTGTCCCTATGCATGAAAATCTGTTGGCCACACTCCTGTATTCAAATACCATGCTAATGAGGCGGTGTAACAGGTTGAACAGGCAGCTGTCCAAAATCTGCTACCAGCGACAGTCTTATGGACCGTAAGGGAGAAGCCTTGCGGTCCGTAAGCACATCTTGCGGACCGTAATCTCTTGGTCTTGCGGTCCGTAACCGACCTTGATCAAAGATACCCAGTTACAATCTTGCAGACCGTAAGCCCTTAGCTTAGCGGTCCGTATCCGCTTTTCAATTTCTGATGCCCAGCTCCACCATCTTACGGACCGTAAGGGTTAACCTTTGCGGTCCGTAAGCCTTCATCAGAAGACAAAAACTTTGCAAACTTTTAGGCTGGACCATGCATTCCTTTAAAACTCGAATCTTCAGTCATTGTTAGCAGGAGGGGACCATAGGGACAGACTTTGCATGTCTTTGCATGTGTTGCTAAGCACATGAATTCAAAAGACTCAATATTTGAGATTTTTGTCGTGAATCTTCAGAGAATTACTATCATATAGGTTTTAATTAATTATTACCAAGGGTAACCGGATTTGAAAGATAATTAAATCAGATGTTTATTATTTTAAGGTTTGGGATTTATAATTTAGGTCGCTCAGAGGTATATCTTAACATGTCGACCCTTTTTAAATCCTACCGTACATCCTTTAACTCGATCCGGTTTCCTGACACGTTTACCTTGCATGACACGTGTCTTTATTTTATTGGGTATGCTTTTTACGAGGTGTTACATCCTCACCCCCTTAAAAGAAATCTCGACCTCGAGATTTACTGGAAGAAATGAGGGTATTTTTCTTTCATGGTAGACTCTACTTCCCATGTGTACTCGGGACGTCTACGGGCATCCCATTTGACCTTTACAATAGGTACATGCTTCCTTCGAAGCTTCTTTACCTGTCGATCCTCAATTGACAAAGGTTTTTCCACAAATTTCAAGCTCTCATCTATATGCACATCCGTATGTGGTATGACTAGTGATTCATCAGCTAGACATTTCTTCAGATTGCAGATGTGGAATACATTGTGAATACCACTGAGCTCTTCAGGCAAGTTCAACTTGTAAGCCATTGATCCGACACATTCGATGATCTCGAATGGTCCTATGTACCTCGGGCTTAACTTACCTTTCTTACCAAATCGCATCACTCCTTTCCAGGGTGACACCTTAAGCAAAACTTTATCACCAACCTTAAACTCTAGAGGTTTTCGCCTTTTATTAGCATAACTTTTCTGCCTATCCCTGGCAGCTTTCAGGCGGTCATGAATCTGGACAATCTTGTCCGTCGTTTCAAGGACTATATCTGGTCCTGATAACTGAGCTTCTCCTACTTCTGCCCAACAAACATGCGTTCTACACTTTCTACCATATAATGCCTCAAAAGGCGCAACCTTAATGCTTGTATGGTAGCTGTTGTTATAGGAGAACTCGATCAATGGCAGGTGGCTATCCCAACTACCACCTAAATCAATCACACATGCACGAAGCATGTCTTCCAAAGTTTGGATTGTACGCTCACTTTTCCCATCCGTCTGAGGATGGTAAGCTGTACTAAAATTTAAGCTCGTGCCCAAAGACTGTTGGAAACTTTTCCAAAAATGTGACGTGTATCTGGTATCTCTGTCGGAGATAATAGCCATTGGTACGCCATGTAGAGATACAATCTTATCTACGTACAATTGGGCTAACATGTCGGAGCTATAAGTCTCCTTAATGGGTAGGAAATGTGCTGACTTAGTCAGTCTATCTACTATTACCCATATAGTATCATTTCCTTTCCTGGTCTTTGGCAACTTGGTGATGAAATCCATTGTCACCATCTCCCACTTCCATGTGGGAAGTTCAGGTTGTTGTAGCAAACCTGACGGCATTTGGTGTTCAGCTTTGACTTGCGCGCACGTCAAACATTTAGCTACATAGGCAGCTATAGACTTTCTCAAGCCTATCCACCAATAGTTTGCCTTTAGATCCTGGTACATCTTATCAGCTCCAGGATGAACGGAGTACTTGGAACTGTGGGCTTCTTGGAGGATAACATTCCGAAGTCCTTTATAAACTGGAACCCAAATTCGTCCATTTAATCTCAAGATTCCGTCCTTACCATAGGATAACTGTTCTTCGGTTACTCCTAGCTTTTCATCAGGATAGTTCGCTTCTAGCATAGCTTCCTTCTGCGCAGCTAACAACTTTTCATTCAAACTATTCTTTATCTCAATGCTCTTGGCATTGATTCTTATAGGCTTCACTCTTTCCTTCCTACTTAAGGCATCGGCGACTACATTTGCCTTTCCAGGATGATATCTTATCTCACAATCATAATCATTCAAAGTTTCCATCCACCGTCGTTGCCTCATGTTTAAGTCCTTCTTATTAAACAAATGTTGAAGGCTTTTGTGATCGGAATAGATCACGCACTTGGTACCATACAAGTAGTGCCTCCACAGTTTTAGTGCAAATACAACGGCACCCAACTCCAAGTCATGGGTGGTGTAGTTCTTCTCATGCACTTTTAATTGTTGTGAAGCATAGGCAATAACTTTGCCTTTCTGCATAAGCACACATCCCATACCGGTGTGTGATGCATCACAATATACTATAAATTCCTCTATTCCATCAGGCAATGTCAATACTGGAGCCTTACTCAACTTCTGCTTCAAATTATCAAAAGATTCTTGTTGCTTAGGCCCCCAATCAAACTTGTTATTCTTACAGGTGAGTAGAGTCAGGGGTGCTGCAATTCTTGAGAAGTTTTCAATAAATCGCCTATAGTATCCTGCCAGTCCTAGAAAGCTGCGAATCTCTGTAGGCGTCTTTGGCTCTTGCAGTTCATAATAGCTTCAACCTTAGCTGGATCCACTTGGATACCATGCTCGCTAACCACATGTCTAAGGAATTGGACTTCTCGAAGCCAAAATTCACACTTTGAAAATTTGGCATAGAGTTTTTCTTGTTGAAGTAGCTTAAGAATGCAACAGAGATGTTTCTCATGGTCAGCTTGGCTTTTCGAGTAAATGAGAATGTCGTCGATGAAGACGATGACAAATTTGTCCAAGTAAGGCTTGCAGACGCGATTCATGAGATCCATGAATGCGGCAGGTGCATTAGTGAGCCCAAAAGGCATCATTAGGAACTCGTAATGACCATAACGAGTCCTAAATGCAGTCTTGTGTACATCTTCATCTTTAACCTTCAATTGATGATAGCCTGACCTCAAATCGATTTTAGAGAAGTAGCTTACCCCTTGAAGTTGATCGAACAGATTGTCGATCCTGGGCAAAGGATACCTATTCTTGATAGTGACCTTATTAAGCTCACGGTAATCGATGCACAGATGCATCGATCCATCCTTCTTCTTGACAAATAGAATTGGCGCTCCCCAAGGAGACAAACTAGGTCTAATGAAACCTTTGGCTAGCAATTCATCTATTTGTGTTCTCAAATCCTTCATCTCGGTTGGTGCCAACCTATAAGGTGCTCTCGCAACAGGTGCTGCTCCAGGGATGATGTCAATTCCGAATTCTACTTGTCTATCTGGTGGTAAACCAGGTAGTTCTTCAGGAAAAACTTCAGGGTACTCGGAAATGACTGGAATATCTTCAACCTTGGGTTTCTGCTCATCAATAGTTACTTGTGCCATATAAATGACACAACCCTTCTTCAGACATCTAGATGCCTTGAGCATAGACACTTGCTCAGGCAGTCCATACTGGGTATCTCCCTGAATGGTAATTGGCTCACCAGACGGAGTCTTGATCACCACTTTCTTCTTATTGCACACTATATGGGCTTGGTTACGTGATAACCAATCCATGCCTATAACTATGTCAAAACCGGCTAACTTCAAAGGAAGTAAGGACAAGGGAAAAGAGTGGTTCCTAATGGATATGAAACATCCATCTAATACTGTTGAGGCGGTTTCTAAGGTACCATCAGCTAATTCCACCTCATATTTCACACTTAGGGTTTTAACAGGTAAATAAAGTAGCTCACAAAACTTATTATCTACGAATGATTTATCAGCTCCTGAATCAAAAAGTACTCTTGCATAGACATCATTTATGAGGAAGGTACCTGTGATTACATTGTCGTCCTGCACAGCTTCCTTTGCATCCATTCGGAAGACCCTTGCATTGGTCTTCTTGACCTCTTCAGGCTTCTTGGCGTATTTAGGGCAATTGGTTTTAATGTGCCCCTTCTCATTGCAGTTGTAGCATGTGGCATCTTTAATCTTCCTGCAATCAACAGTCTTGTGCTCTTTAGACTTGCATAACCCACATGTAGGTGGTCCTAACTTAGACTTGGACTCAAGTCTGCACTTTCCAAAGTGGCGTTTTTGGCAAGTCTTGCACTTTGGCTTTTCCTCAGCTTGTTGGCTACCCTTGTTGGATCCAGACTTTTTCCTGAAGTCAGTGCTACCTTTATGCTTCTTTTCAGATCTTCGTGAGTTATCATCCTCACGCTTTCTCTTGCCTTCTTCCGAATTCCTCAGCGATCTTAGCCTGACCACGTCCAAGGTAATAGACAGAGATAGATCAACTCCCGATCTGAAAGTAGCAGGTCTGGACGCCTTAACACTGGCTTTGATTTCTAGGGCTAAACCCCCAATGAAGCGAGCAATCCTTTTGGGTTCCGGGGTTACCAGATACGGAACCAGCCTAGACAGGGTATTGAAACTGGTGAGGTAAGCTTGACAATCTAAATTCTTCATCACCAACGATAAGAAATCTTATTCAATTCTTTCAACCTCATGCTGCGGGCAATAATTCTCCTTAATGAGAGCAACGAACTGATCCCATGACAAATTGTAAAGCGGGATCTTTCCAGCAGCTTGAATGAGAGACTTCCACCATGCCAGTGCCTCTCCCTTGAATGATTGGGATACATACTTCACTACATCCCTTTCAGCACAACCGCTGATGTCAACTACTGTGTCCATCTCATCCAACCAGGTCATACAATCAATTGCCCCTTTCTCCCCAGTGAAATCCCAGGGTTTGCAGGAAACAAAGTACTTATAGGTACAGGACTTGGTAAGTGGTTTATTATCAAACACTATCCTTTTAGATGGAACACTGTTTTGATTAGATGAATGTCGATCATCATCTTTCTTTGGCTCATCTTTCTTAGAGGGTGGCTTGCTATGAGCCTCCGAATGAGTCTTAGGCTTGGAGTGCGGTGCGGATAGGGTCCTACTTCGAGTCCCGCTAGATTCATTATACTGCCGTTCTATAGCTTTTGTAACAGCATTATCTACTAATGCTTGCAGCTCCGCACCAGTCACATGTATCTTAGTATTTTCATGGTTTTCCACCGGATGACTGTTTACTTCTTCTGAACTAGCCATGTAGCTTTAATTGCTACATAAAATCAAATAAGGGCAAGGTTTATATAGAAGCTTATACAGTTTTATTGTTTTTGACAATTTATTAACCATGGTTTTTAATAGCCATTTTAGTTAATTTGCTAAATATATAATTATTCAGGATTTTTATCATAATCCTAAATTATTAGTTAGTAATAGCACAAAAGGCCTAGTCACGTAGACAAGTTTAGTTTATAAACCAGGATTTTACAGAATCGAGGTATTAAGGTTTGAATCAAAGTTCGCTACCTTTTCTTGACAGGGAGTTGTAGGCTACCACTGTCTTTAGTCTCAGAGAACGTTAATTACAGCCCGTGGGCACTTCATCCTTAAGGGATGATTATATAAATAAGGGAATTTAGAATAATCCCAATTTAAGAATGACTTATGTGATTTTATCGAATCACATTTGTCAAGCATGTTAATATGCTTTCAGAAGTTAAGGTTTTGAATCTTTTAAATAGGTTTTACCATCTTGGCTATGTCTGCAACGACATTTAGGCAAGGTTTTACCTTTAAGATTCTTTTTAATACTTAACGCAGAACAACCCTAAATTGGGAGGTTAATAAGGATCTGAATCTAATTGAGGAACTACCATCTTGGCCCTGTCTTAAAGTGACATATGGATAGGTCTTGTTCTTTATAGATTTTGCCATTTTATCATAATGGTAGATCTTAAATAGGAATGTTATTTTATTTATTTCACCTTTTATGTTTATGCACATATTTAATAAAATGGAAATTTAAATTAACCATTCCATAAAATTTAACAAGTACAATGTTGCCCTAAACGGGACTTCTACTAAAATAACATGCCCACGCAGGGGCTTAAACAACAACATACCCACGCAGGGGTCAATAGAAAAACATGCTCACGCAGGGGCATAATACAAAAAGACACACCCTCGCAAGGGTTAAACAAAAAGGCATGCCCACGCAGGGGCTGAATTGAAAATAAGGAAATACAACCAAGAATTTAAAGGATTCAATGGTCCTTCTTTCTCTTTCCTATTATTAAACTCGCCAATCCCTTAAAGAATCCCCGGTTGTTTCTCTGGTCCTCATGGACTACCCTTTCCACTTGACTCAATCTTTGGAGTATTTCTTCCCGTTCTGGCGGGGAAAATTGTGGTATCTGCGGCTGCGGCTGATGTGGAGGTCGAAGAGGCGGCTGCTGTTGGTATCCATAAGCTGGGTATCCAACTCCCCAGGGAGCTCCGTAAGGCCCCTCGGGGTTGAGAGCATTGTAGTTCCAGGCTGCCAGATATGGGTCGACCTCAGCATAATTGAAGCTGGTGTGAGCCGGCTGCTCAAAGGGATTATACGCTGCTGAGCCAGTGTATGTGGGAATTAGGTTGTCAAAGCCCAATGGTGGTTGCATGACAGGTGCAGAGTTCATTTCCGGGATGGGGTTTGAAGCCCCCCATCTGTTGGTCTTTTTGGAGTGGCGGGTAGTGGCTGCCACTCGATGGTTGAGGAGTGCTGATACGCACTCCTCCCCGCGCGGACATCCGTGCATTCGATCTCCTTCGCCTCGGTGGCTCAGGAGGTTGTTGTTGAGGTGGTGGTGGTGGCGGGGTAACTGCCACGTAACGTGAATCCTCGAAAGGATCCTGCTGCTGCTGCTGATGAGGCGATGAATGATAAGAGGGTGTAAAATACCATTCATACTGGTTGAACCTTGCTTGGTAACTGTCGGGACCACGGTAGGGTGATCCATGAAAAGATGACCCATCAGAAATTTCTATGGGATGTGTGGGGGTACCGGTCGGTGGTTCGGTAGGGTCAGTATCCTCATCCATATCCATGGCGTGATCTCCAGAAAAGTGATCTTCGGGTCCCAATGGGTTAACACCCACTGGTTCTTCGAGGTAATTTTCCGGGTTGAACCGGCTTCGGAAGATATGTGACGGGTTATCAAAGGAGTGACGAGAGTTGGACCTCTGAAGAGGGGAAATGAAGGCTGTGGGTTTTCGGGCTCATTTTCTGAATGGGGTCCAAAAGAGTAAAGGTAAGATGGTGACGAGCTTAACGAGACTGACCGCCTCGCTGGCTGCAGATGTGCCCTCCAGTCCCCCTGGGGACTTGTACGCATGTTGACGGGCGAGGTTCGTCTTTGAGACGGCCCGGCCTCATGGTCGTGGCCTGCTACAGGTGCCTTTCCCTTTCTCCTAAAGAATCTTGGCGGCATGTTTAAAACCTGTCAATATAAGCAAAGATAACAACAAGGAAAAATATATAAAAGACAAAGGTAAAACAAAAATTAGGATTTGTCCAATGTTTTTGTCTAGACTCGAAAATTTGAGGAATGTGCAATTGTGTGACTCAGATTAAACACAAAAAGGCTAGTGTTTAATTCACTCAGTGTTGGCTCTGATACCAACCTGTCACACCTCGATATTTCCACGTATTACCGGTGGGCACGGTGGGGAGTATCATGACGTAGTTGATATCATCATAGTCAAACAACACAAATTTAAATGCACAGCGGAAACAAAAGATAGATTCGTTTCAACCGAATAAAATTGTAATATTAAGTATCACAAACAGTTGAAATAGATCCACAGGCGGATCAAATAAAAAGGAAAAATTAATAGTTTTGTCACATAATTTTTATAATTATTTTTGTTTAATTATTTTTTGTTACATATATAATAAAAAGGAATATACATGGAGTTTTTAGAAAAAAAATTAATAGTTTTGTCACATAATTTTTATAAATTGTCATCCAAATCACTAACTCAGTTTATTTTTTCTGTAAAGGTGAATGATGTTTTAAATTTTATAAATAAAGACAAAAATTAATTTACAGCTTCTTTATATAAATCAGTTTTATAAAGAGAAAACGTCGTTGGTGTGCAACACATAACAATCGATTAAAACTTTTAGTATTTATCAGTTGTAGAGATAGAAAAAAATTATAAAACGTTACATATTTTTTAAATGTGTTGAGTACCTAGGAAATATGTTGGTAGAAATAAAATATTTATTTAATTAAGATTATTAGGGTAACTAACTAATACTTATTCTGACTGGCTTGAGTAAAGAAACTTTTGGTTCATAGCATTATAATTACAATTTGGTGGGTAATTTTAAGGTTTGGTAACGATACGTTGTTTGATAGAGGGGGGGGGGGGGGCAATGGCTTCTGTTTTTCCTTAGGAGCAAATCTAAAAGAGTAGAAGATAAATTACAAACTTGGTACATATGATAAGATTTCTTTATTTGACCTTTTTCAATAAGGTCACCAGCATTTTAGTTTTATAAAATTTTGAGGTTTAAGTAGATTTTATTTTTGTAAAACTGATTTATAAAAAAATTAGAAATTAATTTCTGTCTTAGTTTATAAACATCCTTCACCTTAATAAAAAAATTAACTTAGTTAGTGGTTGAATGAAAATTTATAAAAATTATGTGACAAAGCTATTATTTTTTTCATATAAAAATTGCATGTATATTCTTTTTTATTATATATGTAACAAAATTAATTAAATAAAAGAAATTTAAAAGAGTTTGAGTAAATTGTCAAAATTGTCCCTGTGGTTTTATATTTGTCAGTTTCATCCAAAGATCCTCAACTTAACAGAAAAAATAAACTAAGTTAGTGGTTTGGATGAAAATGGCAAAAAGTTACAAACGTTGGGGGCAATTTGGTACAAAAGTGTCATTTTGGACGAAAATGGCAAACCTGCCTAAACCTCAGGGACGATTTTGGCAATTAACTCGTTAATATGCCTTAAATATGTTGTGACATCAGTAAGATATCTCCCATTATGCCCAAAACGGATTTAAACTCGAATTACGCCCTGTAGGGGTATTTTGGTCATTTTAAGGTTATAAAAGAGTTTAAATATAAATCTGAGTTTCGGGTCTGATGTAATCAGTAAAAATACTTAATTTACTAAGTTATATCAGTAGGGTATTTCCTATATGTGAAATTTATCATTTCTAACCATACTATGCACCGAAGGGGCATTTTGGTAATTTCACTTAAGGTTCAAGGGTCAAATCTAGAAACCTGGGTTTAAATCTTTCGCTTACTGTTAAAGTATAAAAATATACTTAAAATATCAGTAGGTATCAAACCTTATATGTTCAAAATAGTTTTGTATACTTACTATGCGTTAAATATGCTTAAAAGGCGATTTGGAGCCATTTCCGGGTTCTATATAGAAAGCTGATATTTTTACTAATTCAGAAGGCTTAAAATACTTTATTAATCATTTAGAATCAGCAGCAAAAGGTTTGGGATCAAACGGATTTGTAAAACTCATTTTATAGCTTAAAAGGGCAAAACCGACAATTACCGGATCAAGCTTAGAACTCTATGTTATGCTTAGTCTAAAAATAAATAAAAATCTCCAAAAATCCCAAAATATTATTTTATATCAGTAGGTATAAAGTTTGGTATCAAAATTTGGGTTTAGATAGGCTATATGCTAATTACGCCATTTAATTACTAAAAGCTTTCTAATTACGCTATTGAGCATAACTCTTAATCTAGACCTCAAACTGATGTCAAATTTTAGGTTCAAGTTTATAAATCAGTAACTAAGGTTTCTACTCTTTTACATTTTCAAAAATCACATTTTAAGGTCAAAAGGGCATAATAGTCAACATATAAGCAATTAACGGGAACATGCATATGAATCGGATAACTATTGAACCAAGATGTATAATCACAGAGGGTTATACTTATATGAAACCTGGTCCTAATAGGGCTCTAAGGCATTTCTAAAACATACTTAAACGGGTCAGAACTGAAAGTCAAAGTAAAAGTTAAATTATGCGACTTTCGGTTCCAAACCGAGCCTAAACTGAAAATTATCGGGTTGAACATGTTTAGACATGTTCTTACATTAATTACCAAGTTATATTAATGATAAAACAGCTGTCCAAGAACTCCCTTAAAAGACAAGAGTCTACCAAATGACCTAGCTCACATTAGTTATTTAAACTTTTTACTTGATCATTCTTTTCCTTAATTTACGTGTCATGGAGAGAATGTGAGAGAGATGTTGGTCACTGAAAAAAACATGTGACATGAGGGGGAAAACGAGAAAAGGAAAGGAAACATTAAAACACATGTTACACTTAGTTTTTTTAGGTTCGTATTATTGGCACACCTTGGGGATTAAATCGACACCCTCAATACGCATCGTATTGGCCTATACGATGCGTATTGAGGTGGGTTCAAACTTCTATGCCTGCCAAAGGCTGCCATTGTCCCCTAACAAAAAGTAATACGCATCGTATAGGCCTATACGATGCATATTGAGGGTGTCGATTTAATTTTTTAATTTTTGCAAGGTAGCTTCCTCTCACGCGGTAGCTTTCCGTCACGCGAACGAAAAAGCAGCACTTTGGACATTTGTTGGTCTTCAAACATCTAGGAAACATTATTTTGAGAATACCCCTGAATTTATTGAAGCTGTAGAATGAGATCCTCCATTGTTGGGTTATCATCTTTCAACCCCATTTCCCCTGAATTTATCGATTATGTTTTTCAACAGGGATATAATGTAATGATTCCTCTTAATTGAATAGACCGACACTTGCTTCGTAGGACTCACTTGAATCGTCTCGGATGTAATAACAGTACGTTTAGCATCTGTGCCTGCTTGAATTGCAGAAATCAAAGGATAACGAAGATGAATATTGTATTTAGCACGAAAGTACCGAACAACCAAGATAACAGCTCCGGTTTCATTTGCTTCGTCCACTAGAACTATTTGTGTATGCATTCTGTTGGTACTGAACAACAGAACCAGGTTTTCAAAACAAGGATCGTTCTAATAGATTAAAGAGAACTATTTTCAGTTATTTCTGTTGATCCACAAATTTCAACAAAGTTAATATTCACTATGGTGGATGCAAGCATAAAGTTAGAAACCGGTGGTATTGAACCAACATTTCCTTCAAACATTCTAAACCCTACAAGGATGTTGGGAATTAAATGCATGTACGTAACAAAACAAGGATCATTCTAATACATTAAAGAGAATAAACCAAGTACAAAATCATCTGCTTTCTGAATCTGAAACTGAATTAGGTCACTCATAATTTTTTTTGTTCCAATTAGGTCATTCAAGTTTCATTTGATGTTTCAATTGTAGATATTTTACCTAAATAGAAGGTAATCCATCCTACATGGGATTTCTTTAGGTTTTTTATTTAAAAATTTGTTGACATGGCATATAAATGCGAAATGGATTAGAAAAAAATGCGAAATAGGTTTAATTTTTTTTAAATTGTAGAAAAGTTAAAAAAATGCGAAAAAATTAAAAAAATGTGATTTTTTTTCAAAATATCAAAAAAATGCGAAATAGGTTTAATTTTTTTTTTTTAAAAAATTGTAGAAAAGTTAAAAAAATGCGAAAAAAAATTAAAAAAAAAATGTGATTTTTTTTCAAAATATCTAAAAAGTTATAAAAGAAGATAAACAACTAACGATAAAATAGAATGCCAAAACGGGTCTTAACACCCCAAATACGTCCAAACGAGTCAAAATAAACCAAATACGTCGAAACGGGTCAAAATATACCAAAATACGTCCAAATGAGTCAAAATAAACCAAATACGTCCAAACATATCAAAATTCACCCAAACGGGCCAAAATCACCTAGTCTACCTTCTCGCGGGTCATACTTCTTGAGCCAAACTTTTTATTTCTACCTTTTGCTCTCGCCTTCTTTGGTTGTGGGATTTTTTTCTCGTTTTTGCAAGACCTGATATTATGTCCGGTTCCTTGGCAGTTTTGACATGTCACTTTTCTTCCGATTCCAACTTTTTTGTTTTTCTTCTCTTTCTCTGAAGGATCTCTTTTCCTTTTTACTGCCGGTCTACCAGGCATTCGTCTTACTTTTAGAGGTAGAGGTTTGATAGCATCTGTTTCAGGCCAATGCATACTTCCCTTCAACGGTTTGATACAATGTTTATATGCTTCCCTAAACATCCCCTTTTTAAATCCGTTACTAACATAAGTTTCTGGGTCTTTGTTGATGAACACTAGAGCCGCTACCGTATGAACACAAGGTATGCCAGACAATTGCCATGATCCACAAGTGCAAATTTGTTCTTGAATCTTCACTACATATGCATTTTTTTCACTCCTTACTTCAAATATGTTGTTACCACTTGGAATAACGTTATAATGCCTATACCATCAAACCAAAAGTCTATTAAAATTCGTAACAAAATAAAAATAATGTAAATATAATCATTACCTTTGATTCTCTTTAATCTTTTCTAGTTTTTCTCTGATTGCAGGGCATACCTCATGTTTAAAGCTTTCAGATCTTTTCGCCATTAAGAACGTTCTACGCATCACAAATATTCTAATATCTTCTAACATACTAATAATAGGCTTCCTTCGTGCGATTCGTATACGTGAATTAAAGCTTTCACTCACTCCATTCTCGAACGCGTCACATGCCCTACAAACTTCAAAAAAAGCTCTTGACCAAGTAATTGGATTTCTTTCAATAAGATGATCATACGCACATTTGTTAATGGTTTTCAACTCTTCCATATGTCTTTCAAACCAATGCTTACTTGTAGAATATGCAGCTTTCCAAAACAAATTTCTAGGTTCAAGTGAACGAAATTTCTTCTTAAAGTTAGCATAGATGTGTCTTGTACATTGCCTATGCTCAGCATTTGGAAATACATCCTTCACGCCCTCTATAATACCCTAATAAATGACCAAAACATAGCATATAAGTTAAAAATACCAACAAATAGATAGGTGTGTAATAAGTACAACATACCTTATGTTGATCTGAAATTAAAGTTAGTCCAAGTCCACCTTCCATTTCAATATCATCCCTCATTAGATTAAGAAACAATTTCCAGTTTTCCTTATTCTCAACAGACACAACTGCCCATGCTAAGGGAAAAATATGATTATTGGCATCTCTTCCAACAGCCGAGAGTAATTGACCACTATTTTTTTGAAAACATTCATCCAAACAAATAACTTTCCTACAACCATTGATCCATCCATCTTTGACAGCTTTAAAACAAACATAGTAACTCCTAAAATAAATATCTCCATTTGGCATCGTTTCCACGGTCATCTTCAAAGTACTCCCCGGGTTTGTTTCCAATATCTCAGCTTGATAATCCGAAAGTCTTGCGTAATGCTCTTTCAACCCACCATCAAAGTCATCCAATACCTTCTTTTTAGCTCTACTACATTGACCAATACTCACTCTACATTGGCATTTTCTCATGATATCTTGTTGCATTTCCCTTAAACTAATTTCACGATTTTGAACTATTTTTTTGAAATATCGTTTTGCAAGCCAAGAATATGTAACAAGCAAACCCAAATGAAACTGTCTTGAGCATGTATGGTTATCATTTAGTGATTTTATTTGAAAAGAATCCTCGCCTGTAATCCTAGAGGCCCAAAGCCTAAATGGACACTTCCACACTTTCTTTTTCCCCCTTCCCATCATCTTCAGTTTCTTCTTTCCCGCATTTTACTAACAACCTGTTGTAGTCGTTTACTGTGAACACTAATTGGTAACCATTTGCAACACCATAATCAATCAACATGTCTTTCAGATGTGCAGGACTCTCAAATTTCATTGCTAGTACGAGCTTCACCAATTTCCAATCCATATTAGGATTATAACAAGGATACACAACATCTTCGTCCTCCGAATCTTCATCCTCACTATCCTTGTCATAATCTTGTTCATTTCCAATCCAATCTTCAACAGGACTTAGATCAACTTCATCTTCATCATTCTTGTCATAACAAAGTAAATTCAAGAAGGGATCATTCACACTAAAATCATCATCATCATCATGTACAATATCTGTCAAGTTATCCTGGCAAACAACAAAAAGATAAATAAAATTAAAAAAACTCATAGCTGGGTGTGTCCAGCCATGTGGAAGTTTTTAAAAAGCTACAAAGAAAAAAAAAACCTACATTGAACCAGTCAACCAAAGTCAGTCATGTCACCCAGCCCCCCAGCCCACGCCAGGCTCAATGTTTGCCCGGGATGGAGCAGCCGACATTGAACCCAAATCGCCACCCCAACCCACGCCCCACACCCCACAGTCTAAGGCTATATCCCTCTATTCTTCATTAAATTCATAGAACATCATATTTATCTTGTTTTCTTTATTGGTGCATTACAATCACCTGGATTCGTTAAGACTTTATACTACATTAACTAATGCTCAAAACAATTCTCTATATTAATAATTTAATACTTTGCACATATGTTCACCTAAGAAACCATAAAAACATATTAACACCATACTCTGTGTTTGATTAGTGAGACCAACACCCTCTCAAACCCAACTCACTGCCATTGCTTCCAAGAAACAATTTATTGGAGCAAAGCATCAGACTCTTAATCTGGTGCATTTTAAGACAGTTCCGTTGACGCGGTTGAAGAAACTTGTTCAGACTTCTTACAAACCTCCGGCAGTAAGAACTCAAGCAACTCATGCCCCGTTAAAAAAGAAAATTGTTGCTAAGCCAACAATCATCGGTACCACGGAGATACACGAGTGACGGTCACCGTGGCGCACCGTTGAGACTGCACGGTTGACCACGTTTACTTCTTGCAATACTACCTGCCATTGCTTCCAAGAAACACTTTATTGGAGCAAAGCATTCACACGTTCACCACTTTAATTATGTATTTTCTTATTTAAGTTGTATCAATATGCTTGAGGAATATATGTGTTGGATTTGGTAACTTGAAGGCCAGTAGAAACTATATGCTAAAGACTATACATGCTGTATTATCATAAATGATTATATTTGTATAATAATGATGCACTTGTAACTATAAAACATGTAAATAACCCGTCCTCGTATGCATTAAGTATAAATGAAGTTATGATCAACATGCATGTAGATTAACAAGGCAATAAAAAATCTGAATAAATAGATGAACAAACAACAATTACCTGTTCTTCCATTGGTACTGAACAGTCGAACGCTTGATCGACGTTGGTTGTTGACGATTGTTCTTGATTCGCCATCGTTGAAGCTTTTCCTCTCCACGCAAATCGCCGAAACTCCGCCGTTCGAAATACAAACCGGCAGTGCGAATGACGTAGAATCACGTACGAATGAGGGTAGGGTTTACAATTGTTATTTGTTGATTTGATTTGATTCTATGATTTGTAATATTTGATCCTTTCGGGTTTTTTTTATTTATTATATTTCTTTTATTTGATCTATGACTTGCTATTCAGGTAAAATATCTAGTATTAGAACATCAAAATAAAGTAGAATGATGTAATTGGAACATTAAATTTTATTAGTGATCTAATCGGAACACTCCTAAAACTTCATTACTATTCTGTGGCATATTCCCTAACTTTGAATTTGCTTCGTCCACTAGAACTATTTGTGTATGCATTCTGTTGGTACTGAACAACAGAATCAGGTTCTCAAAACAAGGATCGTTCTAATAGATTAAAGAGAACTATTTTCAGTTATTTCTATTGATCCACAAATTCCAACAAAGTTAATATTCACTATGGTGGATGCAAGCATAAAGTTAGAAACCGATGGTATTGAACCAACATTTCCTTCAAACATTCTAAACCCTACAAGGATGTTGGGAATTAAACGCATGTACGTGACAAAACAAGGATCGTTCTAATAGATTAAAGAGAATAAACCAAGTACAAAATCATCTGCTTTCTGAATCTGAAACTGAATGTTAACTTTGAATTTGCTTCGTCCACTAGAACTATTTGTGTATGCATTCTGTTGGTACTGAACAACAGAATCAGGTTCTCAAAACAAGGATCATTCTAATAGATTAAAGAGAACTATTTCAATTATTTCTGTTGATCCACAAATTCTAACAAAGTTAATATTCACTGTGGTGGATGCAAGCATAAAGTTAGAAACCGGTGGTATTGAACCAACATTTCCTTCAAACATTCTAAACCCTACAAGGATGTTGGGAATTAAACGCATGTACGTGACAAAACAAGGATCGTTCTAATAGATTAAAGAGAATAAACCAAGTACAAAATCATCTGCTTTCTGAATCTGAATGTTAACTTTGACTCATAAATCCTTGAATCCCAACGCTTCTATGATGATATCAGCATTGTTTATCACCCTGTGTGAGCATTGGAAGCCCGACCACTAGCAGAAGAACCCGACACGTCTTCTATGATGATTCGAAACATTCATGAACAACAATGGACTCAGACTCATTATTGCGAATTTGGTTTCTTCGGGCTTATGTTGATGGATAATGCAAACAAGTTCTCCACAGTTTGTTATTCAATTCTCTATTCGGTCATCTTTACAAACTGCAACACACGATAAGTTCTCCAAAAGAATGCATACACAAATAGTACCGGGACCACTGGAATAGACACATGTCACATAGTTTGAACGAGTCTAGAACACTCGTAATCCTTAACCGGCTTTGAAACCGGACGGAATCTACGAAGAAACTGTTCGATTTCACGGTGAGTGGATAAATTAGCGACGGAGAAACTGTTGGAATTTGTGGATTTCGGTTGGTTCAGACAGACACAATTTGTTGGACAATGAATATTGAATGTGCAACAGAATGCATACACAAATAGTTCTAGTGGACAATGAATATTGAATGTGCAATGAATATTTTTAGAGAAGCATTGGGATTCAAGGGTTTAGTTGGAGCATGAAGAAACGAAACCCTAACAACTGATTCAGATTTAAACAATGCACGCCTTAATTCATATTTTTTACTCCTTTTCCTTCAATTTCGAGAACAAATCCACAAACTCACCATGAAATCGAACAGTTTCTTCGTAGATTCCGTCCAGTTTCAAAGCCGGTTGAGGATTACGAGTGTTCTAGGACTCACTGGAATCGTCTCGGATGTAATAACAGTCTCTTTGCTTCGTCCACTAGAACTTATTTGTGTATGCATTCTTTTGGTAGTTAATGATATCGATTGCTATAACAGGATGGATGTGACACACACAGATAGATAAGCTGTCACAGTTGTCAAGACTGTTTGTCGGGTTTCCAATGCTCACACAGGGTGATAAACAACGCTGATACAAACACATGTGTTTTGAAAATAGGCTTTGTTCTTGGTTTAATGAAGTTACACGTAACATCTAGTTATATTCAGATTTAAACAATGCACGCCTCAATTGAGATAACGGACATCCATCTAGCTCAAAAAGAAAACTTGTGTTTCCCATAGTCACAAACGATTGCAGTTTGTATTCCGCATAGCCACCGTTTCCGTAGTAAAAAACGGTTGCGGTACTATTTGTTGAAATCGAAGAAAAGAGTAAAAAAGATGAATTGAGGCGTACATTAGGAACAAGAAGTCCAACAATCCGTTCATTATCTGTTGTTGTCTAAAATACGTTACAATACGTTAAAATACGCTAAAATACCCTAAAATACGCTAAAATACATTAAATTACGCTAAAATACGCTAAAATACCCTAAAATACGTTAAAATACGTTAAAATACGCTAACTTACGTTACAATATGTTAAAATACGCTAAAATACACTAAAATACGTTAAAATACGCTAAAATACCCTAAAATATGTTAAAATACGCTAACTTACGTTACAATACGTTAAAATACGCTAAAATACGCTAAAATACGTCAAAGTACGCGACTAACGATATTTCCACACACGTGTACATATAATACGGCACTATGGAGTACAGGTGGATTTCAAACAAAACTGTACGTAATTATAGAATAAGATATTCGCACGCAACCGAACGGCACCGAAACGACTTATGTTGAAGGTATACGTAATAAAACTACAAAATATGCGAAAGTTCGGCAAAAAACGAGACGTATACGCTTCGAACCGAGGGAAACACGATAACACTAAATTTGAAATAATGCCATATACAATCGTATAGGCCTATGTTGTATCGTATATCAGCTTAATACGAATCGTATAGGCCTATACGATTCGTATTAAACTTTGAATTTTCTCAAAAATACCCCTGAATTTATCAGAAAACCAGGGGTATTACAGTAAAATCATCGATTAATACGCATTGTATAGACCTATACGATACGTATTGAAATATAAATTTCTCAAAAATGTTTTTTCAAATCAAGGGTTCCATCATTACAACCACTTGTTTTCAAAGGAGATGTAATGCAATGATTCCTCTCAATTGAATAGACCGACACTTGCTTCATAGGACTCACTTGAATCGTCTCGGATGTAATAACAGTACGTTTAGCATCCGTGCCTGCTTGAATTGCCGAAAGCAAAGGATAATGAAGATGAACGTTGTATTTAGCACGAAAGTACTGAACAACCAAGATAACAGCTCCGGTTTCATTTGCTTCGTCCACTAGAACTATTTGTGTATGCATTCTGTTGGTACTAAACAACAGAATCAGGTTCTCAAAACAAGGATCGTTCTAATAGATTAAAGAGAACTATTTCAGTTATTTCTGTTGATCCACAAATTACAAAAAATTATGGATTTCGGTTAGTTCAGATCTCTTTGGGTATATTCAAAACCAACTAAAATACGTTAAAAGCGGTGAACGGTATTTAACATGCATGCCTCAAGTACTGAATCAACAGGCATGCCTTGAAGTACTGAATCAACAGAAATAACTGAAATAACTTGAATTGTCTCGGAAGTACTGAACAACAGAAGGATGAGATATCGGCGGTTAGCTCGAAGAAGTTTCTCTCAATCAGGTGTTCCATTAGATTTCCCCTTTTATCATGTGTCATACGTTTCGAGATTCTTCGAGAATTAGAAAAGGAGAAAATACGGAACGACAAGGGTAGTATGAGTCTGAGTCCATTGTGGTTCGTGTCAGGTTTGTATTTCCCATAGCCACCGTTTCTATAGTAAACACGGTTGCGGTTTTGCACATTCAATCTTCATTGCTTCATTATAATTAATAATGCGGTCTCGATTGAAGATGTAATTGCAAGACTGTTTGTCGGGCTTGTAATGCTCACACAGGGTGATAAACAACGCTGATATTTAACGGATTATTGAACCAAGAAAGTCATTTTACTGTCGCAGATGAACTCAAATGTGATCAAACTTGGACATCAGACGTAAATCTTGAAGAAACGGAACATAATCCCAGATTTTCTAAAGAAACGCTTTTATCATGTGTGATCCAGAGGTCGGTCTCGGGTGAACATAAGATCCGTGGGCCCTATTGTCGGATATGTGACTCAAGAAAGTCATTGGACTGCCGCCGATGAAGTCAAATGTGATCAAACTTGGACATCAGACGTAAATCTTGAAGAAACGGAACACAATCCCAGATTATCTAAACAAGCGCTTTTATCATGTGTGATCCAGAGGTCGGTCTCGGGTGGGCATAAGATCCGTGGGCCCTATTGTCGGATATGTGACTCAAGAAAGTCATTGGACTGCCGCAGATGAAGTCAAATGTGATCAAACTTGGACATCAGACGTAAATCTTGAAGAAACGGAACATAATCCCAGATTGTCTAAAGAAGCGCTTTTATCATGTGTGATCCAGAGGTCGGTCTCGGGTGGGCATAAGATCCGTGGGCCCTATTGTCGGATATGTGACTCAAGAAAGTCATTGGACTGCCGCAGATGAAGTAAAATGTGATCAAACTTGGACATCAGACATAAATCTTGAAGAATCGGAACATAATCCTAGATTGTTTAAAGAAGCGCTTTTATCATGTGTGATCCAGAGGTGCTGGTCTTTTCTCCCATTGTGGTTGATTTATAGGAGAAGGTTATGAAACGAATATATGTTTATGCAAATTTAAAGGACAATACTGACAGAGGTGTTGGTCTTTTCTCCCACTGTGCAAACTTGAAAAATCTCACCATAACACATCTAATATGACACATGATAAAAACACTTCTTTAGACAATCTGGGATTATGTTCCGCAAATTGGGAACCACATATTCGTGTGTAAAAGCTTGGAAAGATGACCGAATAGAGATCTGTATACACCCTTGGTATTTGTTTTACCACATGACACATGATAAAAGTCTTTCTTTAAACAATCTGGGATTATGTTCCGCAAATTGGGAACCACATTGTAGACTAGTTGGCTTGAATGGTTTTAATAATACTTGAAAATGGAAATAATCGTGTCAAGTTCTTTATCAATCATATCATCGACCAACTGCTCGAAATCCCTTTCGTTTCTCGGGTTCGCATTCGACACAACACAACAAAAATAATTTCAAAAAAACAGTGGGCTGATACGCATCGTATAGGCCTATACGATGCGTATCAAGCCCGCCGCCAGACATAACCTGTACCTGTCAGTCTGCCATGTTTTTTACTTTAATTCAATACGCATCGTATAGGCCTATACGATGCGTATTGAATTGAAAAAATGTGTAGATAGACAGGGGGGTGTTTAGGTTTTTGGGTAGTGATGGGGTGGGGTGGGAGTGAGTGTTTAGGTTTTGTGTGATGATGTAGTGAGTTTAATTTTAGGTTGTTGGACACTTATCACTCCATAAATCCTTCTTACACTTCTTATAATTAGGAACCTTTGTAGAATAACTTGACCCATAACATTATATGAAAATACATATATTAGATCATACGATGATAAGATCATGAAAACGTAAAATATACATTTTTTATATTCAATTAACCAATTAAAAAGTTGGGCAAATTGTATATTCTTTCTACTTGTATGCAATTTGTTGGTGTTTCAATCATGTTTAAAAAACTGGTCTGACCGATTAAACCAAAAAATGGCTTAGTTCAATATTCAACCAACTAGTTAGACCGAGACCAGGTTGAACCGACAACCGATCACTATGGGACCGGTTTGAACGACAATGTTGGGACTCCGTTTTCAAGCACTTTGTAATCATCGGACTTAATTGTCGTCACCAAGTCTAGATATTCATTGTCAAACATCATAGTTCAAAGCATGTGCATGTCATCGTCATGGTCAGGGGCATAGCTTTGTGGGGGTCGGGGGCGACCCTCCGAACTTTTCGCTTAGTAGTGCCCGGTATGTACTTTTCGTATAGAATTTTTTAGGTATATACGTTTCCGACCCACAGTTGGAAATCTCAAGCTTCGCCACCGGTCATGGTAGACTTTTATATATTTCTACTCTTTTTTATTTTTTATTTCATGTTTCAACCTTTCAATGTATAATAAAATACTTCTTATTTTCTACATAAGCTTCGTACTTTTTAAATGATTTATGATATCATTTGATTTTTGAAAACCACCTCTCTAGAAAACTCGGACTTGCTACGCATTTGCAATAAAACGTTAATGTTGGAAAAAGCCCTGTCGAAACTGTGACAAAATTAAATGTTTTTGGTTTCTGTCACTATTGTGTAGCAAATTTGTTGGGGTTTATTTTTTGTCGTCATAAACCCGTCACAATTTTGTCAAAATTTGTGACGCATATTTTTCCGTAGTAAAATAGCCACTTTTCTAGCAGTGTGACCAGCTAACCCTCTTTGGTTCCGCCCCTGCTATGATTAGCAGCATTCGTTGATATACGAATCGATGTGAATAACGAAAAACACGACAACGATGATACCCAAACAAAAGCATGTTCCATTAATACTTCATAGTGACAACCTTCAACACATTAGACAACCATGGATGTAACCCACAAATGCATGTGGATCCATTCTTATTCAACACACAAACATAAAAACACAAACATAATTCAAACACTGCTGCTTGTTTGGGCTTCTGCTTTCATCTTGATCCTTAACAGTTGCAGTTGTTACCACACTTGCAGTTGTCACCACACTTGCAGTTGCAGTTTCCACCCTCAGCAACAAAGCTGCCCTCACTTCCCTCAACAAACCTACACATATATTCCATTAAAATGAATAAACATTAATTAATAAACACAAACAAATCATTATGAAATCAAAGTTTATATCTAGAGGTGTAAACGAGCCAAGTCGTCTGTGAGTTGCTAAAAATTGACTTGCTAAAAGCTTGAATTGAGCAGAGATTAAACAAGCTCGAGTCTTATAAAAAAATTTATATAATATTTTAAATGTAACTAGTTCTGTTTTTAATCCACCAAGGATTAGGAGCATATATTCTATTTTGCAAATCAAATTTAAAGTTAATATTCCTGAACGACGAGGCTGATGGTGTTTTGTTTTTTCCGGATCAAATCTTTTGTAACATTCCTAAAGTGCTCAAAATCACCAATTTCCCAATCTCAATTGGTTGTGAGTTTTTGCTTTTTCAAATATCTTAAATTTATTTATATAATAATTATAAAAAAACAATTATAAAAAATAACTAAATAATATATCGTATATTTATATATAAAATTAAATAAATATGTAAATAAATAAATTAATAAATAAAGACACACTGAATATGAAAAACTACTCGCTAGCCGAGCTCAAACTTTAAATATAGAGCTTGAAAAGAGCCAAGCCTAGTCAAGTTCGGTTCAGCTTGTTTACACCGTTAGCTATATAATTCAGTTGTAATGTGACGATGTCACGTACATCTGTTTTGGGGCAACACCGTCAACGATCATGACGGTGGTGGCCGAAACCTCAACATCAGGGTACATTCCGCATCTGCAAACACAAATTAAAATTCAGTAAAACCATCCATCAATGAAACGAACTTGATAAAAGACTGGACAACACGTCAACATGTACCCGTTGCAGCTGCTGCCGCATGAGCAGCTTGAGCCGCACCCGCACTTTCCGTTGCAGCAAGACATGATTGAGTGGTTTAGAGAGGGTATTGAAGGGTTTTGTTGTTTGTTTTTGCTTGAGTTTGTTGAAGCTTGATGGTGTTATTGGGGATGAAGGGTGGTGGTATATATAGTGTTTTGTGGTGAGGATCGACCGTACACGTGTATGGATCTAAGGGTAGTTACGTATATAGGGAATTGTTGGGTTTGTCACTTTCATGCAATGGACCAGATTATCAAAGTTAGTGTAACTAAATGACACCGTTCATTTCACAGTAAAGCCATTGTTTTTTCCGGAAAATCATGAAAATGATTCATAAAGGTTTAAGAAAATGCACTATTTACATGAAATATGGATTTATTTGATTTATTTATTTATGTAAAAAGTTGAAGAAAAAGTAAAACAATTTTTTAACCTTCTTTAGGTTTAATCGTAGAACATCTCCTTAAAAAAACATAACCAAGTGAATAACGCAACGTTAGCGTTAAAAGGGTTTCTTTTGCTACATAATATTTGAAATGATTAGAGATGTTAATAATTTAACATATGTAACATATGTTATAATTATATGCGTAAAAACTTATCTAATGATGACATGTAAATACAATTATAATGATTTTTTTTTTATTTCTAAATAGTTTTTTTTCTTCAAAAATATGGTAACTTCCTCTTATTCTTCATGACTTTTCTTTTTAAGTTTTTGTTGGAGCAAAATCATCTAAGTTCAATCAGGGATTTTACTACAGTGTGTATCCTGTAAAATGATGCATGGCCGGGTTACCATCGTCGTTTGCGTTTACAGACGTGAGCGACCTTTTGCCATTGGGTTGACTCATTTGATAGGGCTTTTGTTGGTCGTTAAAAAACGACATAAAGTTCTATTTTAGATTTTAGTTGTTCAAATCTAAGGAAAGTTGTCTTTACCTTCCTCTTGTTCTTATGTTTCTTGTCTATTTTTCCTCGAGTTTTCCTATCAAACATAAGGTTACATAAGTGTGTGATTAATACAATCGCAAATTGAACTAGACATACATGATTAAACCAAACTCAAACTCATATATGATCACAAATTGAACATCAATTTGATGCTATTTAAGTTGATTTTATATTCAAATTTATAGAAGATATATTAATAGTGTTTAAATAAGGGAAAATTACAAGTTTTGTCCTTTATCTTTAGGGTACTTTACAGGCGGTGTCCTTTTTTTCAAAAGTTGACAGGCGGTGTCCTTTATAGGGAATTTTGTTACAAGTTTTGTCCTTTCCACCCAACCTGGTTAGATTTTCTTGTTAAGTCTGGTCAAACAGGGGTAGTTTAGTCTTTCTACCTATTTATTTATAAATCTTTTTAATAAAATAAAACAAAAAGAATTTAAAATACTAATATCTATTTAAAAAATTAAAATCTCTCTCTCTCTCTCTCTCTCTCTACAAATACAGAGTTCCCTAAACACTCAAATGCAGAAAGAAATCAAATCCACTGCACCACCATCATCAAAAATGCAACCCTTTCATTCGATCTGCACACTCAAATGCAAAAAGAAATCAAATCCCTTTCATTCGATCTGCACACTCAAATGCTGTGAGCTCGATCTGCTGTGGAATCGAATACATATCCAAACAAGGTAATCTCTACACACTCGAATTTGAATCTTGCACCGGTTGATGATGTTAATTTTGATGAGGGTGAACTCTGATGTTTGGTTAGGGTTGGGGTGGGTGCGGCGGCGACGGATGGTGTGGTTGTGGTGGTGTTTGGTTAGGGTTGGGGTGGGTGCGGCGGCGACAGATGGTGTGGTTGTGGTGGTGTTTGGTTAGGGTTGGGGTGGGTGCGGCGGCGACGGATGGTGTGGTTGTGGTGGTGTTCGGAGGTGGGAGATGATGTGGTGGTTGATGTGTGGGCGGCGGCGAATGGTTGTGGTGGAAGGTGGGAGATGATGTTGGTGGTAGATGTGTGGGCAGCGACAGATGGTTGTGGTTGTGATGGGAGGTGGGAGATGTGTTTCTAGTAATTGGTTGTGATTTTGTTGAATATTTCTCGAATCACCCGCAATCATCTCGTATCGTCCGGGTTCAAGCTCGATGAGGAACTGTTTCTAGTAATTGGTTGTGATTTTGTTGAATATTTTGTGTTCATTTGAGAAATTTTGATTGTTTTTTTTACCTGTTTGCGGTATTCTTGGTGTTTTGATTTGGGTCTGTTTGTTTTTTGTTTTGGTTGATTGTGGATTTGGGTGGATTTATAGTAGCTGTTTTGATTATATAAAGACTGGTTGTAGTGTACAGATGTATGTAAATTTGCTGGTGTTTGAATATGCATGTTTTGCTAATCGGTATGACACACATGTATTGAGGAGATTTGGGGATGAATTGAGGAGGTGGTGGCGAAGACAGTGGTGGCGAAGACGGTGGTGGCGGCGGCATATGGTGGTGCTGATGAAGACGGTGGTGGTGGTGGGTGAACTGGTGGAGGGAGAGAGAGGGGGAGGGGGGATAATATTTTGTTTATTAATAAAAAGAGTAAAATATATACATCTATCAGTATTTACAAAAATTGTCCTTTATATGTATAAAGACTAAACTACCCTCATGTGATTTGCATGTGACCAGATTTAACAAGAAAATCTAACCAGGTTGGGTGGAAGGGACAAAACTTGTAACAAAATTCTCTATAAAGGACACCGCCTGTCAACTTTTGAAAAAAAGGACACCGCCTGTAAAGTACCCTAAAGATAAAGGACAAAACTTGTAATTTTCCCTTTAAATAAAGGTAACCCAAAATTCACAATGTAGTTAGCAATGACATATTATCAATTTTGTTATCAAATGTACAACCATAAAATTAAGTTTTACACTACAAGGTATATGTTAACATGCATAAGGTACAATTTCATCGAATATGCCTTGTTGTCACATTTACTATCACCAAGGGTGGGTTTATGGGCGTTATTCTCTTTTGGAACAAAAGAATGGTCATTGAGACTCCACCTTCCTTTCAAAAAAAAAAAAAAAAAAACCCACTTTAACTAAGATAATAGTGTTGCTTTAATTAAAACAAAATTTCAATTGAATTTTAGAAAAGCCACACACTTTTTCTTCTTATTTTATCCAATTGAATTTCAAGCCTTTGGACTTTATTCATGATAATCTAAATACGAAAAAAAAAACCCACTTTAACTAAGATAATAGTGTTGCTTTAATTAAAATAAAATTTCAAGGTAATAGTTAATAATTTGAATTATACATGTAAATAAGTAAATTAATATTATTACTAATTAGTACTAGGTTTGTTAACGGTTGCGCGTTGCGGCGAAACGGAACAAAAATGTTATTTATAATAAAACATGTTGTTTAAAAAGTCAAACCGAAGAATTGGTTTAGTTTATCATCGTACCGTTTTAAGATACCAAATAAATGCTCTATTTTGAATATAACTTTTTTTTAACAAAACTAATACCGGAATGTCGAGAGAAAAAAAGAAGCAAAACTACGTACTTAAGTTTTTAGAAAAAAAAATTAAAGAACGTAACTTACTAAAGAAATATCAAATTAATTGATAAAGGAAATATGATTTAAAAAATGATTTATTGAAAACAAAAATTAGATAATAAAAGAAATATGGTTTTATTAAAGGAAAAAAACAGTAAAATATATCAAAACTTAAAAATAAATATAATAATAAACCATTATAATATTGAAATAATAGAATATGAAAAAATTATATGTTATTATAAATTTAAAATCACTATTCATGGCCCTTCGTAAACTCTATATATAATAAAATTATCTAGTAAAATTTTACCTAAGCAAAGGTATATATCTATACTACCTTATAACACAACTTAAATACTAGTTAGCTTCACTGACTTTTTGTCTCATGTAGTATTTCATATGTTTTTTAATAAACTTATCATACAACCCCATCAATTTTAATAAAATTACATTTTTTACGTACCACTTTACATTACAAATCTTGAAATTAAAAAAAAAAGAATGTTACACCTCCCGCACTTTAATTAGTTTTTTTTTTCTATACGTTAATTTTTTTTATCATTGTCTTTATGTTGGTATTGTATTGATAACTTAGTGATGCGAACCAATACCGACCGGTTGTTGCTGCAACTCGCGGGGTAAAATACTATTTTATTTAATTATTAATTAAATCAATAGTTTATTTTTAAAGCTTATAGTATTTCAAATATATTCCTCTCCCCAGCCTAGTTGGTTCCATGTGGTTGGGCTTGTGTCTTCCTTTGGGAGGTCACATGTTCGAAACCCGGCTGCGGCATTTCGGGGGGAGGACGTCCCAATGATGGATCGTTCCTACCGAGGCATGGTGCGGTCTTGAGGGCAACCCGGTTTTACCCAGCTGTTACCCCAGCGAGTCTCTCGTGTGGGGGCAGTATGGTTTCCGGGCGAAGGTCAGCTTGCGCAACGGCCGGGGCCCGATCGAACATCGCGTCCGTAAGAGCTGGGCTGACGGGGGATTGTCTTCGACATGAACCCGGTGACCAATAGGTCCTGTACGTAGAAAGTCACCTTAAAAAAAAAGTATTTCAAATACACCATTGCGATGTGTTTACTTTATCCAAACATGATTTATTTTTCCTTTTTAAATATCGTGTTATAGTATTTCAAATATATCGTTGTGCCGGACTTATTTTATATATGTTTCGATAAAAGTTTTGTTAAAAGTGCGGTACAAACCGCTCGGTTCTATTACTAGTGCTTTTGTTTTTTAGTGGCATAAATATTAAGATACAAAATATTAATATATTCTAATTATTATATATATCAAATGATAACATAGGTTTGCTACAGTATTATCGAGGATATTTTCGTAATTTCACTCTTCATACAATTCTATCAACTATATCCATCCATTCGTTCTATCCCTAACCTCCAGAGCAGGTTACCCACCAGGCCACCACCACCCACGCTCTTCCATCTGCTGATTGGCATCGCCGTCACCACAGATCGTCTTCCATCTGCTGCTGCTGATCATCGGGTAGCTCCAGAGTAGGTTACGCATCACCGCCACAACGGAACCCCTTTCATCTGCTGCTGATCATCGTTGATTGAGACCATCGCCACTACCGACCTCTTCCGTTTAATTCTTACGATCGCTGATTGAAGCGGCCGGCCAACTCCAAACTAGGTTAGGGATATCAATGTTATGATGTGCCTGTTTTTTAGTTATTTCAATAAGTGGTTTATTTTATTGATAAACTTCGATTTTGTTCACAATATTCAGATTCAGGCTATATTGGATTTATGTTTTAGGTAAATTGTAAACTTTGGTTATGGTTAGGTTTTCTTTCACATATCCTTTTCGTTCAAAGATCATTCTAAATTTGCCTTTTACGGTTTTCCTTTGAAGCTTCTGAGATTCTCATTAACATTTGTAGGTGAGTGTTGTAAGTTTGGTTTTATTGATGTTTCAAGCAGACATGGGTTATCCTTCATGTTTAATGACTTGTGCTTTCTTTGGGTATAAACCTATCCAAACCATTTGCCTTTTCTCTATACAATCTGCTACTTAAATCTTTCTCTAGAAAGTTGCACCACCACACCTTTTCTCTTCTCTCTCTACCGTCTTATATTCTTTGCAGTTGAAATCCGGTTCTGTTTCCGGCGAAACATCTTCTACGTTTTAATCAGGTTTTGTTTCCGGAGATGCTTCATGATGACGTCATGAGGTTGGTTGTTTGATTGTATGGCTGGATCGTTAGATCTAACGAAGTTGAACGAGGTGGTTAGTGGTTTTGTTGTCGGAAATTTATTCACTACTGATTTGGAACATTTGTAGATTTATGGGTGTTGTAAGCTGTGCTTTGTTGGGTTTTGTTGCAAGAAGCTATTGTGCTTTTTGTTTGATCAGTTATGTGGTAGTCGGTGGTTTTGTTATTACCATCGCCAGTATTTTTTTCAAATGCTATTGTAGTTTGTTCTTTATTTTTTGAAGGTTTTATATTTTCGGCAATGATGGCGTACGACTTCTTGGTGTGGCAACTACAGTTGCAGCCATGGCGGCACTGAGCCGTGAAGACGATGGCGATTTTTTAGATCCGAGTCTGTTGGTTTGGTTATTTGGTTATTTGTTTATTTTTGTTGTTGCCGGTGGCTATTCTTGGTGACACTTTGTAGGCGACGATGATTTGTTTTAAAAATGTATGAGGTTGGTCACAGTTGAAATTTGTCGCATCTTGACGGTGCATTTTCGGGTGGAAATGGAACGGACATTTTCATTTTTGCCGAGAAGTATGCAGCCCATGGTGGTTTAATTCCTCTTTGTTCTCATTCACTTATGGATCTGAGCCTCATGTTTTTTAAAATGTTTGTGGATTTGAATTTTTGGTGCCGACGTTTCTTGGTTATGGTGGTGATTTTTGGAAACATAAAATAATTAGAAGTTTTTATTATGTGAATATGTGGTTATCGAAAAGGTAAAGAAGCGAAGCTGATGATGATTTTAACATGTGGACTACTCGACCGTGTTCCATGGAAAAACCTGATGCAATCTTCTTCTGCAACAAGTGTGAACAAAGCAGGCCAGGTACGTGCATTTGGGAACTCCATGACAATAAACACAAACTTATAGATAATTATAATACCATTATATCATCATATAGAGTTATAAGCATATATGCTTTGTTTTATACGGAACTATCCTTATTTCTATGTAATACTGTTTTATAATAATCAAAGAATAAATTACATGTATTAAAACCATTAGTTATATCCTAAGTAAATATTATTACGGATGCCAATATGGTATGGATGATTTAAGATTGTCGTTTCTACAATATTCAATACATACCCGAACACAACGCTTAAAACAAGCCGAGTTTCAAACTAAAATAAACGTACTCTAGACACATTACGAACAATCTAATGAGTTTCAAACTAAAATAAACACACTTTAGACACACAATCTAGCGAGTTTCAAAATAAAATAAGCGCGCTCTAGACACGTTACATACAATCTAGCGGCAATTGCTACCAGACCCGCCGCAACGCGGCGGGCTGTTTTCTAGTTATCTACTATAACAAAAACCAACGCCGGTAATAGTCTTTTCATTTGATTGGTCGGCCACCTGCCACCCATTTTTTTTTTTGCTAATTACGATTTTGTCCCGTTTATATTTATAGTCGTCATGCATGACACTTCCCTATTGGCCCAACAAATTTAAGATTTTATCTCGTTTTAAAATTATTATTTTACCATCGGTTCAAAATTATGCTTTTCCCCTCATTTAAAAATAAATTTACGCTTTTGCTCCCAGCTAAAAAATTTCAATTTTTCCCTCGGTTCAACATTATGATTTTGCCCCGTTTAAATTTACAGTTTTGCCATTAGGTTTCTCCCTTATACTGTTCAAAATTATGTTTTTACCCCCATTTAAATATAAATTTACGCTTTTGTTCCCATCTAAAAATTTCAATTTTGCCCTCGATTCAAAATTACGATTTTGCTTTGTTTAAATTTACAGTTTTGCCATTAGTTTTTTCCTCACACAGCTAAGTTACGATTTTGCCCTCAACCTCATTGGTCCATTTAATTTACGATTTTATCCCTGAAACAAAATTATGATTTCCCCCTCAGTTCAAAGTTACGTTTTCCCCATCGTTTTAATTTTTCTAGCAAAACTATAAAAGTTTTTTGTTTTAATTGGTTGACTCGATTTAATTTTTTTTCGTCTAAAGGAGCTGCCTAATACGCGCTCATTAGTCCTGAAAAATTACAGTTTTGCCTTGACCCCAAAATTACAGTCTTATCATCGTTTTTGTTTTTTCCTAGCAAAATTATAGCAATATTTTTTTAATTGATTGAGAACTATTCGGTAATCGCCCCGCAACGCGGGCGGGGCATCAACTAGTTTTTAACATAAAGTAATATTATAGGGAAAATCACCAAAAATAGCCACGACCACGCTAGAATTTCAATACTAGCCAACTGACACCTCTCCACGAGCCGGTACCGTTCACTGACACGGCTTAAGGAGTTCTTTCAACGCAAACCAATTGGAACACGACACGTGTTGTCACACCCCGATATTTCCACGTATTACCGGTGGACCCGGTGAGGAGTATCGTGACGTAGTTGATATCATCATAGTCAGACAACACAATATTTAAATGCACAGCGGAAGCAAAAGATAGATTCATTTCAACCGAATATAATTGTAATATCAAGTATCACAAAATAGTTGAAAATAATCCACAGGGGATCAAAATAAAAGTAAACATTGTTCAACAGTTTTATGTCATCCAAGCTTGCGAGACTTATTGTGGATGCTAGGAGAAAACCAGCCTATTTCGAGTAGTACATGCACTTAACTTTTTTGGAAAAATACGTCAGTTTACACTGGTAAATACAATTAACTGACTCATTTTGAAAAGGTTTAATAAAATTGATTTGAATGCACGTGGCACAACTTTTATAACATGGGATAATTATTTATACATAAACTTGTAAAAGAATTACACGTTTCTTATGCGTTCAGTAGCCCGGGTTGACACCGGGTTAGAGCTTAATAGACACACCACATGATATAGTGCCGCGGCGGGTTATTCCCGAAACCGGCGGTTATACCTCATTATTTGTATATGTACTAACGGGTGTACGCCTACACCCGTGTACTCAGGTCGTGGCCATTTCGTAAAATGATGCTAAGGATATCCGGGACATGGTCATTAACCCCCCAAAGGCTTTAAGCAACAAAACAATTCAAACGGGTCATTTCAATAAATTAACCATCATACGATTAAAGATTCAATGCCCGACCAAGCGGTATTTTATATACAAAACTTTATTGTAACATCCCGAAAATACAAAACTTTATATTAGAATTATAAAGTGTAAAATAAACAAGAATAAGCTAACTAGGATAAATAACCCAGTTAGTTAGGAGTCTTGTAGTAACACATGAATGAGTTAAAAAGCCAAAGAAATAAACTAAATAAGAGTGGAGGGACTTAAGTTGTTAAAATTGAAACTTAAGATACTAATATTTAGTAAAATAAAACAAACCAAACACCTCAATTGAGGTCTGGTCGATCAACAGCAGGAAGGGGGCGACACCCACACTTCCAAAACCTAAATATCTACTAAACTCTCATATTGAAGGCCAAAATCCAGTAGAAATCGGAATCTAAACATAGAATCGTGATCACCTCGTCGAGGGGATTGTAAGGTATGTTGAATTATGTCATTTTCATCCGATTCAAAGTTCATGCATGTGATTGAAATCAAGTGTAGAGCTTGATTATGTGTTGTAAACATGAAATTGGAAGAGATATAAAGTTTAGGGACAAACCCTAGATGATTTATTGTTAAATTCTTGAATGATAATTGTCTAGATCAAAATCACCATAGTGGGTGATTAGTATGTTAGTAGAACTTGATAAACACTAGGATTAAAACTTTTGTTCTAGTGTAAACTGAAATTATGAGGAAAACTCTAAGTTGTTGATGTTAACATATAGACATGTAGTCTAATTGAAGTTAATTAGGGTGATAAACTCAAGTCATGAACTTGATTTAGATCATGTAAAAATCTGACCCGCTAGGTGTTTGATAAAATGCCTAAAAGAGGGTTAAAATGTTAAAGGTTGGGTAAAACGCAGATTTGAATATGTTAAGAAATAATGCGTTAAAGCTTATGGAAGAGTTCTAATCTTGTTATGAATTGAACTCTTTAGGCAAGGAATCCGGAACGTCAAGTGGACACGCCGGAGGTGATACCCGCGGAAAAGGTGTGCTTTAAAGGTACGTGGCTTTAGTCCCGTTAAATTATGCTCAAATGCTTTGGTTTGATATGTAAATGATGTTGTAATGTAATTGATTCGTTTGATGTGTCGTTAAAGTGGCGAAGTACACTCGACCATTAAACGGGTCAAAATAAGCATTTGGAATTTAGTTTGGCATGTTAACAAAGTGATGGTTTTCACTAAATAGCCAAACGGGTCAAAAGATGATTTTAAAAGAATCATGAGAATAGAGACTTGAAAGTCTCATATTCGTTAAGTGGTGGATTGAACCACGCTATTGAATTGGTTATATTAATTTAAGTCTAAGAACCCGGGAAATCGGGTCAAACAATAGAAGCTCTATGAAAGTGTGGTTTGAAACGGAATGCTTGAATTCCGAAGAAACGAGTATTTAGCCCTAAGGGAACGCAAAGCCATGAAATGGCGCGAAAACACCAAGTATGTGAGCCCGGGAAATTGGGTAATTATGTCTAATAGGTCTTAAGAATGGAAAAGAGGTGCTATGCACTTATACTAATGGGTTGGATAATTGAAATGAGGAAATTGTGAACCGATTGTCGGTACCTCGGTTTCCATAATGGGAAATTTACATGGTCGGGTCCGTAATTTTATTACGGACTCATAGGAAAAAGAATCGGTTAAAACGGACTAATGAGTAAAAAGTTATGATAGTTTAAAGTTAGAAAATTGTGAATTTTCGGAGCTGGGCATTTATGCAGGATTTTAACCTGCACCTGCTGGAAAAAGGGTTCCCCCGCGCCACGCGGAGGGTTACATTGAAAACTCCGCGACACGCGGAAGCCGTCGCGAGTCGCGACGGATTTAAGGTCTCCCGCCGCGACACGCAGGAGGATCAAAGTTGGAAATTTTTATTTTCTTTATTTGATTTGATGATTGGAACTTGTTTACACGTATTATGTCAATACCAAAACTAATGCTTTTAGTGATTTTGACCTTAGGTGACTATGGTGGGCTTCCGGATGGCGGTCAAGCAATGTAGAAGAACCGAACACGTATTTTGAAGCTTCCGCATTAACTTAATTTTGTTTAGACAATCATTTTGATGTAAATGAATTGATAATCATGTCCTAAGGTTTTAAACTAGTCGGTAGTAACCAGTAGAAGTTACTTTAAACTTTCGTTTTGTACTTAACATGATAATGTTGGCTATTTATAATCGTAAACAACTTTGGAAATTGGGTTTTTAGTATAAACTCATTTAATATATTAAGTAATCTCATTATCATAAAAAGGGTGTTACAAGTTGGTAATCAGAGCTCAAGGTTGTTAACAAGTGTGTTCGGTTCAAGCTTGATCAAACATCCGGTAAGAGTTAATTATTCTTAGTAGAGTTATTAAGTAAAAAAAAAAAGAGGGAAATAATGGATAGATATGCATGGGAAGAGTGTGTTAACACACTCAAACCCGGAAAGTGCATTAAATAAGAACGGTGAAAACAAGTCACGAACTTGAATAAACCGAAGTAAATAAATCATATGCCATAGATGAAATGTTTAACGCTCTATGTAAACATTTCAGTTAAAGATGACGGATAAAGGTAATGATGATACGGTGCCAAGAGTCACCGAACAAACAAGAGAAGTGATTGCTGAGGAGGTAGGAAAGGCAATCGAAAACAGTTTGTCGGGTTTCATCGACAAAATCCAAAACACGGTATTATCAGTGGTGGAAGAAAGAATCAAGAAATTGGAGGATAATACCAATTTAGCAAAGGAAAAGTCGGGAGGACGAAAATCTTGTTCTTATAAAGAGTTCATGGCGTGTAAACCGCCAATCTACAATGGGGAGGTTGACCCGATAATATGCCAATGGTGGCTAAGTGATATGGAGGGAGTATTTGAAAGGACCCATTGCGATGAGGATGACTTCGTGGCATATGGCACGGGTCAGTTAAGGGGTCAGGCGAAAGATTGGTGGGATAACAAGAAGAAAGAGATCGGAAGTGAAGCGGCTAAGGCTATGACATGGGACGAGTTTAAGACGCCGTTTCTTAAACATCATAGTCCCAAGGCAATCATTAACAAAATCAAGGAAGAATTTATGCAGCTTCGACACAAGGGTGAATCTATCGATAAAATCACGGGAACGTTCATGGATAAAATGAAGTTTTGTGATGATCTCATAACGAATGAAGAGCAGAAAATATATTATTATTATAATATGCTGAGCGCCGAGTATAGGGAGTTTATGACTCCTTCTAAGTATGAGACTCTCACCGAGATTATAAACGTTGCTCGGGAAAGGGAGATAGAGTTGAAGAAACAGATAGAAAGAGGCGAAAGAAGGGCACAGGTAGTCAACCCAAGCCCAACGAAAAAGGCACGTCCGAACGAATCCTCAAAGAAACAAGAAGGAAAAAGTGGGTCATCAAGCTGCAAGATATGCGGGAAAGGGCACAAGGGTGAGTGCCGGTTTAAGGACAAGCCGTGTCCTATTTGTGGGAAAACCGGGCACACGGCTGCGTTTTGCTCGGGGAAGGTGTCGGTGTGTTTCAAATGTTATCAGCTGGGACACAAGAAATCGGAGTGTCCGGAATTGATCGGGAAGAAAGATGACAAGGATACACGTACCGAGACACCGAGAGCAAAAGCAAGATCCTTTCAGTTAACGGCAGCCGAGGCAAAGGTGGAACCCGATGTGGTTTCAGGTATATTTGCTATAAACTCGATTCCCGCACATGTGTTATTTGATACGGGTGCGAATAAATCCTTTGTTTCACATGGATTTATTCGACATCCTTCTTTTGTACTAACAAAATTGCCTATGCCATTAGAGGTAGAAATAGGTGATAACAAAAGTTTCCTTGTATGTGATGTATGCCGAGACTGCAAAATAAACATTGATGATGAGGAATATTTAATAGATTTGATCCCTATGTCAATGGGAGAATTCCAAGTAGTGGTCGGGATGGATTGGTTATCTCGACATCATGCAGAAGTGATATGTTTCCGCAAGGAGATAAAATTGACATCTACAAGTGGAAAACAAGTCACCATCTATGGCGAAAAAGGGGGCAGTCCCGTTATGTGCTAAATACTAAAAGCTCATAAGCTTATGAGGCGCGGATGTAAAGCATTTATGATTTACGCAAACGAACCCGATAAAGAGACGCCGAAGATTGAAGGCGTACCAGTGGTACGCGAATATGCTGATGTATTTCCGGAAGAATTACAGGGAATACCGCCGGAACGGGAAGTAGAGTTCGGAATTGAATTGATTCCGGGATCGAAACCTGTGGCCAAGGCGCCGTATCGGCCCGCGCCATCAGAATTGCAAGAATTGATGTCCCAAATCCAAGATTTTCTTGACAAGGGATTTATTCGGCCAAGTGTGTCTCCATGGGGCGCACCAGTATTATTCGTGAGAAAGAAGGACGGGGGCATGCGTATGTGCATTGACTACCGGGAGTTGAATAAACTCACGGTAAAGAATCGATATCCGCTTCCAAGAATTGATGACCTATTTGACCAATTACAAGGTGCAAGTTGGTTCTCAAAAATCGACCTCAGATCGGGGTATCATCAGTTGAAAGTCAAAGAGGAGGATGTACCGAAAACGGCTTTTCGTACACGGTACAGACATTACGAGTTTCTCGTGATGTCCTTTGGGTTAACTAATGCACCCGCGGCTTTCATGGATCTCATGAACCGGGTTTGCAAACCCATGCTAGACAAGTCAGTGATAGTGTTCGTTGATGACATCTTGATATACTCCAAGAATGAAGCAGAACACGCAAGTCATTTGCGTGAAGTGTTGGAGACGCTCACGAAAGAGAAATTGTATGCAAAATTCTCAAAATGTGCCTTCTGGTTACGAGAGGTGCAATTTCTTGGGCACATCATTAGTGCAAACGGGGTGTTAGTAGATCCTTCAAAGATAGAAGTTGTGTCAAGATGGACTCCACCGAAGAATCCTTCGGAAATTAGAAGCTTCTTGGGGCTTGCGGGTTTTTATCGGAGATTCATACAAGATTTCTCCAAAATTGCTACGCCGTTGACCAAACTAACCCGTAAGGATGAAAAGTTTATTTGGGCCGAGGATCAAGAAAGGGCGTTCCAAACGCTCAAGGAAAAATTGACCCATGCGCCGGTATTGACATTACCGGACGGAACAGAGGATATGGTAGTTTACTCGGATGCATCGTATTCGGGACTTGGCTGCATTTTGATGCAGCGGGGCAAGGTTATAGCCTATGCCTCGAGGCAGCTAAAGACTCATGAGAAGAGATATCCTACCCATGACCTCGAGCTGGCAGCAGTGGTGTTCGCCTTGAAGATATGGAGGCATTATTTGTATGGAGTAAAGTGCACTATATTTACCGACCATAAAAGCTTAAAGTATTTCTTCGATCAGAAGGAATTAAATATGAGGCAGAGGTGGTGGTTAGAAACTGTCAAGGACTTTGATTGTGAAATATATTACCACCCCGGGAAGGCTAATGTAGTGGCAGACGCGTTGAGCCGAAAGACAGATTATATGCCTATTCAAGTACGATCGATGCAACTAATTGTGACATCGGGTTTGCTTAAACAAATCCGAAAATCTCAAATTGAAGCAATCAAGGAAGAAAATGTAAAGAAGGAAAGGATAGTTGGGCAGCTAAAAGACCTGGAGGATGATAATCAAGGATTGAAAACTCGATTGGGGAGAATTTGGGTTCCAAATACGTGTGGGGCCAAGGCGCGTCTACTTGACGAGGCCCATAAATCTCATTATTCAATTCATCCGGGGGCAACCAAAATGTATAATGACTTAAAACAAAACTATTGGTGGCCTGGAATGAAAAGAGATATTGTGAAATATGTGGAGAAGTGTCTGACTTGTTTATAAGTCAATGCGGAGCACCAAAAGCCATATGGTAGGTTGCAACCGCTGGATATCCCAGTTTGGAAATGGGAACAAATCACGATGGATTTGTTAACCAAATTGCCCAAAACCAATCGCGGATTTGATGCTATATGGGTAGTCGTGGATAGATTGACAAAAAGTGCTCACTTCATTCCGATTCGTGAGGCTTATACATCCGAGAAGATGTCGGAAGTGTACACCAATGAAATCATAGCACGTCACGGAGTGCCGATATCCATTGTGTCTGACAGAGATACTCGGTTTACCTCTAAATTCTGGCGCGAATTCCAAGAGCAAATGGGAACTAAACTGTTCATTAGCACTGCTTATCATCCGCAAACGGATGGGCAAAGTGAGAGAACGATACAAACGTTGGAAGATATGTTACGGGCTTGCATCATCGACTTTAGGGGTAGTTGGGATGTCCATCTACCCTTGGTCGAATTTTCATATAACAATAGCTATCAATCGAGCATTAAAATGGCCCCGTATGAAATGTTATATGGTAGAAAGTGTCGAACCCCAGCGTGTTGGGGAGAAGTGGGACCACGAGGATTAGCACCTACAGATATAATCCGAACTACGAATGAGAAAATCGATGTGGTCCGAGCTCACCTAAAAGCAGCTCAGGATCGACAAAAGTCGTATGCGGATAAACGGAACAGACCAATTGAATTTCAAATTGGTGATAAAGTAATGCTAAAAGTATCGCCATGGAAAGGAATTATACGGTTCAGAAAAAGAGGAAAGTTGAGTCCGAGGTTCATAGGGCCATCAGGATCACTGAACGGGTTGGTAAGGTAGCATATCGCCTTGAACAACCCGAGGACTTGAGTGGAATTCATAACACATTCCATGTGTCACATCTGATAAAATGCTTAGCAGATGAAACTGCTCGTATCCGCTATGATGACATCGAGGTGGATAACAGCCTCAACTATGCAGTGAGGCCAATTGCAATCTTAGATCGAAAAGAGAAGAGTCTGAGGAACAATGTAATTAACCAAGTGAAGGTTAAGTGGGAGCACAGGAAGGGTGCGGATACCACGTGGGAATCCGAAGAAGAGATGCAACGGCTCTACCATAAACTATTTGGTACGTATTACGGTTTCGGGGACGAAACCCCTTTTAAGGGGGGTGGAATTGTAACATCCCGAAAATACAAAACTTTATATTAGAATTATAAAGTGTAAAATAAACAAGAATAAGCTAACTAGGATAAATAACCCAGTTAGTTAGGAGTCTTGTAGTAACACATGAATGAGTTAAAAAGCCAAAGAAATAAACTAAATAAGAGTGGAGGGACTTAAGTTGTTAAAATTGAAACGTAAGATACTAATATTTAGTAAAATAAAACAAACCAAACACCTCAATTGAGGTCTGGTCGATCAACAGCAGGAAGGGGGCGACACCCACACTTCCAAAACCTAAATATCTACTAAACTCTCAAATTGAAGGCCAAAATCCAGTAGAAATCGGAATCTAAACATAGAATCGTGATCACCTCGTCAAGGGGATTGTAAGGTATGTTGAATTAGGTCATTTTCATCCGATTCAAAGTTCATGCATGTGATTGAAATCAAGTGTAGAGCTTGATTATGTGTTGTAAACATGAAATTGGAAGAGATATAAAGTTTAAGGACAAACCCTAGATGATTTATTGTTAAATTCTTGCATGATAATTGTCTAGATCAAACTCACCATAGTGGGTGATTAGTATGTTAGTAGAACTTGATAAACACTAGGATTAAAACTTTTGTTCTAGTGTAAACTGAAATTATGAGGAAAACTCTAAGTTGTTGATGTTAACATATAGACATGTAGTCTAATTGAAGTTAATTAGAGTGATAAACTCAAGTCATGAACTTGATTTAGATCATGTAAAAATCTGACCCGCTAGGTGTTTGATAAAATGCCTAAAAGAGGGTTAAAATGTTAAAGGTTGGGTAAAACACAGATTTGAATATGTTAAGAAATAATGCGTTAAAGCTTATGGAAGAGTTCTAATCTTGTTATGAATTGAACTCTTTAGGCAAGGAATCCGGAACGTCAAGTGGACACGCCGGAGGTGATACCCGCGGAAAAGGTGTGCTTTAAAGGTACGTGGCTTTAGTCCCGTTAAATTATGCTCAAATGCTTTGGTTTTATATGTAAATGATGTTGTAATGTAATTGATTCGTTTGATGTGTCGTTAAAGTGGCGAAGTACACTCGACCATTAAACGGGTCAAAATAAGGATTTGGAATTTAGTATGGCATGTTAACAAAGTGATGGTTTTCACTAAATAGCCAAACGGGTCAAAAGATGCTTTTAAAAGAATCATGAGAATAGAGACTTGAAAGTCTCATATTCGTTAAGTGGTGGATTGAACCACGCTATTGAATTGGTTATATTAATTTAAGTCTAAGAACCTGGGAAATCGGGTCAAACAATAGAAGCTCTATGAAAGTGTCGTTTGAAACGGAATGCTTGAATTCCGAAGAAACGAGTATTTAGCCCTAAGGGAACGCAAAGCCATGAAATGGCGCGAAAACACCAAGTATGTGAGCCCGGGAAATTGGGTAATTATGTCTAATAGGTCTTAAGAATGGAAAAGAGGTGCTATGCACTTATACTAATGGGTTGGATAATTGAAATGAAGAAATTGTGAACCGATTGTCGGTACCTCGGTTTCCGTAATGGGAAATTTACATGGTCGGGTCCGTAATTTTATTACAGACTCATAGGAAAAAGAATCGGTTAAAACGGACTAATGAGTAAAAAGTTATGATAGTTTAAAGTTAGAAAATTGTGAATTTTCGGAGCTGGGCATTTATGCAGGATTTTAACCTGCACCTGCTGGAAAAAGGGTTCCCCCGCGCCACGCGGAGGGTTACATTGAAAACTCCGCGACACGCGGAAGCCGTCACGAGTCGCGACGGATTTAAGGTCTCCCGCCGCGACACGCGAGAGGATCAAAGTTGGAAATTTTTATTTTCTTTATTTGATTTGATGATTGGAACTTGTTTACACGTATTATGTCAATACCAAAACTAATGCTTTTAGTGGTTTTGACCTTAGGTGACTATGGTGGGCTTCGAGATGGCGGTCAAGCAATGTAGAAGAACCGAACACGTATTTTGAAGCTTCCGCATTAACTTAATTTTGTTTAGACAATCATTTTGATGTAAATGAATTGATAATCATGTCCTAAGGTTTTAAACTAGTAGGTAGTAACCAGTAGAAGTTACTTTAAACTTTCGTTTTGTACTTAACATGTTAATGTTGGCTATTTCTAATCGTAAACAACTTTGGAAATTGGGTTTTTAGTATAAACTCATTTAATATATTAAGTAATCTCATTATCATAAAAGGGTGTTACAAGTTGGTAATCAGAGCTCAAGGTTGTTAACAAGTGTGTTCGGTTCAAGCTTGATCAAACATCCGGTAAGAGTTAATTATTCTTAGTAGAGTTATTAAGTAAAAAAGAGAGAGGGAAATAATGGATAGATATGCATGGGAAGAGTGTGTTAACACACTCAAACCCGGAAAGTGCATTAAATAAGAACGGTGAAAACAAGTCACGAACTTGAATACACCGAAGTAAATAAATCATATGCCATAGATGAAATGTTTAACGCTCTATGTAAACATTTCAGTTAAAGATGACGGATAAAGGTAATGATGATACGGTGCCAAGAGTCACCGAACAAACAAGAGAAGTGATTGCTGAGGAGGTAGGAAAGGCAATCGAAAACAGTTTGTAGGGTTTCATCGACAAAATCCAAAACACGGTATTATCAGTGGTGGAAGAAAGAATCAAGAAATTGGAGGATAATACCAATTTAGCAAAGGAAAAGTCGGGAGGACGAAAATCTTGTTCTTATAAAGAGTTCATGGCGTGTAAACCGCCAATCTACAATGGGGAGGTTGACCCGATAATATGCCAACTGTGGCTAAGTGATATGGAGGGAGTATTTGAAAGGACCCATTGCGATGAGGATGACTTCGTGGCTTATGGCACGGGTCAGTTAAGGGGTCAGGCGAAAATTGGTGGGATAACAAGAAGAAAGAGATCGGAAGTGAAGCGGCTAAGGCTATGACATGGGACGAGTTTAAGATGCCGTTTCTTAAACATCATAGTCCCAAGGCAATCATTAACAAAATCAAGGAAGAATTTATGCAGCTTTGACACAAGGGTGAATCTATCGATAAAATCACGGGAACGTTCATGGATAAAAAGAAGTTTTGTGATGATCTCATAACGAATGAAGAGCAGAAAATATATTATTATTATAATATGCCGAGCGCCGAGTATAGGGAGTTTATGACTCCTTCTAAGTATGAGATTCTCACCGAGATTATAAACGTTGCTCGGGAACGGGAGATAGAGTTGAAGAAATAGATAGAAAGAGGCGAAAGAAGGGCATAGGTAGTCAACCCAAGCCCAACGAAAAAGGCACGTCCGAACGAATCCTCAAAGAAACAATAAGGAAAAAGTGGGTCATCAAGCTGCAAGATATGCGGGAAAGGGCACAAGGGTGAGTGCCGGTTTAAGGACAAGCCGTGTCCTATTTGTGGGAAAACCGGGCACACGGCTGCGTTGTGCTCGGGGAAGGTGTCGGTGTGTTACAAATGTTATCAGCCGGGACACAAGAAATCGGAGTGTCCGGAATTGATCGGGAAGAAAGATGACAAGGATACACGTACAGAGACACCGAGAGCAAAAGCAAGATCCTTTCAGTTAACGGCAGCCGAGGCAAAGGTGGAACCCGATGTGGTTTCAGGTATATTTGCTATAAACTCGATTCCCGCACATATGTTATTTGATACGGGTGCGAATAAATCCTTTGTTTCACATGGATTTATTCGACATCCTTCTTTTGTACTAACAAAATTGCCTATGCCATTAGAGGTAGAAATAGGTGATAACAAAAGTTTCCTTGTATGTGATGTATGCCGAGATTGCAAAATAAACATTGATGATGAGGAATATTTAATAGATTTGATCCCTATGTCAATGGGAGAATTCCAAGTAGTGGTCGAGATGGATTGGTTATCTCGACATCATGCAGAAGTGATATGTTTCCGCAAGGAGATAAAATTGACATCTCCAAGTGGAAAACAAGTCACCATCTATGGCGAAAAAGGGGGCAGTCCCGTTATGTGCTCAATACTAAAAGCTCATAAGCTTATGAGGCGCGGATGTAAAGCATTTATGATTTACGCAAACGAACCCGATAAAGAGACGCCGAAGATTGAAGGCGTACCAGTGGTACGCGAATACGCTGATGTATTTCCGGAAGATTTACCGGGAATACCGCCGGAACGGGAAGTAGAGTTCGGAATTGAATTGATTCTGGGCGCGAAACCTGTGGCCAAGGCGCCGTATCGGCCCGCGCCATCATAATTGCAAGAATTGATGTCCCAAATCCAAGATTTGCTTGACAAGGGATTTATTCGGCCAAGTGTGTCTCCATGGGGCGCACCAGTATTATTCGTGAGAAAGAAGGACGGGGGCATGCGTATGTGCATTGACTACCGGGAGTTGAATAAACTTACGGTAAAGAATCGATATCCGCTTCCAAGAATTGATGACCTATTTGACCAATTACAAGGTGCACGTTGGTTCTCAAAAAACGACCTCAGATCGGGGTATCATCAGTTGAAAGTCAAAGAGGAGGATGTACCGAAAACGGCTTTTCGTACACAGTACGGACATTACGAGTTTCTCGTGATGTCCTTTGGGTAAACTAATGCACCCGCGGCTTTCATGGATCTCATGAACCGGGTTTGCAAACCCATGCTAGACAAGTCAGTGATAGTGTTCATTGATGACATCTTGATATACTCCAAGAATGAAGCAGAACACGCAAGTCATTTGCGTGAAGTGTTGGAGACGCTCACGAAAGAGAAATTGTATGCAAAATTCTCAAAATGTGCCTTCTGGTTACGAGAGGTGCAATTTCTTGGGCACATCATTAGTGCAAACGGGGTGTTAGTAGATCCTTCAAAGATAGAAGTTGTGTCAAGATGGACTCCACCGAAGAATCCTTCGGAAATCAGAAGCTTCTTGGGGCTTGCGGGTTATTATCGGAGATTCATACAAGATTTCTCCAAAATTGCTACGCCGTTGACCAAACTAACCCGTAAGGATGAAAAGTTTATTTGGGCCGAGGATCAAGAAAGGGCGTTCCAAACGCTCAAGGAAAAATTGACCCATGCGCCGGTATTGACATTACCGGACGGAACGGAGGATATGGTAGTTTACTCGGATGCATCGCATTCGGGACTTGGCTGCGTTTTGATGCAGCGGGGCAAGGTTATAGCCTATGCCTCGAGGCAGCTAAAGACTCATGAGAAGAGATATCCTACCCATGACCTCGAGCTGGCAGCAGTGGTGTTCGCCTTGAAGATATGGAGGCATTATTTGTATGGAGTAAAGTGCACTATATTTACCGACCATAAAAGCTTAAAGTATTTCTTCGATCAGAAGGAATTAAATATGAGGCAGAGGCGGTGGTTAGAAACTGTCAAGGACTTTGATTGTGAAATACATTACCACCCCGGGAAGGCTAATGTAGTGGCAGACGCGTTGAGCCGAAAGACAGATTATACGCCTATTCAAGTACGATCGATGCAACTAATTGTGACATCGGGTTTGCTTGAACAAATCCGAAAATCTCAAATTGAAGAAATCAAGGAAGAAAATGTAAAGAAGGAAAGGATAGTTGGGCAGCTAAAAGACCTGGAGGATGATAATCAAGGATTGAAAACTCGATTGGGGAGAATTTGGGTTCCAAATACGTGTGGGGCCAAGGTGCGTCTACTTGACGAGGCCCATAAATCTCATTATTCAATTCATCCGGGAGCGACCAAAATGTATAATGACTTAAAACAAAACTATTGGTGGCCTGGAATGAAAAGAGATATTGTGAAATATGTGGAGAAGTGTCTGACTTGTTTACAAGTCAAAGCGGAGCACCAAAAGCCATATGGTAGGTTGCAACCGCTGGATATCCCAGTTTGGAAATGGGAACAAATCACGATGGATTTGTTAACCAAATTGCCCAAAACCAATCGCGGATTTGATGCTATATGGGTAGTCGTGGATAGATTGACAAAAAGTGCTCACTTCATTATGATTCGTGAGGCTTATACATCACGATGGATTTGTTAACCAGATTGACCAAAACTAATGCTTTTAGTGGTTTTGACCATAGGTGACTATGGTGGGTTTTCGGATGGCGGTCAAGCAATGTAGAAGAACCGAACACGTATTTTGAAGCTTTCGCATTAACTTAATTTTGTTTAGACAATCATTTTGATGTAAATGAATTGATAATCATGTCCTAAGGTTTTAAACTAGTCGGTAGTAACCAGTAGAAGTTACTTTAAACTTTCGTTTTGTACTTAACATGATAATGTTGGCTATTTCTAATCGTAAACAACTTTGGAAATTGGGTTTTTAGTATAAACTCATTTAATATATTAAGTAATCTCATTATCATAAAAAGGGTGTTACATTTATAATAACCTATTAGAATCCTAACGGGTCTTTAATTAAGCCTAAACTTAGATCGGTTAGTTTTAAAGGAAGATACGGTTTGAACGCATGATTAAGCGAAGACCGGAATAGAATGTGATTTAGACCCGACAAGTTTGAAGACTTGTATAATATGGGTAAACTAAACACATTCTGGATTTTGAGATAAAAATGATAAGGTTCGACCCGTTTCGGCTAGTTTATGCAAACTAGTTACATAAACCGAACCGAACCGAACGCGAAAGAAGCGTAACGGGTAACCGAAAGAGTCATGAACAGGTTTCCTAAGTTAATATGCCTTAAATATGTTGTGATATAAGTAGGATACCTTCCATTATGCCCAAAACGATTTTAATCTCAATTTAAACCCCGTAGGGGTATTTTGGTTATTTTAAAGATTATAAAAGAGATTAAATGTAATTTTGAGATTTGGGTCTGAATTAATCAGTAAAACAACTTAATTTAACAGGTTATATCAGTTGGTGATAAGTCTTCTATGACAAAATGGTTTTAAACCCATACTAGGTGTTTAATACGCGTAAAAAGCCGTTTTAAGCGATTTCCGGGTTATAACGGGAAATCTGGTTTTCTGATCAGTTTATAAAGTCCAACATACTTTATTTATCATATAAAATCAGTAGCCAAAGGTTTGGTGTCTAAATGTTATGTAAAACTCATTTTATAAGTAAAAGGGTATAATCGGTATTTACCGAATCAAGGTAATAACCTTAGGTTATTATCAGGTTAAAAATAATTAAAAATCTTAAAAAATCCCAAAATATTATATTACATCAGTGGGTAAAAGGTTTGGTGTCAAAAATTGGGTTTAGATAGGCTTTACGCTAATTACGTCGTTTAATTAATAAAAAGCTTTCTAACTACGCCATCGAGCATAACTCCTAATCTAGACCTCCAACTGATGTGAAATTTTAGGGACATGTTTATAAATCAGTAACAAAGATTATTGTCCTCTCACATTTCCAAAATTCTTGTTTTAATGTCAAATGGGCATTATGGTCAACATTAAGCAATTAAAGGAAACGTGTAAATGAATCGGACAACCAATGAGCCAATCATAGAGGGTTATACCATCATGTAACCTGGTCCTAAGGAAGCTCTAAGGCATTTCTAAACCCATCTAAATCGGGTCAGAACTGAAGTCAAAGCAAAAGTCAAAGTTTTGCGACTTTCGGTTCCGAACCGAGCCTAAACAGAAAATTGTTGGGTCGAACATGCTTAGACATGTTCTTGCATTGATTACCAAGTTATATGGGTTGCAAAATAGGTTACACATCTTCTACATTGCTAATTAAGCGTTAATTTGACAATTAAGGTTCTGTTGACTTTTTATAAACAACTTTGACCCGACAAATGTCTTAGTTAGGACGGGAATCAGAGGGTTCCCTTTTAAGGGTTTATTGCCCACATAATTACCAACTTATAACTACCTTTAGGTTGACTAATCACTGGACCATTAGCGATTAATCGTTAAGTCAATCCTTAATTACGACGTGTTGAAACCTTGAGGTTTATACATAGAGAGATACTAAAGTTTAGGGTTGATCTTGTAATGTTTGATTAGTTATTTTGGGTCGATTGTATGTATTGGGTCTAAGGTGATCTCGAGTGGGCTTAGGGTGGTCTCGATCCATCTTAGGTAGTATATAAGCAAACCCTCATTATGTTTAGAGGGTTGATCGTTTTGTTGAAGGTAGAAGACCACTCGAGATCCTTTGCGTGTCTTGTATCAGTCATCGGTTCTAAGGTAAATGCAAGATAGTGTTTTGGTTTGATTATATTGTTTATATTACTTTATAGTTTTCTTGAATCCACTTGTGTTTGGTTTCCGCACTTACACAAGTTATTATTGATATCATTGAAAGATCTTTATGGGATTTACAATTGGTATCAGAGCCATTAAAGCCATTCAAGGGCTCGGTTTTTGATATCACTCGAAGAACAAGAAGAAGGATTTGCACAGTGACGGTGGATGTATGTTCGTCAAAAGGGAGATCTCCAGTTCATAAGGTAATAGTTTATCTTATTGTTAAGAATCGTGATTGGTGGTAAAAACCGTTTTTAGTTTTGAAGAACACGAAGAACAGTTTGAAGATTGGGAAAATAGTTAAAAATTCGTGTTTTGATCTGATTTGAGGAACATTTAATTGTGTTTCTTAAATTTTGGGAGTATTTGTGGAAAGAATCTCTTCAAAAATATTAAAGTTCGAATCAGTCCTTGATTTTCGAGATTTAGTTGGTAATTAGTTACCAAAAGATATTGTGAGACCAGAAGATAAAGTGTGCATATTTTATTCATAGTAGGCGACATTATGGGAATAATATCTTGTGCGACTTTGGTTTGTGTGACTACAATCAACATTACGTTAACCACTCATCCAATCATCATCGGTACAACAGCATCTCAGTCTTCTTGTGCGACTGGAACATAGTTGTGCGATTATATTCATCTTGTACGACTAACAAATCTTGTGCGATCAAGACATCATCATCATCAAACGTCTCCGACCACCGCAACTGCCATCATCTTCTCAGATCATCAACTCCGGCAATTCTAGGATTCACATAACACAACTGTTGTTTTGATCGTAATCATTGCAGTCATCATCAACATCGTTTCTGTATCCGAAACCCGTCGATCATCACACATCTACCATCTCGTTTTCTCAACGAAAGATCTCATCCGAACCCGACCACCGGGAATCATCATCACGTCAACAGCCTTCTCCGGTGCAGTATCACTATCATCATCATTCGAAAAGGTGCTGGTGTTCTCCTCATCAAACTCCAATCAGTCTCTCATCTCCGTCGTCCACCGAACACCGCCGTTCCTCACCACTCCGGTCACCACTTTCACCATCTTCGTCACAACTACGACATCACAACCTCCATCTCGATCTTCTCCGACATCTTTTATTAACCGCCGATCTCGGACAACTTTGACAACAGTCTTCATCATCATCCTCTGATAATGATGAACTCGTTTCATAGTTATGTTTCGTCTTCTTTTGGGCCTGATGTTTTGGGCAAAACTATGAATGCTTGTGATGAATCTTTGAATAATGTGTGTGATTATGGATGTTTTTCAGTAGCTGAAAATTGTGATTCTAATGTATCTAACTCTTCAGCTGATGATAGTGTGACAGGTGAGGTCCCTCAGGACGCATTCAGTGCAACCACTGAAACTTCTTCTCAAGAAAATCAACAGTGTTCTGATTCTTCTTCTGAATCGGTCTCAGTGGACATCCCTAATGTTGAACCTAGTGGGACCCCATTGGAAACCAAGGTTGAAAAGGAACCATTATCAAATTCAGATGATACATGTGTTGATGAAATACGTGTTGATGAAGTTTTAACATCTTCCGAGATTAAAACTGAATTTGATTTTCAAAAGGAAGAAGTGGTTATTTTAAATGAAAAATTGCAAGAAAATGTTTCTGAAGAGAAAATTAAAACGGAATCTGAAACATCTTTTCAAAATGGTTCTGATAAAGTTATAAACAAAGATAAATTTATTCCATCTGAATCTCATACTTGTTCTGATCAACAGGTACCTAAATGCTCAGAAAAGGCACAAGTTAAACAAGCAAGAAAAATCAAGCAAGCTCATTCTTCTAAACCCAACAGATACACATCGGCTTTGAAGCATCAAAACTTCCACACATTGATACGACAAACGTGTTTCAATTGTGGAGTTGCTGGACACATTGCCAGAAACTGTGTTCATCTCCCAAGTGTGCAGTATAAAAATAAATATGCACAAAATCAGAAAGCCAAGCCAAACCGATATCGTTGTTCAGACTCAGTGACGACTGAAAAGTCTAAGACAATGAAGAATAACTATCATAAGGCTAAGCCTTCTGATCAAGATTGGAATGCAGCCAAACATAGAAATCAAAATCAACAAAATTATTTTCAAAGAAATCAATATAAAGCTTTTGGTAACTACAATTCTCAATGGTCAAATAAGCATTGGAAACCTAAAGCTAAGGCCACGCAATCCAATTCGTCTCATACATCTCATCAAAATTCTTCCATTGAAAATTCTTCGAAGTTTTTAAATAAAGATAATTTGGTGTGGCAGAGAGTGACTTACATTGATGCACAAGGAAAACCCAGATCCACTATGGGCTGGGTTCCTAAATCTAACTGATCCCGCTAATCGTGCAGGAACAACTGTGGAGGACTACCGTGCGCCTCTAGTACTTGGATAGTGGCTGTTCCAGGCATATGACTGGAGACTTGTCTCAACTGGTCAATGTAAAAGAATTTGACGGTGGATAAGTCTCTTTTGCGGGAGGAGAATCAGGCAGAATCACGTTGAAAGGAACAGTGAAAAATGGCGTTTTAAGCTTTGAAAATGTGAACTATGTCCCAGAACTGAAACACAATCTGTTGAGCATTTCACAAATTTGTGATCGAGGAAATTCAGTTCATTATACAAAGAAAGGATGCTACGTATTGAAGCCAGGGATTGTCATTCCTGAAGATTGGTTTTTGATGACAGCTGAGAGACGGGGAAATGCTTATGTTATTGATATGAACAAGAAGTCGTGTGAAGAAGTTACTTGTCTATTTTCAAAGATTTCAGAACATAATGGTTTATTGTGGCATCGTCATCTTGGGCATGTGAATATGAAGAACTTGAATCAACTTGCCAAAGGTCAACTGGTCCGTGATCTACTAATCAAAGATTTTATGTTGGTAGAAAAGTGTGTTGCCTGTGCAAAGGGAAAAGCACATCGAAAGCCTCATAAATCCAAGCCTACACCATCAACTAAAGCTGTGCTTGAATTACTTCACATGGATCTCTTTGGTCCAGTGAATGTGTTAAGTATTGGAAAGAAGGCTTATTGTCTAGTAATAGTCGATGATTATTCACGCTACACCTGGGTGTATTTTCTAAGTTACAAGAATGAAGCTGCGGGTTTGATCAAATAATTCATTACTCTGGTGGAAAATCAAGCCAGTACAAAAGTGAAGGCTATTCGATCAGACAATGGGACAGAATTCAAGAATGTCACCATGGATACATTCAGCGCTGAGAAGGGAATTGATCATCAGTACAATGCACCGCGAACACCACAACAGAATGGAGTGGCTGAACGACGAAATCGTACTCTTATAGAGGCTGCACGTACCATGCTGGCCGATTCGAAGCTTCCTAGTTTCTTCTGGGCTGAAGCTGTTAGCATGGCTTGTTACGTCCAGAATCATGCTTTAGTAAACAAACGACATATGAACACTCCTTATGAGATTCTGGAAGGACGTAAACCTTCGGTTTCACACTTTCGCATCTTTGGTTGTCCATGTGTGTTACTACTTATGGACACTAATGGAAAGTTTGAAGTCAAAGGGGACGAGTGTTACTTTGTTGGATATGCTAAAGGTTCAGCCTATAGAGTATACAACAAAGTAACTAAAAAGGTCGTCGAGTCGTGCAACATTGAATGGCTCGAAGAAAATGCTACGGATGCTAGAGTTGGACCAGATTGGTTATATGATTATGCTAAATTATTTAAATCGTTTAACATTTTGTCAAGTGTCCCTACAGATGCAGGTGTGTCTACTCCCAAACAACCGTTGTCCTTTGGTGACATTGAAGAAGAAGAACAGGCTGAAGGGAGTTCAAGAAATCATACCATTGACCCACCGGGAATGGTTTTCACACAGCACCCTACGCCTCATCAAACTTCCCATCAATCTCCCGAAGGTGTTTCATCAAGCAGTGTCACATCTAGAGGTTCAGGGTCTGCACTATTTCCTGAATCCATTCCTGAAGACTGCACAGTTACTACTCCTTTAGTTCATCATACTGTAGCACCTAATGAGGGGGAGACTAGCAACACCATTGATGATAATCAAAATGCTTCTATTGAAGATGAGACCGTACCTGACATGGCAATTCCTACAAATGTCCAACGAAATCATCCTATAGAAAATGTGATTGGTCCTGTAGATGCAGGAGTTTTAACCAGGAGCCAATCAGGAACCATCAATACATGTTTATACTCTTGTTACATTTCACAAATAGAACCTAAAACTGTTGATGTACTTTGCAGGAACCAAGCTGGGTAGATGCTGTGCATGAAGAGCTAAATCAGTTTGAGAAGCTTGGAGAATGGAAACTTGTCGAGTTGCCAAAGGGAAAGCGCAAACTCGAAACTAGATGGGTGTTCAGAAACAAGCAAGACTCTGCAGGAGTTATTGTTTGAAATAAAGCACGATTGGTGGTACAGGGTTTTAGACAAATAGAGGGTCTGGATTATGATGAAGTATATGGTCCGGTTGCCCGACTTGAAGCCATCCGGATCTTCTTAGCATACGCATCATTCATGGGGTTCACTGTGTATCAGATGGACGTCAAGACAGCGTTTCTATATGGAGATGTGAAGGAAGAAATTTTTGTTGAGCAGCCACCGGGTTTTGTTCATCCAGATCATCCAGAATATGCCTACAAGCTTGACAAGGCATTGTATGGATTGCACCAAGCACCACGAGCTTGGTATGCTACTTTAACTGAGCATCTTCTGGCACATGGGTACACACGTGGCACGATAGACCAGACTCTATTTATCAAGAAAGTAGGCAAGGATCAGATCTTGGTTCAAATTTATGTCGATGATATTATCTTCGGATCTACTAGTGAGGAGCTTTGCAAGGAGTTTGAGAGAGTTACGAAAAAGAAACTCGAGATGAGTGCTCTGGGAGAGATGACACTGTTTTTGGGTTTGCAAGTCAAACAGAATTCTCATTCATCAAGGGAAGTATGTGGATGATGTGCTAGAAAAATTTAAACTTGCGGACGCAAAATCGGCTGAAACACCAATGGCAGAGAGACCATTATTGACTGAGGATGCAGAAGGATCCCCTGTTGATCAACGCCTTTATAGGTCTATGATCGGATCGTTGATGTATCTAACAGCTAGCCGTCCAGACATCATGTTTACTGTCTGCAACTGCGCGCGATATCAGGCTAATCCTAAAACTTCTCATCTTACTGCTGTTAAACGAATCTTTCGGTACCTTAAAGGCCGACCTCGTTTTGGTCTGTGGTATCCGAGGGATTCCCATTTTGACCTGTTTGCGTTTTCTGGTAGCAACTTTGGAGGCCCTGATAGTGACAGGAAATCTACATCAGCTGGATGTCAATTTCTTGGTGACAGGCTCATTTCTTGGCAATGCAAGAAACAACAAACGGTGGCGATTTCCACAGCTGAAGCTAAGTATGTGGCCGCCTCTGCATCTTGCTCTTAAGTGGTGTGGATGCAACATCAATTGCAGGACTACGGTTTGGCTTATCTCAATACTACTATTTACTGCGATAATGATGCTGCAATACAAATTGTTAAAAATCCTGTTTTTCACTCCAAAACTAAGCACATTGACATAAAAGTTCATTTCATTAGAGACTGCTTTGACAGAGGTCTTATTAAACTGGAGCAAATCGATACAGATGCAAATGCTGCCGATTTGTTTACAAAACCTGTCAGCAGCTCCAAATTCAACGTGCTTGTTGATTTTCTGAAAATGATCCGGTATACCGACTGAGCATGGTTGTTTGTTTTAAGTAAATTTGTTCATAAAGTTTTCTATTCGTAGGTAGTTTTTATTTATGCACAAATTTAAGGGGAGAAATTTTGAAAAATACAAAAACATTGAAAAATTTTGAAAAATAAAAAAATTTAAAAATTTAAAAAAATCCAAAAAGAAACATTGCATGACTGGGAAATGAAATGAATTTTCACATTATGGTCGAGGGCTGACTCATGTAAGACCAGTATCGAAATAGTTTGACTCTAGTATGATGTGTTGGTAGGCTCTATCCTTAAGACTGGAAACATTGGCTGTTTCTATTCAGAACTAAAATAGTACATGACCTCAGGAAAGAAAATCACTTGGAATTAGCTCATGTCTATTTGAATGTCTGCATTTTGTCCCGATACACACAATTTTGGTTTGACTCTGAAATCTTCTCTGAAAAAGTCGCGTATCTCCTCTGCTGTATCCAGATATATGCTGACTTGGAGGTTCTAGGCAACGTCAGCTTCTGCTGCATCCAGATACATGGTGACCTAGTTGTACGTTGTGGCGCTATAGATCAATTAAACACCCGAATGAGGCCCTCAAGTGCCCAAAGAAACCCAAGAAACCTGTATCAAATTGAGAAAAACTCATTTGATTTGTATATTATACCATCTCTGCTTGTGATCTATTCTGTTCTCTTCTCAATCAATTCCCAGTTAAGATTTCAGAGATCTGGATCGGACTTGTGAAATATGTGGTAGGGAAGCTACTTGCATGATAGAGTGTGCTGTATATAATTCCGGGATTTGATTAGTATTTGTTTGGGTGTTCATTGTTTAAGAAATCAAAACATGGTAAAATTAGTAACAGGCAGTTATATGGTAAAGGTCTAGGGAGATGAGTTTAGGTGGACAAATATACTGGCAATTGTCTAGATCATTCAGAAGTAGATCAGTGTTGATACGTGTGGTCAAGCCTGAAACCCGTGATTTGATCCCTGAGCAAATTATGATATTTCCTTATTTTATTTTTGTAAATAATATTTCGATATTATTTTTTATGTTTGAAGGTTTTTTTTTCATAAAAACATGCTCAGAAAGTTGAAGGGTTATAAAAGAAAAGTCTGATTTTTAATTGGATTGCTAAAATAATTAAAATTGTTTATTCAATAAATCCAATTTTTAAACGAAGTTGTGGTCTCGGCCCAACCTGTTAAAGGCCCGGCCCACAGACTTTGAATATTTAAGGAGATCTCGACTCGAGACCTCATTGTGCACTCGAAATCAATCCTTGTTACACTCTGAACTCTCTCTCACTTTCCGGCGATATCCTTCGTTTTTCCGGCGATACTCCGGTCTCGACTTGCTGTTTTGAGTTTATTGAAGGTAGTTTGATGGATTTAATGATGATTATCTTGAAGTTTTGCAGGTTTTTGAAGATTTGATGAAGAATGTTTGAACATCATATGAATATTTGAAGATGCTAATGAACCCTAAATTTGGATATGTTTTGGTCTTCAAAGAATTTTGAAAGTGTTCTTGGATTTTGATCCAAATTATAACAGATCAAAAGGTGTTTGGGAGATCTCGACTTAGATTGAAGAAAATTTTTAGGGACTCGAGATCTGTGTTTGCGAGTCGCAATCTCATCTGTCTCGACTGAGATCTCGAGTTGATGTCATGTTGGTCTCGAGTCAAAAACACGGTAGTCTCAAGTGGTTTTTGTTTTTTGTGTCTCGACTTAGGTCTCGACTCGAAACCTCATGGTCTCGACTCGAAACATTATGGTCTCGAGTGACGTCATATTGCTGACTTTTGCAATCTGAGTTGTTGATCAATGACCAGCCTGTTGAATGTTGACCAGTTGTGTTCACTGTTGACATGATTTGTCTTGTTAATAAATTTCATCAAGTATAAATCCTTATGTGCTTAATGTTTCTGTTGTGTGTAGATATGGATTTAAAGTTTATTTCTACGCATAATCAAGCTGGATACTTAGCTGCTCCTCCAGAGAAGCACAAGAGTTTATATACATCGCTGATTAAAGGGTTGAATAGCTGCCGACTTGTTCATGCACTGAGAGATAATCCAGTTGTCTATGAAGGTCTTGTTCAAGATTTTTGGAAGACAGCAAGATCTGAAGCACAAGGAGCTGATGGAAAGGGGATGATAGAAGCTGAGATTCAGAAGAAGAAGATCGTCATTACTGAGCAAATGATAAGAGAAGTTCTACAGTTTGGTGATACTGAATCTGATCCGATTGAGCTTCCAAGTGATACTATAGAGGCTATTTTGCCTCGTTTGAGCTACGAAGGAAAATATCCGTCACCCGTTAAGAAGTTTCTGCACCCGTATTGGCGTTTGTTGGCACACATGTTTATCTTGTGTATGACAGAAAATCGAGGGGGAACAGATCAACTGAACATTACGCAGACGGCTGCTTTTGTTGCACTTATTACGAATGAGCCGTTCAATTACTCGAAGTACATTTTTGAAGGGATGAAGAGAAATGTTACTGGAGTTCGAAAAGATAAATTTATTATGTATCCAAGGTTTTTGCAGATGATTTTCAATGCTCGTTATTCTGATTTGAAGCGATCCGGTGACACCTTGGAGCTAAAACCTATGGGTCCTTCTTGTTTTGGTGCTCTCACCACTAAGAAGGGTACAGAAAAGAAGTTTGAGGGGTTAATTCCTTTGGAGAAATTTGGTCAGTTTGCAGAGACTGAAGTTGTAGCTGTTGATCCAGTGATAGTACAACCTGTTCCAGTGAATGCAATGGTTGCTGAAGAACATGATGTTCAGGGTGCAATTGTTAATGAGCCTGAGACAGAGATTTTAACAATCAACTCTGACGATGAGGGCATAGAGATTATGTGTGATTCAGGAGATGATGAAGAGCTTCCTCCTGAAAAAGAAGCTGATGTTGCTGTTTCTATTGTTCCGTCGGTGATTACTGCTAAGAGTTTGGCTTTGTTGTTAAAGTCTGTGACTGATAAGATGGGAAATCCTCCTTCCAATCTTACAGTATCTAATGAAGAGCCTAGTGAGAACCCAAAGGATCCTGATTCATTGCCCTTGAAGCGGAAAAGGAGGGATCCTCGACCCGGAATGTATGTTGAACAAAACAAAGATCAATCTATGAACATTGCTGAAGATGATGATGGACTGTATGATTTCGATTTTGAGAAAAATGTCACTGACACCACCACCACTACTGAAGATATCTTTGAGTTTAACACTGACACTCAAAGAAATGATTTGGAGACCACCACTGCTGATGTTCAAGTTACAACTGTTGATACTGATTCTGTTATTGAGACTATGCCACTTGGTATTTCTGAATCTACAGGTCCTTCTAGAGTTGTTCATGACATACCTAGCAGTTCAAGTGGTAAGAGACCTGAAGAGCCGTTGAGAATGCCGTTTGATGATGATTCAAGCGATGATGATGAATTCATTAGTATGAGTGAAATGAAGAAACGGCTAATTGTGGTTGAGCAAGATTCAATTCATAAAGACGCTAAGATTATCCAACTTGAAGATACTATAGTGAAAAAGAATCAACAAATTGAACAGCTTCAAGGAGACGTCAGTTTGCTGTTTAATATGGTTTATGATTTACGTGGAAAGTTGGAAAAGAAGTTTGGACAAGAGTTTTCTGATCCAACTGACGTAGAAAATAGAAGAAAAGCCTTTGATAAAGATGATGCTGAGAGAAGTGCTGCTATGGAACAATACTTCAAAAGAGTTACAGATCCAGTTGCAGACAAAGAAAAGGCAGAAAGAATCAAAAAGAAAAGAGAGTTTGTAATTCTGAAGAACAAGAATCTTAATCCAGATGATGATGATGCTCAAGCAACGCATCATCTAATGGATGTTGGTGAAACTCTCTATGATAAAGTTGGAAATAGATCTGGTGTGGTCAGCTGGGGTTTTGATCATGATCGTCGAAGATGGTGGATAAAGAGGAAGGTTGGACCTGTTGAGTGGTACAAAAATCCAGCTCAGTTTCAGACTTTCACAAAGGTTGATTTGACAAATTTGTCTAAGTCACCTTATGTGGATGATAAACCTGGAGGTCGTGGATATTTGTTTTTCGAGAGATTGCAGAAGGAAGTTCTTCGTAACTTTCACTCAATGCACACTGCAGAGTCCATTGTTAAACCAGCTAAAGGCGTTAGAGATCCATATACAAACAAGCGAATGAAGATTGTGCACTGGCCAGTGACTGACAAGGAAAAGGTGATTCCTTTAGTGAAAAAGATTCCAAAAGGTGCTTTAAAGTCTCTGCATTTTTGGGCTTATGATGAGCGTCTAGGGCAGGCAGTAATTGTTTGTGATGATGATGTGAATTTTTGCTTGGTGGATCAAGTTGATTTGCTGAATCTTGCTTATGAAGATCTGGAAGTGTTAGCTCGCAATCAAATTAGAGCTACTGAAAAATATGAAGAAATTGCAAAAGCATGGACTGGCGCTGTTGCTTCAGCCATACATATTCGCACAAAAGGTTTTGGTGGGCTCAAAGATCGTTTGGGTGGTGCTCGTGATAGTTGAAGTCTTAAGACTCTCTGTGCATAAACCTAGGGGGAGATTATTGAAACCTTGAGGTTTATACATAGAGAGATACTAAAGTTTAGGGTTGATCTTGTAATGTTTGATTAGTTATTTTGGGTCGATTGTATGTATTGGGTCTAAGGTGATCTCGAGTGGGCTTAGGGTGGTCTCGATCCATCTTAGGTAGTATATAAGCAAACCCTCATTATGTTTAGAGGGTTGATCGTTTTGTTGAAGGTAGAAGACCACTCGAGATCCTTTGCGTGTCTTGTATCAGTCATCGGTTCTAAGGTGAATGCAAGATAGTGTTTGGTTTGATTATATTGTTTATATTACTTTATAGTTTTCTTGAATCCACTTGTGTTTGGTTTCAGCACTTACACAAGTTATTATTGATATCATTGAAAGATCCTTACGGGATTTACACGACGGTTTGACTTTAAGCTAATTAACTAAGTAAAACACGATTAAGGAAGGTTAAGGATACTTACCAAGGTCCTAATTACGACTAGAGATGCTTAGAGAATGGCCTTGAGCTACAGAAATGATCAGAAGTTGAGTTGGGAATGAATGATCAAAAATGAAACAATGTGGGTCTTTATATAGTGATCTTGATTGATCAAGATCATGCCAAACAACTCTAGGATTGATCCTCTGATCAATAACAAGTGTCCCTAGTGCCTAAGAACTAGTTTGTGCTGCCCATGGTAGTGAAAAATGGCAATATAAGTCGGTTAAACTCGTTATACAGGCACCTGTCAAGTTTTCAGTTGCTAGGACTGTCTTACGGACCGTAAGGGTATTCTTTGCGGTCCGTAAGCCTTTACTAGTAAGCAAAAAGTTGTAACCTTTCAAACTTCGAACAGGTAACTTAGGTATTACGAATTTTGGGCCTCTATTATCAGTATGGGCCACTTGATCATGCCCTAAACAGTTTAGACCACCTTGCCATGTTTTAAAGTTGCCTTGGATTCTTTTGAAAGGGCTATTAATGAAGGTTTGTCAAACATATTCTCCTAGGATCCCATTTCTTGCAATTTGCATCAATTATTACTAGTATTTACCGGATTTTAAAGTATATCAGATGTTTATAATATAGATTAGGGTCTTGGGATTCATAACTAGGTCGCTCAGAGGTATTTAATTAACATGTCGACGCTTTTAAATCCTACCATACATCTTTAACTAGATCCGGGTTTATAACACTTTTGTCTTGCATGACACGTGTCGTTATTTCATTGGACACAAATTTTCGAGGTGTTACACGTGTCTGACAAACTTCTGTAACGGCTTGGGTCACCTCAGACGTCTCGAATAGTACCTGTGACGGCGTGAGTACTTGCCGGAAACGGCTCGGCTTGAGCACCACCGTAAACCACCACCACCCTCCCCCCACCACAACCACCACCCGGATTAGTATAGATGTGGCGGATTAGTATAGATGCGGCGGAGTTTGTTGAGTTGTTTACTGTGAAACCAGTGGTTGATGATGAGTTTGTTGAGTTGATTGAGTTGCTGAACGACGATAAAGACTTGAACTTCGATCTACACATATGCTTCAAAGAGGTGAGGGTTGTGGTGGGTGAAGGGTGGTGGTGCTTGGTGAGGGTGGTGGTTGGTTATAGGGTGGTGGTGTTCGGTGAGGGTGGTGGGAGGTTGCAGGGTGGTGGTGGGAGGTGAGGGTGGTGGTGGTGGGAGGTGAAGTTTGCAGAGATATGGAGACATGGAGGAAGGTGAAGTTCTAGGGTAGGACTTGGGAGTTGTGAAGAGAAATAGGGAGATGACAGTGGAGATAGAAACAGGAGAGAGAAAGGTGACAAGTGATTGGAGATGTTTTGACAGTTAACACGTGGCAAAAGGTGATTGGACTTTGAGAAAAGTTCTTAGCTTATGTCTTGAGCCGGGTTGGAATTCGTGAAACGGCATTTTATGGGGTGTCAATGGGCTGTTTTTGAAATTTTGACCAAGTGTTGGCTAAATTCGTGATTTTCCCATAATATTATATCACCACCACATTTATGTAAAATAATGATGCAACTTTGATTAGAAAAAACAAAGATGAGATTTGTAAATTGTGAAAATAGTTGTGTTTTTGGTTTTTAGTGGAATGCATATTAAGTTAAGATATATTAATATAAGATTGGGCAAAATCATCTGGTAATGCAATCTGATCTTCGAAGCATTCGTCTACAATCAGATTCATCTCCTCGGATAATCTAGATCTCAGAAGCTACCATTCACGATCACTCTCAGATCTCTGATGCTTTCGTCCATGATTAGATATCAACACCTCGGATCCTCTTGATCTCGGAAGCTTACACTCACAATCAGATTCACATTCCCCCTGACAATCTGAAGTCGAAAACTACCCGAATACTGTTGCAGTGACACGAATTTCAAAAATGCCGGAATTTCAACATACGACATTGAAATTTTTATTCCCCCTCATTTTTGCAAATTCTGACGTCTCTTAGTACTGAATTCCCCCTCAAACTGAACTCAGTTTTCAATTCTCTTCTCCGAAAAACTTGACCAAACTAGAATATCACAATATTCACCACAATTGTCAGTTTTTCGCCTTTGCGGATTTTACGATTTGGCCCATAAATAGTCAGATATTCTGAATGATAAACATTATGCACCAATATCATGACTACCTCACTAAATTCCACAATCCATGATCGCATCATCAAATATGTTCACTGAAGCCCCCGATGGTGTCTCCGAACATCCCAGCTTGGTCGTTAAAAACCCGAAAAAATTGACAATCACCAAATTTTTTCTGGTGACTCTCCTCGTCGTTGCGATTAAAAAATGCCTTTTTTGGCATTTGATCATCTGGTCGAGTGTCAAGTTTCGGATGACCACCCGATCGGATTGCCACCCGATCAGATTGCCACTCGATTGAAGGGCATAAAGAACAAGGTGTGATGGATCGGATGGTCATCCGATCGGATTGTCAACCGATTGACAACATCTTATCTCTCAAATATCCCATAGTACCATGGATCAGATGGTCATCCGATCGGATTGCTATCCGATTGAAAGCATCTATAGTCCTTCAACAAAGATAGTGACGTGGATCGGATGGTCATCCGATTGGATTGCCATCCGATCGGGTTGCCATCCGATTTGAAATCTTCTAACAGCTTCAAGAACACTCCAAATCACGTTTTTTCGATTCAGAATCTTTATTACTGTGAATTTGATGATGAAACTTCACAGGATTGTTCGCGAGTCAATTCCGCACAGATTGATGTGTTCAAATCCAATATCCATCTGTGAATTGACCTTTATTTTTATGATTTTCTCTGTTTAACGTCAAAACTCCCGTTTAACCCAAAATTTGATGAGCTTTGGGTGATTTAACCGACTGTTAGATCGATTAAATCGGTACCGTAGCTCTGATACCACTGCTGATTCCAGGATCCGGTGAGTTCGACGGAGCTTCGGTCCCGAAATGAGGTGTTCGGTGCATTTATTACGACTAAGAAAGGAGTAGAAGATAGATACGACACCGTGCAGTCACTTATAATCTCGTCTCTATTGATTATTCAACGTTTACAGCACCGCGAGACCAGTTCCCTATTTATAGACAGCATTTCCCCTCTGGGAACCAAAAAGCTTGTCCAAATGGAACCCCAAGTTCCCTATTTATAGACATCTCACACATGTGCTATCCAATCGGATTGCCACCCGATCGGATTTTCTTTGACAATAACAAAACCTGTCCAACTTTTCTCACAAGTCCATCCATCATTCACATACCTAACTAGGTGGGCCTTCATGCCCGATCGCCAGTACAAGGTTTATAAATCCTAGTGTCTCTCATCCAAACCCGGACGACTAGAATATCGAGGCCGGTGTGCTTTGCTCAACACAAGTTCCCTACAGTTGCCGCAAAAATGAGACCCACATTCGTCTCATGAGGTAACGAGTACCGTCCAACCGGTCAAAGGTTGCTTCTCCATGCCCCGCATGGGTTCGACTTGAAAATCCTCTTCCTTCAGTTCTCCAGTTTGAGCAGAGCGAGTCTGATCAGGTAAGTTAGAGTCGATAGTGAGCTGTAGATCTCGTGTACGCTCAGGTTTCATGGTCGTACCCATTCAGAAGTTCCATCCAGCGATGTCATTGCATGCTTTAGCTCTTTTAAGCATCGATACACGGGAGGCCCTTGTGATCGGTCTAGGTAATGCATTTGGTACCGTCCAAGTAACGCCTCCAATTTCCATCCGAGAACCACGGTTCCCACCGTAGGTTATATGTCGTGCTGTTCCTCTTCATGATTTCATTCCATAAGTCACCACCTTCTCATGTTGCATCGGCGTGTGACTGGGACTCTGATTCAAACCATCATGGTATACTACTAAGTCATCAGTACTTTCGGAAAAAGACGATGCCCGATGTATTGCTGAGTTGCGATTCGAAAGCTGAAAAGACATCATCCTGTTCTATCTTTCACGAACACAACACCCTGCTGTGCTAGAGAGATTTAAGTTGCGCGACCTTCGAAAATCCTGCGATTTATCTGCGATAGTAACAAGTGAGACCAAGCAATTGCTGTATCCTCGAAGGACTCCTTGGTGTCGATTAGTTTCCAACCAAGACGGATCTTAGTGAGATCCACGGGCATTCCCACTTCGCTGATTATATGTCCAAAAGGTACCTCTCGAACCCCGAAATTATATTTAATAAGACTTCGCATGTAATGGCTCCTCCCACAGAAGCGCTGAGACAGGATACATATGCCACCCATGGTGTTCCTTTCTCCTGGTCATGATTCAGAACTTTGCCAACAAATACGGTCGATTTATGCGATCCCTGAAGCTGCTGGTATGATGATCAACTCAATGATCATGATGTACAAAGTTGAAATGGCTGCATTGCGTTCGGCATGCTGTTATAAGGAGTTCCATCTGATGATAGTCCGTTTCCTAACCAATCCTTGGATGGAAGCTTGTTCCTCGCAACTGGTTAACGGGGTGTTACTACATGGTTTTAGCGAACGGTCTTGACTGCCACTTTGTTGAGTTCTCGATAATCAGTACACATATCCAACGATACAACCTATCTTCCTGGATATAACTGGGGCTCCTCAAAGCAAAAACTAAATCCGACCAAGCTCCTGTCCAACAGTCCCTGTTGTTGATTTGACAACTCTTGCAACCCTCCTGGTGCAAGACGGTAAGAGACACGAAGAATCAGGGTTGTCTATGAAGTGAGATCAAACTGAGAGTCTGTCTAATAGTTGTGGAAGTAAACCTGATAGTTCCTCCTGTAGCATGCTGAGTGGAATCACGAACAATTGGTGGATCCTCGATCCTCTTTTCCTTAGCCTTGACATCAGTAACGAGCGCTATCATAGCGAGATAATCCTTCCGTGGACACTTCTGGCCTTTACTGCTGATTTGATTCTAACCTCTGTACAACTCTGACGAGCTAGAACAGATAACAATCCTTCACTAAGAGAGGGATACGTAGAATCTTCTCTTCACAGGGTACATCTATCAAGAACAACCGAAGAAAGGTCTATGTCGAACACTTATCCCACAAGGTCTAGTTTGCATCCCAACGATCATATGAGGTTTCCATTGCCTTGCCATCAGCCGATTCCACAATAGGTTCGGTTTCAAGATGCATCAGGGTTTAGCAAAACGGTGGCGGAGTGATTAGTCACCAAGAACACGTAGGCCACCATGTCGTTATAATCCCGGCGTCGCCCACGCCAATCCCTAATGTCCCTCCATGAGCATCATTTCCCCGTGTTGTTGTACTCGTTGCGAGGATTTCAAGTACGGCTGTTGTTTCCTTGGTTGTTGTCGTTTGAAACGGAGCTCTACGATCTTTAATCGACATGGTCATTTTTTTCATATTCCGTGCCACGTCCTAAGGCGCTACCCCTAGTGCTGGCAGTTTCACGTTCCATACCATGGTCGATTGTCATCGTTTACGTCCCGATTAATTCGTAAAAGTTGACTCCCATGAGTCGCTGGCTGGGGTTAAGGATTCGATTGGAGTCAAATCGCTGATGTTCGTTGCTGGCAACTAGGGTCGTTCAAACGCTGAGGTCCATCGTTCTTGCAAGTTGACTGAGTAATACACGGTATGTTACGAGAGTGTTGCGGGAGCGATCGCACTTCGAAATCTAAGGCGTCAATACTTTAAGCTCCAGTAAACGAAGAAAGGTGAGAAAGATATAGACCAATCATTGTCATTGCAACATCCAACTCGGGGATGTTCGTACAAGCACCTAACATTCTACAAAATTCGCTAGGCGTTCAGATGGGTGTTCAGGTAATACTCGATAGCTTTGAGATTCCAAGGGATCCAGAGAGGAATGAAAAGTTCATGTTCGAGTAGGGGACAATCACTGCTATGACCCCTATAGGTTTGTTATGTTTCACATTGATCAAATAACGGAACGGGATCCCCTTTTTCACTTGTTAAGCCTCACTAGGACTCGCATGCACCCCACATTATTATTATGTGTGCACCCACAATAATATTGTGATTTGCATGCTCATCTCAGCTCCTCTTAACTCATGTCAAATGGTTCCTCAAACTCGAGTAGCAACCAAAGAGCATCACGAAACGTAAGTTATGAATGTTTAGGGAAATACCACCCTATCAGTTACATAACATGTGCAAGTAATACATGAATTCATACTGTTGTGCTATTCGTGCAATCACATGCAATATCATATGTAGGTGTTCACTAGTTATGCAGTACAATGACTATACGAGAGACGAACCTTGCAATCTGGAGCTGAGTGTCATGGTCGTATTCACGTTCTCAGAACTGTTCGGTTATAGTCTGGTTTTACAAAAACGTTTTCCCCTTTTTAAAACCAAGTTCACTATAACCAATGGCTCTGATACCAATATGTCACACCCCCAAAATCCATAAGCGGAGTATCATCGCAAGAGGCGTGACTGACCAGGATCTAGCCACCAATCACATTGAACTCTTAGGTATATTTAAATAAAACTTTCATATATTAACATTGAGTGTTACAGCTTTACAAATAATTTACAGTATACAGCGGAAGCATAATTCATTCGTTAAGTGTTTATAATCACATGTAAAAACCATTTGTCTGGTTTATGATTCCATGTATCTCGACCCATGACCACTCCAGCCTCCCAGACAGCAAGTTCCAATCAATATGTACCTAAAGACCTGCAAAGTATGTAACAACGAATCAACAACAAAGTTGAGCGAGTTCACAGTTGGTTGTCTGTTTTAAAGTTGTTCCAAAAATTATAAGTTGTTTCATAAACCACGAGTTAACCAGTATCTTTGTTTCCCAAACCATATCCATAATCAGTGGGGGCTTCCCCATGTGAACCACTAGACCGTTACCATATCGACAACTGACGAAAATAAGTTGTGCCCTACGTCAATGTCTATCATCATTGACTAAGTGCCTGCCCAGATCCATTAGTACACGCCCGTCCTACCGGCACGGTGTGAGGCTTGTCAACCCTAATAGCGCTATTAACTAATGACCCGCTCGCCATTGGCCCGGCGATTAAGTCGGTATATGATGATGACATCATCATTGAATCATCACATGAAGACAAAACAAGAATTAGATGGTTGACCGTTTGAAGAATAGTTGACCGTTTGAAAGTGTCCTGCTAGTTTGAGAGGTCACGGTTTGAAGAGGTGATCGTTTGAAGGGTGCATGTCACCTTCAAATGGTCAGGGGTCCTCCCTATAAATAGGCTTCCAGCTGTCATCATTTGTAACATTCTGAATTCCGATGGCGAAGCCCTGTCGAAGTGTCTCTGTGCTGTAAATCTGTTCAAGATCTACAAACAAGACATTTATTAGTGAATACAAGCTAAACGAAGACCGAATCAACGAATACCGCCTCTGATTCGGTCTGAGCACTCTTCTGATCGACTCGTTAGGTCGTTTCACGATCCTACATGTGGTATCAGAGCTCAGGAGGAAGAGTTCTTACCGTTTAGCTCGTTTTCGCTAGCAAATTCTGATTTTCTACACCTTCTTTCACAAAATTGATACTTTTCACGGTTAAAATCGGCTATAACTTTCACAGAACGTGTAAAAGTGCATTTTAACAAACCCTTGAAAGTTTCAGCTCTAAATTCGAAGTAAAATTGGTAAAAATGGCATAAAAATTGGTGACCGTTTGAACGTAACCTGACCTTCATGTTTGAAACTGGACGTGACAGTTTGAAAATGCACCTTCCCGTTTAAAACCAGCGTCTGACCGTTTGAAATCTGCGCCTGACCGTTTGAAAATGCACCTTACAGTTTGAAACTGCCATGACCGTTTGAAATATGACATGACCGTTTGAAATATGGTTCCAGTTTGAAAGTGTTTCAGTCTTCACGTGATTGTACATTGAGTAGTGTGAACCGATTGAAAGTGCATCGAGTGTGTGAAACGTTGAACAAGGTTGTAAGTGTGCATGTGAAGAGTTATTATGTATGTTTACTTCTGTCTAGAAAATCTCAGTGTTCACGTGATTATCATTGAACGGCACAATTGTGTTCAACAATTAAAAAATTGTCGGCTTATAGCATGTGAATAGATAAAGGTCATTGGTAGTTGTAAAAGGTGCATGTGACTGTGTCCGAAAGTGTCTGCTACTTTTATCATTGGTTTGTCAGTTCATTGAATGAGTCATATATTGACATAAAGATAAGTTCAAGTAGATACATTTGCGGCCCAATCTTTATCCAACAACAAGAAGTCAGGTCCAGGTTTGCATGTGATTTTGGTTTTTGTCATCGGCCAAATCATAGTCTTGTGGCATTTATTGTTGTTGATTCAAATGGTGTCAGCCCATTACTTGTTGTCGGCCCAATCAGAATAGTCTTGACTTGAAATTGTCAGCCATCAATTTGTAGGAAACTTTGTGTATGTTTTGAAAAAGAGATTCTTTGCTAATTTTAATTGAGAGGTTCAAGAAAGTTATATTGATAAAGTGAAACAAAGGGTTGATTTTGAGATTGATCAGGTTGTTTGAAGGTTAACAAGTTGTTTGAAAGTGTTACTAGTTCGCACAAGGTGTTTGAACAGTTTGTTTAAAATAGCAGAAATGTTTGATGAAAAAGAAAACCATGATCTTGAAAGAATAAATGATTGGTATTGAGGGTATTTCAGTAGTCATTATCAAGATTTGTCCAAGAATGTTTGGGCTAAACGGTTCGAATGTTTTCTATGTAAGAAAGATGAGAAATTGGTTGATTTGGAGAAGAGATTTGACTGTTTGATTGATCATTTGAAAGAAAACCAGATAATGATATCAGAAGCTGAAAGAGTATCAAAGTTTGCTAATGGATTACCAGCTGAATGGAATGATTTTTTGGAAAATCTAAGAAAGAATTCTAGTTTTTCAAAATTATCTTTAAGTAAATTCATTAGTAAACTTACAACACATCGATATGATAATGAAGAGAAAAAGAAAGAATTGTTGAATAGGATAGAAAATAATTTGAAAAAATTAAGTTTGGATGTGGTTGTAGAACTGAACAAAAGAGTCTGTGTGTGTCTTAGTGCAAAAGATGTTATGAAATACGATATGAAGAGGGGTTGTTATATTGATGAGAATATGAATCCTCTTGACTTCGTTAAAATCTTTTGTGCAGGAACATACAAGATGAAGACAGAGCAAGTTCAAAAGAATGAAGAATCTGTGGAGATTGATTCCTCAAGTTCTGACTCAGTGTGCTCCAAATGTGACAACTTTAAGACTGACAATGACAAACTCTTGAAGGATGCGGAAAGTTTGAAATCGGAAGTCGAGAAGTTGAAAGATGAGAAGCAAACTGATGTAAAAAAGATTCTGGATTTACAGGGAAATTGTGAAAAGCTGAAAGCTGAAAATGTTAAACTGTTAAATGACACGAACAGTTTGACATCAGAAAACAAAATTTTTGAAGAAAAAATTAAAAGTTTTGAAAATGAAAAATCAAAGATTGAGAAAGATTTTCAAAGTCAAATAAAAATTTTAGAAGATGAGAGAGATTTGTTTGGTAAAAACAATCTTGAAAAACAAATTGCAATCAATTCTCATCTTGAAAAGATTATTCGACTTGAAAAAGGAAGCTGAGTGTGCTCAAAAGAAAATCAAGGAATGGGAACAAAAGTTGAAGGTGTTTGTGAATACTTCAACTATTCCTTGTTCAAAACCTTTAAATTCAGTTCCAATAAGTGACAATGTCACAAACTTTGACAAAGTCAAAGTTGAAGATTGTGATGAGAAAACTGATGATGAAGTTGAAAAAAGAAAAATATTTTTGAAATTAAATGAAATGTTTAAAGAAACTGTTCTACATTCTACTGAAAAAGGTGAATGCTCAACGCAAAAACCTGTAAAAAAGAATGTGGAACAAAAACAAAAGGATAAAAAATTGAAAAATGTTCAAAAAGAAAATAAAAGTTCATCAGATCAATCATCCAATCGCAATAAAAAATTACAAAAAGTAAAAATTGAAAATTCAAAAACTGTTGGTAATAAGTGGTGCAGGTCGGACCACAGTGCTCAAAAGTCAAATCTAGCAATCAAAAGGAAAAAGGAATATCGCCAAGCCAAACAGTGCTTTGATTTGAGCATTTGGGCTGAAAAAGGTGATTGGTACGATAACAGAGTGTGTTACCGATGTGGTTATCAAGGACACATTGCTGTTAACTGCCAAGGTTGGAGTTATGAGACGAGGAGATGCTTTAATTGCAACATCAGAGGTCACATTGCCAAAGATTGCCCAAGGAGATCAAATGAAAGATTGAGGGTTAATTCTCAGAAGATGGCAAAGAAATCAGTCACTGTCAAGCCCAAAGAACAGAAGGTTCAAGAACCTAAAGTTCAAGAAACGAAAGTGAAACTTTCTTAGGGGCAGAAAGACAGACTGAGGAAGAAGAGAAAGAAGGATAGAGAGTATATAGAGAAGATTTTGTCCTCGGGTTCACTGGATAGATCAAATAAGAGTTCTGATGAATCAACTCCCTCAACTACAAAGTCAAGCAAAGACAAATTCATCAGATACAAATCTGAGGACGAAAAAGGAAAAGAAGAAGGTGAAAATTGGTGGCGATGAATCTGTTTCTGTGGAAACAAAGGAGCCACATGTCGGCAATGAATCTGGCTCATTAAAGTCAGACAAGCCACATTCAGGCAATGAATCTGGTATGGTAAAACCAGAAGAGCCATGTGTTGAGGTAAAAAATGAGAATTCTGGTCTAACAATGGATGATGCAAACTTTCCACCATTGTTGAACAAGAATTCAAAATCACCCAAGGAATGTCAGGCTTGGGTGAATCTGTTTAAATGAAAAACCTGACTTGCCGGAGTTCCCAGGTTGGTAAGAGTGGAACATGAATCGGCACATTTCTTGAGAAATTCACTTTGGTGATATTTCGAACTAACAAGTGGTAAATCAGGGACATTAAGTTGTACTTGATTTTCTACAAGTGATGTTTGTGGATTGATCTTACAAATGTTAGTTTTTACAAGTGGTTGAAAGAACAAGGTGATGAAAGATCCCCGAATTTGTGAAAAGACACGCAAAACTAATTTTCCGGAAAAACCATTTTGATTAAAACAAACTTAAGTGTTTTGAAATCACTATGGGAAAATGTTTTGTTGTCAGGGGGGAGTTCTGATTGTTCAAGCCAAGTGAATGGAGAATTGAAGTAATTCTCATCATGTTGTCAAATTTCTTGTACAACTTGTTTTCAAATTTTCCCTGAAAATCAAAATTGAGACATATTTTGATTTTAGGGGGAGTAAAAATTTTAAAAAATTTGAAAATTTGAAAATGTCAAAAACATTGAAAAAATTCAAAATGAGTTTTGTTGTCAAAAAGAGGAAATGATAGTAGATCAGTTGGACTGTCACATCATGCTAAAGAAATGGAAAGTTAAATGTGATAAACGATCTCATTAAAGATGTGACGATAGGCTCAGCTAGACTAGTAGATTTGCGATAACGATACAAACTTAAATGAAAAAGCCTAGTTCTAGTGAGAAACATGGTCAAAAGCATAGTACTTAGTTTTGTCCTTCTTGACTGTGTGCCTACTCAGTAATCGCTGATTGCCGAAAGACATAAAACTGGTTAAGTTTGTGAACTTTCACAACTTTGCTGAAAAGTCGCTGTGATTGTGCATTTTATTTTGCAAAGATTTAAACTTGTTTATTTCTTTATTTTGTTTAAGCATCGGACATCCTCTGCGTATACGTGAGTATCGACCTGGATGTTGTTGCCTAAACGTTCTGCTTTATTTTCTTTGGTGTTTCGTTTAAGCTTTGGACCTCCTCTGCGTATACGGAAGTATCGACCTGGTGGTTAAAGCCTAAACAACTTCAACTTGTTTTATATTTCTTATTTTGTTTAAACATTGGACTTTCTCTGCGTATACGGAAGTATCGACCTGATTGTTAATGTTTAAACATTCTGCTTTGTTTTTGCACAAATCACAGTTGATAAAAGTTTAAAGGCATTACTTGGGTCAGTGTATTGCATGATGAGGGGATATGCTGAGATCGTGGGGTCCATAAGAATTTAGTGCTATCTTAATATACCTTAAAGTATCGGTAAGCAGATTGAAAGTTTTTAGATTGAGTTTAAGTGGATAACAATATCGTCAATCTACATGAATCGTTTAGAACTGAAAATGTTTAAAGCTTAACGGTGCTAGTGATTGGTCACAAAAACTGATATGATCCTCTTACGCAAACTCACAAAAATATTGTCTGTAAATATATCTTTACTGCATTTCATTCTATTTCAAAAATCCAAAAAGATTTTAGTGTGTTTTAGCATAAATTTTGAAAAATAGAAAAAGATTTTCGACAACTGATGTTGGAGAGCTGATTTTCAAAATTCCAAGTGCTGAACATGATCAACTGGTTTGGGAGTGTATGTGCTGAATTGATAAAATTTATTTTGAGAAAGATTGTTTGATTAGTTAATCAAGATCATTAATTTGAACTTGATGTAACTATTTCTAGTAAGTTTTTCTTATTGATTTAAGTAAAAACTTATGTTTTGGTGAGAAGTGTGCAGGAGATGTGCTGAACAAGAGTTAAAACCAGGAATTGATCTCAAGGTGACAGCTAATTCCAGACAGCGATCCCATCATGATGAGAGGGGGAGTCTGACGAGGCTAGAGCCAAAGAGAAGATCCTGGTATATGCTAAGAAAGAGAAGAGACTGATAAAGACTGAAGATGCGAAGACTCGACACTTAAGACTCGTCAACATCTGAGGGGGAGTCTGTTGGTGCATTCATCTGTCGTCTTCGTCTTATATCGAGTCTCGGATTCGTTGCAGATTTGAACAAATGTGACATCATCAAAGTGTCATCATGTGACATCAATGATGACATCATAACTTGGCACACATGAAGACAAAGAAGATTGTTACGGTTGAAAGTCAAATTAGATAATCAATTTGTTTGAATGGTCGTTTGAAGATGTTGACCGTTTGAAGTATATCATGACCGTTTGAAATGTCATGACCGTTTGAAGAGTGGTGTGTCACCTTCAAACGGTCAGGGTTAGCCTATAAATAGACTTCAAACTGTTATCATTTGTAACTTCTGATTTCCGACGCCGAGGTGCTGTCGAAGTGTCTCCAGATTGTAATTTGTTCAGAGATTAATATACGAGACATTTATTAGTGAATACAAGCTAAACGAAGACCGAATCAATGAATTCCGCCTCTGATTCAGTCTAAGCACTCTTCTGATCGACTCGTTAGGTCGTTTCTCGATCCTACAAAAAATGAGGGACTTCATGATAGAGTTTTGTCTAGTAAGTTTTAAGGTTGTTGTCCTACCCAAGGAGGACGAACGTACGTATTCTACCCAAGGAGATAAGCAGGATTAATATTGGCATCCTACCCATGGAGGATGGCGGTACATATCCTACCCAAGGAGGATATGTAGGTTCCATTTTAGTTCTTTAACCCCATTCCCAACCACCGGGAATCCCATGCCTTTTAAAGAGTGTGAACTCACCTTGGTTTGCTCGGTATGACTAGTTACTTGTTCCATAATAATCAACCAAGACCATGTGCGACCCTTTGGAGCCCAGCCCACATCGAGTGTGCGGCTGTCCCCGAGACCATGTGCGGCCCAACCAAATGTATACATAATTTATTTACTTGTACAATCCGGTTAGTATGTAAGGCCCAATCCCAAAACATTTATTATTATACTAACTCCTTAGCCCAACAATCCTTCCCAATTCCACCGATCAAGATCGTAATCAGTATGCACAACACAATTTACCCTAACCAATTTTTATGCATAAAGCATGACTAATTTATATATATAAATTCCGAACATAAATGCATTTATATGTCATCGAGCATCAACAGGGCCAATCATCTAGTCACAAAACCTTATTGCATATAACTCATTCAAGAGATTAAAGTTGCTAAGATTTCCAATACTATTATCAAACTCTAAATTCCCTATGCAAATATCAACAATGTCATGCATCCTTAACCAAAAAACGTTAATATGACTAACACGGCATCGTTAACTCACATAATCATAATAGTCTACACACTCGATCAAACATAACTAACAGGATCATATAGTTACATGCTCATCATCGCATCAGTAGTGTATATCACAATTTTATCATAAGCTATGCTCAAGACTATCATCTACACGGGCTAAAAATAAACGTTACAACATCTAATATCATCGCATCATCATCATCAATATTGAACCCGTAACATACCTCATAAATATATATAAATAGCCTACAATTCTAAGCATCAATTATCATGCAAACATACACAATCAGCACTTTGTTAATCAAAGTTATATATGCACACAAAGTCAACAGTTAACATGGATATAGGTTCACTAACCAACAACTTGATCGATCAAGATGATGCTTCGAGGGGGGGGGGGGTTTCTGCTGCCGTTTGTAAGTTTGAGAGAGGTAGGGTTTGTTTTGTTTTTAATTAAATCAAGAACATACTACGTACACATATATGTTAAGAGTTGGGCGGCTTATTCTCTTGGCCAAAATATGGGCTTAAGCCCACACACTTGGCTGCCAAACCCAATGGCAAGGCTGCCAATCGTAAAGGCAAGGCCGCCTTGGATTATCTTTGGGCTTCTCGGGTTTGGAATGCAGCCCACTAAACCAACGGCCTATACGAAACACAAAGGTGTGGCCCAAAAATACTGACATATAAAAGTCTAACAAGGTTATCGAATCGTTAAACAGAATTCTATAAGTACGGAGCATGTAACACAACAACGAGGAATAACTCAAGGTTAAACGTTGCAAACCTTGAAGGTTCGGGTTGTCACACTATTATAGCAAAATAGTAGCTCGGTATTATACCTTCTAAACCCGAAACTCTGCCCGTTATTAGGGTAATAACTCTAATCACTGGTACGATACTTTATCCGATCGATTGAAACCAATCAATGGATGTTTAAGTACTGCCAATACCTGGCTATACTTTGTCATTCGTTGTGGGCTTTGATTTCGTGATTATCATTAAAGTTGAATTGGGTTAATACACTAATACGAGTTCCATCGTATCTAGAATTAGAACTCATACTCAGGGAGCTGTTTAACTAGAATGCTTAGTGTTTAAGTAAACTTAATGGTTAAATAAAACTTAGCAGCTAAGCAGCTAATTAAGTTAATTAATCGACTAAATAAATTATGTAATTAATCAGCTAAGTAAGATTAATTAAGCTAAGTAAGACTAATTAATCAGTTAAGTAAGATTAATTAAGCTAAGTAAGATTAATTAATCAGCTAAGTGAGTTAATCAGTTAAGTAAAGTTAAACAGCTAAAAGATATACATGAGGTAGATAATATCTAAATAGGTATATATGGGGTAGGTATTATCCAAGGAAAATATTATCTAAGGAAGGTTTTATCTAGGGAAGGTTCAACTAAGGAAGGTGTATATGGGTAAATAACATCTAGGGAAGTTCTATATGGGATAAGACTTATCCCTTACCTATAAATAGGAGCCTAGGATTTCATTATTCCTTGCTCATTTCTTCAAATCTTCTCTCTATACGTTGGTGTTCTAACCAATAATCACCGATACGATATTCTTTCCGATCGATTCGGGAACCAACTAACGAATGCCAAAGTGCTGTCTAAATAAGACTATACTTTGTGAATTTCGTTAAGGTTCTGATCTCGTGACCATCGTTAGGTTTGATATGGTTTTACACTAATACGTATTCCACTCTGTTAAACTATATGTTTAACTATCAGCAAACTCCGATCCATAAACTTACTATCAAACAAGATATTTAATCATCAGAAGATTCAGAACTATAAAGTAAATGCTTAGTTATCAGAAGGCGTAGAATCAAGAAGCTTGTTAAATCAAGACTGCATGCTTATAATGTGAGTCATTCTCTTTTGTCAAAAATGTTTTACAATACCTCAATGTTTTCTAGTTATATGTTACAGGGATTAAATCTTTGTTATCTTAAATTACTGGCAGTAAGTGGGGTATTGTGCACAATGACTACTGTTTTATCACTTTTAGGTGAAAGGACCTAAATAGTGATAAACGTCACTTTTGGGTGAAAGGACCCAATAGTGATATGACCACAGTCATAGATCCGGTCGAGTGACAACTGAACCAGCTAATTATAAGATAGGGGCAATTGTAATCGCTCTTAATACTGTAATCTATAACAATGTGTCGTTTTATGCAAATTGAGTGACTCGCCAGTATTTCCTGCTGACAAAACCTTTTTAAAACGCGTTTCAGGTGATTATAGTAGATTGGAATAAGAGTTGGATACGGCACCAAAAAGGCTTACAGAAGTGGCTTATTTCAAATAAATTAAATTTAGAAAAGTTGTTTTAGGTATTCGGGTTTATCCCATATAAAAGATACCTTTGAAAAACAGGGGTTTATCACATCTGTTTAATTAATAAAATCCGGTGTTTTAAAACTCTGATATTTTCCTAACTCACGGTCCTGATGAAATTTTCCGCTGCAATACTTTTCAAAATAAACCACCGGTACCACTTGGCTGCTTCGCGGCTCTCGCTGCCGCATCCAGGGCGGGGTCGGGGGTCATGACAGAACTTCTCAAGGATCTTATCCACATAATGAGATTGAATTAGTACCAAACCAGTTTGGGTTCTAATGATCTTTACTCCAAGAATCACATCAGCTAGACCCATATCTTTCATGTCAAATCTCGCTTTCAACATGTCTTTAGTTGATCTGATCATCTTATCATCACTCCCAATGATAAGCATATCATCTACATAAAGGCATAAGATCACATAACCTTTAGAAGTGTCTTTCACATATACACATTTGTCGCATTCATTTATTTTGAAACCACTGTTAAGCATAACTTGGTCAAATTTTTGATGCCATTGTTTTGGAGCTTGCTTCAAGCCATATAATGACTTGACGAGTTTACACACTTTGCCCTCTTGGCCAGGAGCAGAAAAACCCTCTGGTTGCTCCATGTAATCTCTTCCTCTAATTCCCCATTGAGAAATGCAGTTTTTACATCCATTTGATGTATTTCCAAATTTCTCAAAGCTGCAATTGCAAGCAACAATCTAATTGAGGTTATTCTGGTCACAGGCGAGTATGTGTCAAAATAGTCAAGACCTTCCTTTTGTCTAAACCCTTTGATCGCAAGCCTTGCCTTATACTTGTCGACAGAGCCATCAGCTTTGATCTTTTTCTTGAATATCCATCGATATCCAAGTGGCTTGCACCATGGTGGAAGATCTACTAGCTCCCAAGTATGATTCTGCAAGATAGAATCAATTTCACTCTTGATGGATTCTTTCCATTGAGGTCCATCTGAAGAGGTGACTGCTTCTCGATAGGTTTGAGGCTCACTCTCAACCATGAATGTAAGAAAGTCAGGCCCAAAGGATTTCTCAGTCCTTTGCCTTTTACTTCTTCTTGGCTCACCCTCTTCAACCTCTAATTGTTCTTGAGTTTCTTCTCGAGCAGCCTCATCAACCATTGTTGATGAACTTGTATGATTGGTTGTTGAAGAACTAGCATGAGTTTGTACTAACATTGGAAACTCTTCTTCAAAGTAAGTCACATTTCCTGGCCTTGTCTCTATGATAGAGTCCTTGTGCACATCAGGATTCTTGGATTCATATACAAGAAAACGATGTGAGCTACCATTTTTGCCATATCCAATGAAAATACAATCAACAGTTTTTGGCCCTATTCTAAGTGCCTTAGGGGGTGTAACAATCACCTTGGCTAGGCACCCCCACATTTTCAAGTATTTATAGGATGATTTTTGTCCCCACCATAACTCATGAGGTGTATCCTTATTCTTGAAAGGTATTTTATTTAACAAAAAATTAGCCTGACAAAATGGCCTCCCCCCATATGTCCTAGCTCATCCCAGAACTTATCAACATGGCATTCATCATTTCTTTTAGTGTACGATTCTTTCGCTCCGCGATGCCATTTGATTGTGGTGTATAAGGAGGGGTATACTCATGTATTATGCCACTTTTTGCACATAATTCCCCAAATGGTGAAACATATTTACCTCCTCTATCACTTCTCAGACGTTTTATTTTCTTGTTGAGTTGATTCTCAACTTCAGCTTTATACAAGATAAACTTGTCAATTGCTTCATCCTTACTCTTAAGTAAGTAAACATAACAATATTTTGTATTGTCATCGATAAAGGTAATAAAATATTTATTACCACCTCTGGTGGGAATTGATTTTAAGTCACACACATCAGTGTGAATCAGATCAAGGGGTTCAGTTATTCTTTCAACTGATTTGAAGGATGATCTTGTTTGTTTGGCTTCAACACAAGTTTTACATTTTGTTTTAGAGTCAATGGAAAAAGTTGGTATGTACTCTAATTTAATTAAACAACGCATCAAATTAAAATTTACATGACCAAGACGTCCATGCCAAACATTAGGAGACTCAACCAAGTAAGCAGAAGTACTAGCACTTTTATTCATGTTTTTCTTAACAACTATTACATTAAGTTTAAACATGCCATTTTGGGCATAGGCCTTTCCAACAAACATACCACACTTAGTTAAAACAAAATTATCACTTTCAAAAACCAAACGAAAACCATGCTTGTTAAGCATCCAACCCGACACAAGACTCTTGCGCAGGTCTGGAACATAAAGCACATTCTTCAAAGTAAGCTCTTTCCCAGAAGTCCACTTCAAGATCACATCACCTTCTCCCTTGATATCAGTTGTAGCAGCATTACCCATGTACAACTTTTCTCCCACCACCTCTTTAAGTGTATTAAAGAGGGTCCTATCTGGGCACACATGGCGGGTTGCCCCAGTATCAACCCACCACCCTTTTGGCTAGTTAACCACCAAATTTACCTCCAACGCCATGGCAGTGAGGTCTGAAATCATGGCCACTAATGGCATACCATCATCATCAACCATAAGAGCCGTGTCACGTTTAGGCTCTTTGCATTGGTCAGCACGGTGACCAGTTTGTCCACAGTTGTAACACTTCCCTTTAAAGGGACCAACCTTATTTTTCACACCACCTTTCTTTGGCCCAAGGTCAACACCTTTGTTTTTTCCCTTTTCCATTGAACTTGTGGCCTTAGTTACCCTTGTAACCCCTTGAGGATTGACCATGTTCCACAAGGTTCGCTTTTGCAGAAGCTTCAACTTGACTTCCTTTGTGTGATATTCTGTTGTCATCCTCAATACGAAGATGAACCACAAGGTCTTGGATGGTCATTTCCTTTCGCTTATGCTTAAGGTAATTCTTGAAGTCCACCCAACTAGGAGGCAACTTTTCAACAATCGCTGCCACTTGGAATGTTTCACTCAGATTCATTCCTTCCGACAGAATGTCACTAAGATTAATCTGCAGTTCTTGGACTTGACTCATCACAGTTTTTGAATAAATCAATTTTATAGTCCAAAAACCTAGCAACAACATACTTATTAGTACCCGCATCCTCAGTCCTGTATTTCCGTTCCAATGACTCTCATAGTTCTTTGGCAGTTGGAACCTTAAGATACACGTTATATAAGGCATCTGAGAGGCCATTCAACACATAGTTGTGGCATAGGTACTCAGAGTGTTTCCAAGAATCAACAGCACTCACAGATTGGACATCAGTTGTCCCTTCTGCGAGAACAGGAGGGGACTCCCTCAAAAACCTCACAAGGTTTAGAGTGGTCAGATAGAACAACATCTTTTGTTGCCATCTCTTAAAATTCAAACCAGTAAACTTCTCTGGTTTTTCAGCATGCTTAGCAACTGCTTGAGCCGCTTGGGTACCAACCAATGGTCCCATGGTAGTGGATGTGGATCCAACAGTGGATGATGTGGTTGCTGCAACAGTAGCCATTTCTGAAACAAGAATAAAAATTCAATCAGATTATGGCAGAAAACAAATTGGTTTACAGAAAACCAATACAAACTACAAAAGTTTGCTAATAAACAAAACAAACTGTTTATAATTTTTTTTAAAAACCAAAACGGTGAACGGGTTTTAAAAATCTATTTTAAGCTTGTAGGACAACCGTTCACAAAATAAATAAAATAACAATTTTATTAATAAACATTCTAATTACAATTTACAATACATAAAAAGGAACAGAACTAAACTGAAAGAAATTACAACACAAGAAATGTAAATTAAACTAAGAACAGGTTACAAGGAAAAATTAAGGAAAAACGTAAAACAACGGTGACTGAGGCACGTGAAGATCACGCTTCCCTTAAAACAGATTTCGGGCCACACAGGTGAACCCGTCTGTTTCCCAGGGTACAACAGCCTAAGCAGATTGTACTGCCGGGATTAGCCTAGCACCTGAAAAAATACCTGAAACAAGAGCTCTCAGGGATTCAAAGTTAGGAAATTCTCTGTGTGTGCTATGAATCATACGAATGTGTAATGTTCTGTATATTCTAGACAAAGCACACAACTTGCAAATATTCATGTTTAGAATTCTAACTGAAATGTTATCTTGAATACAGAATTCAATAACGAATTCAATAACAATTATGGTCATATTGAATACAGAATTCAATAAAAAATTAAGTCTCAAATTCAATGAGAACTTAATTCACATTGACCAGTAGGAATCTAAATAGTCACCAGACTGCGAAGTGCAAAATGCGCCATCAAAGCGCCACATTGCGCCCATCGCCCTCGTCCCGGTCCCGCTCCCGTGCCCGGGCGCGGGTCGGGTGCTTCGCACTCTCTTGGCTACCACTGGGTGTGAGTTGTCAGACAAGAATATATTCGCGTAGAGAATTCTAATTATAAATCCACAAAAGATTTATCTCTCCACCTATGTGGGACAAACTCAATTTCCCACATGTTTATGTTTCCAACACGCAAACTTAATGCACAAGATCTCTCATTCATCTTTGCTTAATTGTTAAATAATCATTATATTAACTCATAATATAATATTATTTATAAAATTTCCAACAAGAAGTGCGACAAGCAACCATGCACTACTAGAAAAAAGACCTTTAATGACACAAGAACAATGACACACACTAATCTTATGACACTTAAACACGTGTATAATAAAATAATGTCATCGTTGGTAAAATCTGAATATTTTATGACACCTATATTTGTGTGTCATCGTTTAAATGTCATTTAAAAAAAACAAAACACATTAAAATATGTGTGTCATCGTTGTGTGTCATCTTATAATTTTTATGACACTACAGTTGTGTGTCATCGTTTAACCGTCATTAAAAATCATATTGAAATATGTGTGTTAGTGCAGTATGTCTATCGCCTCCGTCATCTCAAGACCGTAGCTGAAACAGTTTAAAACTAGCCTTATATTGTAATATCTAGAGTAAAAGGCAAGGTGGCAATATTGTAAATAAGATGAAAGCTCTTATAATCCTTGGCCTATAAATAGATGTGTTAGGGTTAGAGTTTAGGACTTTTGAAGACTTTTACTTTTTGCCATATTTGATACTTGGAGCTTTGGAGAGCTAGGATCTAGAGAGATAAAGCTTAGAGAGAGAAAGTTCCTTGTACGTGATTCAGATGCTGTACGTTATCAGATCTTTCAATAGAATCACGGTTATAATTACTGTTAGTGTGTTCGGTCACGTTCGTGTACGGATTCCGCACGTTACACGAGTCGGTTCGCAATCGAAATGGAGTCAAAACCGGTCCTAACAAGTGGTATCAGAGCAGGAGCTCGATTGCACGGATCAAACGCACGATTTCGCACAGAAATTCATCAGATTCAGAGTCAAATTCATACAGATTTGTCAAAAATTCTGCATCTTTTCATCTATTCACGTTTTTATCTGAAAAACGCCAAATTAAACGACTTTTTACGGATAAAAATTGCTGATTTTTGGATATGTTGTGCGAAAACAATTGATCTATAAGCCTATAAATTTTCAGAACTTAATTCGAAGCCGTTTGTGAGAAATCTGAATTTTTGTGGTTCGAATATGTTGAATGTTGCTGCTGTTGTTCTTGATGTTCACCGCACGGATGGCAATCCGTGCGGATGACCAATCCGTATCAAGTCATTCTCATGCACAGTTCATTAATTTGTTGACTAGCTATCCGCACGAATAACAATACAACTCAAGATTCCATTTCATTAATAGTGTTGACTTGTTGACTAATTGTTCGCGCGGATAACGGACACTTGTTCGCACGGATAACATCATTTGTTTCATCCGGATAAACCACTCGCGCGGATAACTTGTCCGCGCGAATAAACCACTCGCACGGATAATATCATTTTCCACTCGCGCGGATAACTTGTTCGCACGAATAACCATCCGTGTCTTGTTTTATCATTCGTGTGAGCAACATAGTCAACATGTGTCAGTCTTATTAATAGCTATCAACAGTTGTCACGTGCATGATAATCAATTGAAATTCAGTTGTCACGAGATTCATATCTGGTTTGTCAGCACCGTTTATAGATACATGAGACATGCATGTGAACTATTAATTGAGAATTAAAGGATTGCATGTGATAAAAGTTTGTCGTGATTCAAGCCAACTTTAATTGAAGATGACAGATTGCATGTGAGAAGTTTTTGAAAGTTAGCAATTCATTGTTTGAGGTCAAAGAGTCAAAGTGCCAACTGATCAACTCAAGTTTTGTCGTTTAGTAAAGTGGTTTGTGTCAAAGAGTCGGATTACATTATCCGAACGGATTACAATATCCGCACGGATTACATTATTCGCACGAATAAACAATCCGGGGCACTCGCACGAATAAACAATCTGGAGCACTCGCACGAATAAACTATCCGGGTCAAAGTCTTGTTGACTGGTTACTCGCACGGATTACTTTTAGTCGCACGGATACCCATCCGCACGGATCCGCATCCGGATACTATCTCACCCGAACTGATACAATCCCACCCGAATGGACAAGCGTTGTCACCAGATTATTTTCACTGTTGACTTGTGTTGACTCACTCGATCAGATACCCGTCCGATTCATTTGTTTGATATTGTTTAAACTGATTGTGCTTGTTTGTTCGTGATTCAGGTGATTCAAGATGGCTAAAATGTTTGATGAACTGGAAAACGAGAATCTTAAAAATTTAAACGTTTGGACTTCTGGATCTTGGATTGATAAGAAGAATAAGAAGGATGTTTGGATTAAAAGATTCGAAAATTTCTTGTGCATGAAAAATGAATCTTTGGAACAATTGGACAGACGGTTTGATGATTTGATTTATAAATTCGATAGATATGAGATAAGGGTTTCAAATGCTGAAAAAATTTCAAAATTTGCTGATGCATTACCTTTAGAATGGGATAAAATTTTGAGTGAATTAAAAAGGGATGCTAATTTCTCAAAGCTTCATTTTAGAGAATTCATCGATAAGCTCAGATCAGATAAGTTTGATAAAGAAAAAAGAAAAGAAGAGTTGATGAATGAAATGAAGAGGGATTTAGAAAAGATAAATTTGGAAGTGATTATCGAAATGAGAAAAAGATTTTCTGTATGTCTTGCTGCAAAAAATGTCATGAAATATGATATTAAGAGAGGTTGTTTTATTGATGAATATGCAAACCCTCTTGATTTTGTTAAAATTTTTTGTGCAGGAACATTCAGGATGGAAACAAAGAAAGAAGCTGATGGTGAAAAGATGAATGAAAAATGCTCAAAATGTGATAAACTTGGAGCAGACAATGCCAAATTCTTGAGTGATGCGAAGAATTTGACATTGAAAAACAAAGCTTTGAAAGATGGGAAGAAAGCTGATGATGAACAGATTCTGGAGTTGCGCTTGAACTGTGAAAAACTGAAATCTGAAAATATCAAACTGTTGAGTGATGTGGACAGTTTGACATTGGATAACAAGATTTTGAAAGAAAAAGAAAAAGAGTTTGAAAATGAAAATTTGAGATCTGAAAATGACAAACTTTTGAAGAATGTTGAGAGTTTGTCATCAGAAAACAAAAAATTTAAAAAATTAGAAAATGATTTCAAAAGTCAGATAAAGATTTTAGAAGATGAGAGGGATAGTTTTGGTAAAAATAATCTCGAAAAACAATGTGCGATAAATTCTCATCTTGATAAAATCATTCGTCTTGAGCATGAAGCCGAAGATAATAGAAAGAAAATTGCTGAGTTAGAGAATAAGTTGAAAAGTTTTGTGACTTCTGCATCGTATGTTTGTCCAAAACCGATCAATGTTGTTCTAATAAGTGACAATGTCACAAATTTTGACAAAGTCAAAATTGAAGATTGTGATGACAAAGCTGATGATGAAAAAGAAAAAGAAAAGAAAAGAAAAATGTTTTTAGATTTACAAGAAAAATTTAAAAATACTGTTTTGCAATCTACTGAAACAGGTGAATGTTCTAAGCAAAAACCTGTTAAGAAGAGTGTAGAACAGAAACAAAAAGTTAAAAATTCGAAAAATTTTAAAAATGAAAATAAAAGCTCATCAGTCCAGTCATCCAATCATTATAAAAAATCACAAAAATTTGTAAATGAAAACTCACAAATTGATGGTAATAAGTGGTGCAGGTTTGACCACAGTGCTCAAAAGACAAATCCAGCATTGAAGAGGAGAAATGATTATCACCAAGCCAAACAATGTTATGATCTGAATGTTTGGACTGACAGAAGTGGATGGTATGATAACAGAGTGTGTTATTCCTGTGGTGTTAGAGGACACATTGCTGTTAACTGCCAGAATTGGAATTTTGAAACACGAAGATGCTATAAATGCCATATCAGAGGACATATTGCCAGAGATTGCCCAAGGAGATCGATGGGAAGATCAAGGGTTGAATCTCAGAGAACGATAAAGAAACCAGTCAATGTCAAGCCCAAAGAACAAAAGGTTCTAGAACAGAAAGTGAAGCTTTCGCAGGGGCAAAAGGACAGACTGAGGAAAAAGAGGAAGAAGGCGAGAGAGTATTTGGAGAAGATTTTTTCTTCAGGTTCATCGGTTGGTTCGAATAAAATTTCTGATGAATCGATTCACTCGACGGCAAAGTCAAGCAAATCGAATTCTTCAAATGCAAATCTGAGGACAAACAAGAAGAAAAAGAAAGTTATTGGCGATGAATCTGGCTCATCCAAGTCAGACAAGCCAAGTTCGGGCAATGAATCTGATTCCACAAAATCAGATGAGCCACAAGTTGAGGTAAAAAAGGAAGAGACAGTTCCATTAATGAATGATGAGAATTTTCCACCATTGCGAGCCGCAAACCTAAAATCAAAAGGTGTTGATGCTGGAAAAATGTTTAATAGCAATGTTAAACATATTTTTGGTAAGATGGTTGATGGTAAGGAAAAAGGAGTAAAAGAATTTTATGAAGAAAAGAGAAAAGCTCAAAATGCACCTAAGGCTGGTCAGGCTTGGGTGTCAAAATCTGTTGGTTGAATTCCTGACTTGCCGGAGCTTCCAGGTTGGTAAGTGTGAAGCAGGTATCAGCATCATTCTTGAGAAATTCACAGGATGGTAACTGTGATATTTCGTCTTACAAGTGGTTAATCAAGGACATTAAGTTGTACTTGATTTTCTACAAGTGATAGTGGTGTTTGACCTAATAATGTTAAATTTTCAAAATGGTTAAAAGAGAAGTGATGAGATGACCCCGAACCTACAAGTGATGGGTAAACAAACTAATTTTTTCCGGAAAAACCATTCTGATTAAAACAAACTTAAGTGTTTTGAAATCATTATGGGAAAATAGTTTGTTGTAAAGGGGAGTTTTGATTGAATATGCCAAAACCTTCATGACTGAACAAACATGATTAATTTCACAAGATTGAAAAACGGTTTTCAAACTGTAAAAATCAATGGGTTGTAAATCATGGGGGTACGTTATATTTTTCTGCAAATCAGAGCATGAGATGCAGAAAATGGATGGCGAGACAAAGCTATCAGTATCGGTTTGTCAAATTTTTTTAAATGGTTTTGCATTTTAGGGGGAGTAATATTGTTAGAAAATCCAAAAACATTTGAAAATTTGAAAAAGTCAAAAACATGTTAAAATTCAAAAATGGAGTTTTTGTGTAAAACGAGGAAATGATAGTACATCGGTAGACAGTTACAGTATGCTAAAGAAATGTAATGATTAAATAGCGTTAAACAGTCTCACTGATGATATGCCGATAGGTTTTTATACATTTAGTAAACTTTTTCGGGATATAAACCTAAATTCAAACTTGCTTATTTCGTGGGGAACACTACTTGGATATATAGGTAACCCTTGAAATCTCGTTTGAAAGGTCCCTCTTTCTGAGATACTAGGTCTTTATACTCAGTGATATCTGGGGTATTATCCCGGGACTTCTGCTGAAAGAAATTTCTGACCTAGTCCCCGTATAATACTTTCTGCATATGCTTTGAAATATAAGCGCCGCCCTCAGCAAATTGATGAAACAATAAAATTGATAGTCATTGCTGTTGTAATACAAAAGATCCTCTAAAGGGGACACACCAAAAGTCGAGCCGTCATCTCTCTGCTGAACGGAAGTTCTGACCTGAGCTCTCACGGTTTCGTACTATAATTTATTCCCCTTACAGATATCATCTATGTATACTCACCTGTAAGACTGAATATTGGGATCTGGATACGGGAGTATATTCAAGAGGTGGGACACATGAATGAGTTTAAGTTCTTAAAACACCTAAATCGTATCCTGAATCAGTTGAAGTTTGTATGAAAATTTAAGTGGACCAATATATCGACAATCTAAGTGAATTGTTTAATTCTTAATGTGAAAATAAGCTCAACGGTACTTGTGACTTGTCATTATCTGATATGATCCTCTGTCGCAAACTCAAACAAAAATATTGTGTGTAAATATGTTTGTATATATTTCTTTATTGCTTTATGTTTTCAGAAAAATACAAAAAGATTTTGATTCTGCTTTATTTTCGACAACTGATGTCTCAGAACTAAGTTTCAAAATCTAAGTAAGCTGATTGTGTTTCTGAAAATAAAACAAGTTCATTAATTTGAAACTTGAAGTTTAAAATCAAAAATCAAAAACAGTTTGTGATATCTCCAAGGTCATTAAGTTGGACTTGGATGATTAACTGTGAGGGAGTTGGATTCTTAGATTGTTAAAATATGTTATAAAGAGTCAGTTTTCGAAGATTGGATTCTTAAATTCTGCCAAATCATGAAGTTTGTTGATAGGGAGAGTGTTTTAGAAAGTCCAAAAGAGCCAAATTACGATTTCTGGACAATTTCAAAACATTGTTACTTATAAACGTATGAGTGTTGCAGATGTTGTACCAGACTACGATCCCGATAGCCGAGTCTAAGGGGGAGTCTGAAGACGAGCTCAATGAAAGGTGGAGCATGCATTCAAGGAGCCACGTAACTATCCCAGAGGAGCTTGTAACCAAAAAGCCAGGTGTCGATCCCAAAGCACAGAAGCTTGACGAAAGGGGGAGCCTGAAGAGTTTACCGAAAGGGGGAGCTGGAGCTGAAGACAGATCCACCGGGATTCTGTCGAGCAAGAGGGAGTCTTCGTTGCTGAAAATGTGTTAAAGCTTCAAGAAGACTCAGAAAGAGAGAAAAAGACCAGAAGCTATGAGTCTGACTAAATGTTTGAGATTGACTGCGACAATATCCAAGGGGGAGTCTGTTAGTGCAATATGTCTATCGCCTCCGTCATCTCAAGACCGTAGCTGAAACAGTTTAAAACTAGCCTTATATTGTAATATCTAGAGTAAAAGGCAAGGTGGCAATATTGTAAATAAGAGGAAAGCTCTTATAATCCTTGGCCTATAAATAGATGTGTTTGGGTTAGAGTTTAGGACTTTTGAAGACTTTTGAGACTTTTTGCCATATTTGATACTTGGAGCTTTGGAGAGCTAGGATCTAGAGAGAGAAAGCTTAGAGAGAGAAAGTTCCTTGTACGTGATTCAGATGTTTTATTAGATCTTTCAATAGAATCACGGTTATAATTACTGTTAGTGTGTTCGGTCACGTTCGTGTACGGATTCCGCACGTTACACGAGTCGGTTCGCAATCGAAACGGAGTCAAAACCGGGACCTACAATGTGTGTCATATGACAGCTGTGTGTCATCGTTTAACCGTCATTAAAAATCATATTGAAATATGTGTGTCATCTTATAATTTTTATGACACTATATTTGTGTGTCATCGTTTAAAAATCATATTGAAATATGTGTGTCATCATTCTGTGTTATCTTATAAATTTATGGGGGTTCATTTTATCCAAAACCCGAACCCAATACCACCCGACCCGAAAAACTATCATACCTGAATTACCTGAACCCGATGAAGGGTGAAACCCAAACCCAATTGAACTTAATCAATGGATATGATTTTGGTGTTTCGGGTTCACCCGAAAAACCCGACAAACTATTAGAAACATTTCAAATCCCTGTATATTCTAAGTAATTTTAGAGTTCGGGGGTGGAAAAACGGGATTCTATGCGAGCACGTTGTGATAAACTAAATATGCATGGTTAATTTATGCATCACTACAAGAAATTTAAGTTATAGTGGCAACACTTTCAGCGGCGACAAAGGAAAAGTCGCTGCTAAAGGCCTTAATCTGGAACACGGGCTTTTCAAGTGATCTGGGCCTTTCCTTCCTTAACAAATCAAATGGACAGGGTTTATCCCTGAATAAAGGAGTAAAAGAAATTGGAATAAATAATTAAAAGTTGAAACGCTTAGTCAAAGAAATTAAAATAAAATTAAAAGTTGAAATGTTTTTGTTATTGTTTTAAACCGCAAAAACATTTCAATAAATTATTAAATTATGACTATATCAACGCCCTTAGGCTCCCTTACTGCTCGGTCAGTAGATACGTCATATCCTTACAAATCCTTAAAAACTCAATTTCACCTACAACCACACACACATCCTTACGTATCGAATTTTCCATATCATCACCTAACTTTTTAATTATTATATAAACTTTACTTTTTATATAAATATTTTTAATATAAAAATAGCAAAAAAAAATTTGCCCTATGTTTAATTAATCATCCAAGTTACTAGTATACGGCCCAAATTGTGTTTGATTAAATAAGCCTATTAACTGTTAGCCCATGAATTCAACCTTAAAATTGTATGAAAGTCAACTTCTACCCTAAAATAAGATAAGTTATCTGAACAAGCAGTCGCTGCCATTTCTAGTTTTCTACCGTCCATGATTCATCAACTATCAGTTATTTCTCTATCCTTCCATCGTTCAAATGGAATCGCCTCCGTTCAATTCCGCCATTTTGCCTTTACTCTGCCGCACCACCTTTACTCTCCCGGAGCACCACCGCACCACCTTGACTCTGCCAGAGCACCGCCATCTCCATCCACCTCAATCTCCAACGCCACTCTGAAAACGATACTACATTCCGAATTTCTTTGTAATTTCAGTGGTTATGTTGATAATTTGAGTAGATTCGTGTCGTTTTTAACTACCAACGAAACCGTAGAATAGTTTGACTTGATAGAGGAGGACAAATAAATATATTAGGCCCATAGGAGAGTAGCTTACGAACATCGTACGGAAAAGATCGATTCAGTCATGTGCCTCTGTAAATTTTTATGTGCATATGTGATTTCTATGTTGGAAATAGAAATAGCTAGGAATGTGTGTTTTCTATGTGGGAAATAGGAATGTGTGTTTGGCTGGGTTTTAATGTTCACAAAAAAGAGTACTCACACTTGGATAGGTTTTAATATACTCGACCTATATTTAAAATACCCTACCTCGATCCAACCAGTTTGAATCAGCAATTACTCAAAACAGCAACCTATTTTTACAAAGTTTGGTTTTCTTTGTACTTGGGTTTTTATTGTTATACTATTTGAATGGCAATATAACTCATTTATGTCGGTTTGTGAACTAATGTGCTCGAACAAAATTTGGTTTTCTTTGAACTTGTGATCGTAGGTTGTAGGACGTATCAGAGGAAATACAAGCTCGAGAACACAGGACCGTTTCTTATTGAACTAATGCACTCGAACCAAATACAAATTTCTGATCTCATATTGATTGACTCGCTTTTGTGGTTTATTCATCCAGTTTGTAGCAGGTCAACTCGTCAGTCAGTTAAGGATTTTTTGTTTTAAATCTCTAACACGATTTCTAATAAGAAACTTTTTATTATGTGGTATTCAAGATCTAACCATTCGTGCACCGGTAGATTACTCTAATATACAGATGGAATAAATCCAGGTTTTACTTCACATGGAGTCAAAATTTCAAATTTAATAGCCTTTACAAGAGTTGCCCACATCAATTTAAACCCAATACCTGAGAAACCCGACCCGGTGAAACCTGAAACATCAGCTTTATTAATTTATAATAAAACTTATATGTATGTAATATACATTTTTAATTTATAATAGTTGTTGTATAAATAAAATTATATAATAATTATAATAGTAAAAATGGATTTGGAAATCTCAACGTATATCTTTAACCAAACTAATGGGTATACCCGATGCCCGAAGGGTAATTACCCGACAAATGCCCCACATGTATTGGGTCGGGTATGAGACACGATTTTATAACCGGGTATGGATATGGGATTACCAATACCTGACCCGAACCCGACCCAAACCCGACCCATTGACATCCTGCCCAAAGAACACCCCCTTTTTATAATTCCCGCCCCTTTGAAATAAAAAAAATTCATCAATTTACAACTTCAATTCAATCTTTTCTATTAACTCCCACACCCACTTCCCGTAATTCTCTCTAAAACTAAATCATCACCCTCTCAATTAAAACACTTAGTCACATCAAATTTGAAGGCCGCTTCACCACTGCAACCGCCGGAAAACAACGAATCGCTTCACCACTGCAACCGCTGGAAAACAACCGTTGGTAAATTTCATCTGTTTACATCATCTGCTTATGAATTGCGAGTTTTGTCTTCTAGTGTTTGTGAATTGCGAATTTAATCCATTACTAGTTTACATCATCTGCTTCAAATCTGTAGCTAGGGTTTTTGTAATGTAGAATATGTCTCATAATATGTTAGTTAGGGTTTTGATAATTATACAAAAGATATGTAAAATAGCAAACCTCAATATCAACAACGGTGCCATATTTCTGAAACAGAGGACGAATATCATCAGCAGTATAAGTCTAGGGAACATTCAGCAATCTCATTCTAGAACCTTCATCTTCTACCTATTATTGTGTTGAAGACTCAAAGACCAGTTGGTACGACCTGGTCAGAGTTAAGCTTCAGATGACCTAGCAAGGAACCTGCAAGATCACAAGAGAACAAACACACCGTTAGCCTCGTCACAGGGAGGGGGGCCTCTCTGTGACCAAGCTCGGGCGTGAGAATAAGTATTTGTGAGGAGGAAATAGGTCAGGGAGAGAGAGAGGAGAGTTAGAGAGAGAAAGTAGCGATTACCCCTTTTTGGAGGTCCAAGTATGGTATTTATAGTCTTTGGGTGTGCTGACGTGGAAAGTTAGTTAGGGCCGGACCAGTCGCTATCATGGCAGTTATGGAAGTGGGACCCAGTTAGTTACGCCGCACCGGGGTAACTAAACGACTCGTCTTATGGTGCAAGGTTCGGTCCGACCTTAGTGTGCCATGATTCGGTCCGGTCAAGGACGTATCCTCATCAAGTCCCCCTAGTTCGTAGCGTTTCTTAAATAACGGCTTCGAACTATGACGGCGTAATTTTTGGCGGTCTAAATCTCTGTTTTGTCGCTTTGCGGAGCTTTTTTGAATTTTAAATTTCTAGGCGGTGACCTTAGTTGGGTGACCGACAGTCACTTTATGCTTCCCGCCTGATGTGACGGTTGGTGTGCGTCAGCTGTCATGACGTGTCACCATCTGATTGGTGGTTTTAGGTCGGTTTCCATATCCCTATAAAAAAGGGAAAAAACAAACTTTCCGATTTCACTTTTCATCTTCTTCATCTTCTTCATCCTCTTCACCTTCTTTTCTGAAAATAGGCGGTCTGCAAAAACAGGTTAGTTTCTTCCTTGTACAATGGCGAAAAACAACTTGTCCGCTTGTTTTAATATCTTGAATAAAAACGGCTTAGCTTGGTACGTTGAAAGATATGCAATACCTGCATCTTTGCACCCCGTTCTCCCCAAAAAGGATACACCTATTTATCCGTTTCCTCCGGGGAAAATAGGGGTTTACACCCGTTTATTCGATTATTGTAACTATCGTCTTCCTTTGACGAAGTTCTTGATCGGAGTTCTTACGTTTCACGAGGTTCACATTTCTCAAATGAACCCCTTCGGCCTTGCCAAGGTGTGTCATTTTGAGTTGGCTTGTCGTAGTTTGGGGTCCGACCCGGACTTGGATGTGTTCCGGGCTTTTTACAAATTGAATCGGTCCGGCAATTGGTACACTTTCGAAGTCAGAGATAAGAATTCCTGCTGCTATACATGGATTACTACTAGCATAAAGGACTGGAAAGAACGATTTTTCTATGTCGATGATCGGTGCGTTCCAGAGTTTATGGTATGGAGGACCAAAAAGATGAAACTCCCATCTCATCTTCCTGAAGACTTTGAATTTGATAGGGACTTATACGCAAACCTGATTAAGGAAGCAGGCCGCATACAAAGTTATCCGGAACACATTCTTGTCATGGGACGGATCAGTACGATTTGGGCCGAACCAGAGTGGTATCCTACCCTTAAGTGGAACGGAGAGGGTTAGTCATGCCTTTTACTTTTGGCACGGTGCTTGTCGTGTCACTTGTATCATTATTTATTTTTACTTTTATCCTTTGTTTGCTTTTTGCAGCTATGGGTTTGAGAGAAGCTTTAAGGTTGAAGTCCTTCGACTCTAAGGAGCTTGAGATCCGAGCTACAAGGACACCGAAAAGTGACCCTCCGTATCTAAATGTGGTGCAAGAGAACCTTTATCAAGCCCGAGAGCCGGAGGTTCTGGACGTTCATGGAGGGTCAGCTGGGCAAGGAGGTTCGGGCTCGAATCCAGCAGCGCAAACAACAAATGTTGTTCCGGTTCAAACGGTGGTGGTGTCCGGTAGTGGTAAGGGTAAGGGTAAAGAAACTGGTTCGATCGAGTCGAAAGGATCTGGTTCCAAGTTTGTGATTGATGATGAAGGTGTCCATCTATCTGTGGGGGATGAAGAAGAACGTACTGAAAATTTAAAGGAGGGTGGCGATGATGATGAGGAGGAGGTGGACGAAGAGGAGCAGCCTCAGATTAACTTGAAAAGGAAGAGGGCTCCGTCTAAGTCTGGTCCAAAGCTTAGGCAAAAGAAGACGAAGACGGATCTTAAAACTATCACTCTAGATGACGATGATGTCCAAGTTACTGAGTTTTCTGCTGCCGGAGGCGTGTTAGCAAATTTAGACGCTCATCTTCACGGGGGTCATACCCCGAGGGACCATCCATTGAACGCTCCATCAAGCCCATTGTCCTTCGGTGGAGGTGCCACCAAGGTTGTTACTGATGTTATCATGTCCGACCCCAAGAGAACCGAACCTTCTCCTTCGGGTAAGTTCACCACGGGGGTTGCGTCTAATGTGTCAAGGCCGAGCCCCAAGCCTGTTGATGGTGGGGACAGTGCCTCTTCGTCCCCTATGTGGTTTAATACTGAAGCTGTTTTCTTATCACGGGAGCTAGGTTCGGACGGCATCGAAGGCATGGACTCAACTCGAGCACTGGAGAAGTACGTTCCAGAGTGGTCGCTAACGAACAAGGATCGGATAGTGGATGCTCTGTCGGCGAAAATGACATTGTTTCATTTGGGAACTCCCGCTGAGCATTCTTATTATCGGAAGATGAGCGGTCCGGAGCTTGGGAATGCCCTTATGATAAATCAAGCTCAATCTAATTCATTGGTGGTGGAGTCGTACAAACGTTGGATCGAGTCGGAATCAACTTGTAACAAGCTCCGGCGCGAGATTGCTAATTTTAAAAAAGAAGATAATGTCCGATCGAAGACAAAACAAGAGCTATCTTCTCTCCGGTCTCAAGTTGAACGCTTGAGGGAGCAAAACTTGGAAGCAAAGGAAGTTAACAAATCCACCCAAGCTTCGGCTGCTTATGAAGCGCGAGACAAGGCCCTTCAAGACTTAGAGACTTTCAAATCAAAATTCACTGACTTGGAGAAGAAGCTAGCTGGTGTGGAGAGAAAGCATGCGGCTGAACTGAAGGAGATGCAAACATCTCATGATCAGCTTCTGGCCGACTATCACCGCCTTGTTGATGGTACGTTCATAATCCATTTACCTTTTATTGCTTCCCTTTCTTGCTCATTAAAACATGTCTCTCTGCAGTTAAAGACGAATTGGAGAGGGCTCGTGACAGGGAGATTGAATCGCATAAAACGACGATCGATGAGGCGAAGGGAATGCTGATTCGTTCTGAACGTGACATGATCGAGTCGTATGCCCAACTGTCGGAGCTTAAACTTACCAAGGAATGGTTTTTAACAGACGGGGTTGCGTGGGTTGTTAAGCTGGTGCACCAGAGCCCGGAACTGGAGAAAGTTGTTGCGGATTTGGTGAACAGTGTTAACGCGGTTGGAGCAAACGAAGGTATTAAGTACGGTTTTGAGGCTGCTAAGGGCCCCGTTCAGTCCTTCGAGGAAGTTCCAGGGTATGATGCAGATGCTCAAGATAAGTTAGATGCTGCGGTGAAAGCTTTCGAAGATTTTAACATCTCCGTTCTTGGAAAGGTTGCTGACTTGGTAGGCAAGCCTTTGTCTGTTATCAAGCAACAGAGTGAACTTCCCATAGTGAGAGAAGAATTCGAAGCTTGAAACTCGTTTATATGACCTTTGGCTTTTATTTGCTATCGTAACCGCACAATTTTAACATTTACTTTCTTTGGCATGTAACTAGTACAATTTTTTTTTTTTTTTTTTTTTGCTTGCAAGTATTTGACTGCCATGTTTTGTATGGAATCAGACCTTATCGTTGGTTATTCAATCCTGGCTACTTAGCTTCCAGTTTGCGTCCAAACTTAGCTGTTCGATCAGGATTTTGGTTCGGTCAACTTTGGTGACCGAGTCGTAAAGTAGTTTCTTGACTTCTTTTATTTTATCAAGTTACTTTTGAAGTCGAATCACGTTAAATACGGATCACTTGCTTAATAGATTTTATTATTTTTAAACTATTTAAGCCTTCTCGATCGGCGCGAGGCATGGGTCGAGGCCCGTTTGTGCACATTTATGGTGTTTGTTCGAACTTATACGCATGCTATAATTTATACTTATAAAAGTACAGATCGCTTTATTGATTTACTAATCATAGTTCCGGGGAAAAACCCTCCCGGTTACAAAAGGAAATAGAAACTTGCCGGGGCATTACCCTCCCGACTTGTACATGGAAATCGGAAATAAAGAACAATAAAATAGCGATCTTTTTAGCCGTAGTAGACTACTCACATGAAGCACTTTTTTAAATGTACCCCGTTCCACGTCCGGGGCACTGGAGTTCCGTCAATCTTCTCCAACACATACGAGCCCTTATCACTGGCTTCTTTGATTCGGTACGGCCCCTCCCACTTAGGGGTTAGCTTACCAGGGGCTTCGATTCGGCTCGCATCATTGTTTCGGAGCACATAATCTCCGACCTTGAACTTGTATAGTTTAGCCCGGGCGTTATAATATTTTTCAATCTTTTTCTTGTATCGGGCTTCCTTGATCGCCGCGATGTTCCGGCGTTCTTCTAACAAGTCAAGGTTGGACCGGAGTTCAAGCTCATTTTCTTCCCAATTCTTGCACCTCTGGTTTGGGAGTCCGATCTCGGCGGGAATCACTGCCTCGGTACCGTAAGTTAGACTAAACGGTGTTTCTCCGTTGCTAGTTTTGTGCAGTGTTCGGTGCGCCCATAAAACGTTCGGCAACTCATCCGCCCAGCCTTTTCCTTCATAACCAAGCCTGCTCTTAATCCCATCAATGTTTCGTCAATTAATCTGTTCCACCTGCCCGTTACCCTGAGGGTGGGCTACCGAGGAAAAGACTTGGTTAATTTTTAGATTTTCGCACCAGCGCTTGAATGGATTTTCAGCGAACTGCTTTGCATTGTCGCTTATGATATAGAGTGGAAGACCGAATCGGCATACTATTTGTTCCCAAAAGAACCGCGTCACGTTGTAGCCGGAAATGATTGTAAACGGTCGAGCTTCCACCCATTTGGTGAAATAATCCACTGCGACTAGCAGGTACTGAGCGCTTCCGCTAGATCTTGGAAAAGGCCCGACAATATCAACGCCCCACTTTTGGAAGGGCCACGCAGCAGTTACCGGTATCATTTCATTCTTGGCTCGAAGGCTGATTGGTGCGTGTTTTTGACACTCATCACACTGTTGGAGCTCTTTTACCGCACTTTCATGCATCCCGGGCCAGTAATACCCTGCATTTTTAACTTTTGTTACGATCATCTTAGGTCCGGCATGAATGCCGCAGATGCCATAGTGTATTTCCCTGATGATGTAACTGGCTTGCTCCGGATCTAGACATTTTAGCATGGGCCCAAGGAAAGTCTTCCGGTACAAGCCTCCTTCTTGCATCTGGTATTGAAGAGAGTTGATTTGAACCTTTCTTGCTTCCGCTTTATTGGTCGGCAATACATCATGCACCAAATAGTTGACTATTGGCGTCATCCATGTTTGCGATGGTGCTTCGACCTGCATAACCTGCGGAGTTGCAATTGACGGTGCAGTCAAAACTTCCACTCTCACTTCTTTGGCTAGGTGACTGAATGATACCGATGCCAATTTGCTCAAGGCATCAGCCTTCTTGTTCTTGCTACGTGGAATATGCTCGACCTTGCATGCTTCAAAAGATGCCATAGTTTGCTTCACCTGTTCGAGGTACTCGATCATGCTTGCTTCCCTTGCCTCGTATTCTCTGTTTACTTGGTTTGCTACGAGCAATGAATCTACATGGGCAACAACATTTTTTGCTCCGACTTTTAACGCTAGACGCAGACCAGCCAAAAGAGCCTCATATTCTGCTTCGTTGTTCGAGCTTTTAAACTCCAGCCGGAGCGCGTATGTTATATCCGTTCCCTCTGGATCGGTGAGGATCAGACCTGCCCCTGCTCCTTCGGAACTGGAGGCTCCGTCGGTATACAAAGACCAGGGTTTCTCTGGAGCATTTTCAACATCTCCTCGTCCTTTGTCTTCCGGGATTTCAACTAGGAAATCGGCTATCACTTGCCCCTTCAACGGTCCTTTGGTTCGAAAAGTGATATTGAACGCGCCCAACTCTATCGCCCATTTAGCCATTCGACCTGAAACTTCAGGTCGGCGGAGAACGTGCTGGATTCTCTGATCCGTTCGTACTTCGATTGGGTGGGCTTGGAAGTACCGGCGAAGTCTTCTCGAAGCATGTACTAGTGCCAGGGCCAATTTCTCCAAGTTTGAGTACCTTGTTTCATAGTCTTTTAACGTTCGGCTTACGTAATAAATGGGGATCTGCTTCCCGGTACGGTGAGCAACTAGCACAGCACTGATAGCTCCGAGCGACGCGGCTAAGTATACTGTTAGCACCTCATCTTCTTCTGGTACGGTGAGAGTTGGCAGAGTACCCAGACAGGCTTTAAGTTCTTCAAAAGCTCGTGCGGCTTCTTCCGTCCATTTAAACTCCGATCGAAAGCTTTTCCTGAGAACATCCATGAACGGAAGCGATCTATCTGCTGCTTTTGATAAGAACCGATGGAGAGCAGCTAATCGTCCGTTTAAGGACTGAATTTCCTTAACCGTCGTCGGAGGTTTCATTGTAAGAACAGCATCGACCTTGTCTGGGTTGGCTCGCAAACCTTTTGATCCAACCATGACCCCCAGAAACTTGCCTTCTTCTACCCCGAACGTACATTTTTTGGGGTTTAGCTTCATGTTGATGCTTCAGAGTCGGGTGAATGTTTCCAGTATATCTTTTAACATGGTGGCCTCATCATGACTTTTGATCACGATATCATCAACGTACACTTCTACGTTTCGCTCGATCTGATCTTTAAAAGCTTTGCTCATCAGACGCTGGTACGTAGCACCGGCGTTTTTCAAACCGAACGGCATCTTAGTAAAACAATACACTCCTTCATTGGTGACAAAGGCTGTCTTATCCTCGTCTTCGACCGCCATTTGTATTTGATGGTATCCTTTGTAGGCATCCAAAAAACACTTCAACCTGAACGTGGCGACGGAATCAATTTTTTCGTCGATTTCCGGTAGAGGAAAACAATCTTTCGGGCACGCATCGTTTAAATCGGTGAAATCAATGCACATTCTCCCTGAATTATCTTTTTTCCGCACCAGAACGGGATTTGACACCCATGTTTGATACCGGACTTCTCGAATGATTCCCGCATCTAGAAGGCTTTTAACATCTTTTGCGATTGCTTTGGCTCGATCCGGCGCCATGTGCCTTTTTCGTTGTGCAATTGGTTTGATCGATTCTTTCACGTTCAGGTGATGTTGTGCCATAGATCTGGGGACTCCCTGCATATCGGAATGCTTCCATACAAAAACATCTATCGAATTACTTAACAATTCCCATAGGAGCTTTTTTGTTCGTTTTGGGAGCTGAGCACCAATAGCTACTTGTTGTTCAGGAAAATCTGGGTTGATTGTCCAAAGTTCCGTAGGTACCTCGGACTTTTTGGAGCTCGTTTCCGCTGCATGTCTTACCTCGGCGACGAACGAGCTTGATTCTGAGAAGATAGTGGCAACTCCTGCCTCAGTAGGAAATTTAATAGCTCCATGTATTGTTGAACTGATCGCCCCAAGAGCTCTTAACCCAGGTCGCCCGAGTATTATGTTGTGTGATGAATGAGTGCTAACAACCAGGTAGGTTAGTTGGACTGTCCGGCTTTTGTCACCTTCTTTGAACGTGGTCGGAAGGGTGATCTGTCCTATCGGACGGACCACCTCTCCGGAGAAACTGATTAAAGGGGTGGAGACTTCAATTAACCTCTTCTTTACTTGGGGGTTCAGCTGCTGGAAACACTGTAAATACATGATCTCAAAGGCGCTTCCTCCATCCACGTAAATTCGTCGGACCAGATGTCCGGCGATGACAGCCGAAATTGTAATTGGTCCGTCTCGAGCATCGTCTGGATCGATCGGAGGGAAATAAGTTGGTTGGTGCATCCATGCTGCCATATGCTGGTTCGATCGTTTTACCCCTCTTGGCTCGGCTGACCGGATCATGTTGATTCCGGGTTCGGTGTTCGGGTTATCAATTGCCGCTATTGTCTTCTTCCCATCTTTCACTTCTTTCACAAGGTGCGAGAGTTTACCGGACCGTACGGCCTTTTCGATTTCCTGCTTCAGAGCCCAACACTCATCAGTTGTATGACCCTTGTCTCGGTGGTATTCACAATACTTCTTTGAATGCCTGTCCGAGGTGGGTCGTTGCTTAGACGGCGTGGGGAAACGAGTAGTCTCCGTACTGAGGATTTCAGTTGGTGATTTGGTGAGCTCGGAAAAAGTGTTGAAGCGCACGTTTCCTGTTCGGAAACTGCCTCGATCCGACTTCTGATACGGGCCACGGTTTTTGTTCCAGCTGCTGCTTCGATCTTTTGGTGGCGACGCATTACGTTTCCATGAAGTGGTTCGGGCTTTGGCATTTCTTGCTGAAACTTCGCTCGGTTGGCCGCAGGCACTCTTTCCCCGAACAAAGGCTCGAGCTCTCTCCATAAGCGTCTCCATAGTTTTTGGGAGATCTTCATGGAGCTTCTCTACAAGTTGATTGTTCCGAACTCCGTGACAGAACCCAGAGACTCGGAGTTGATCCACCGCACCACTTATCTGCATGCTTTCTCGATTGAAGCGGTCAATAAAATCTTCTACAGACTCTCCGTCTCGGCGCTTTATATGGTGAACCTCAGTAATATCTTTTTTGCAACGTCGCTGCTGACAGAAATTTTGCAAGAAAATACGTCGGAAATCTTCGAAGTGGTCGATCGACCCTTCCGGCAACCCATCAAACCAAACCCTCGCCGATCCGGTGAGAGTTTGGGCGAACATAAGACACCAAGCCTGCATAGGCCACTGCTCGACCTTAGCCGCTCCGGCAAACGCGAACATATGGTCGTCTGGGTCAGACGTACCATCGTAAAACTTCAACGTGGGAGGCAACTTCAGCTTAGCCGGGAGTGGGGCATTGACGATCCGTAGCGTAAACTTTGACTGGGAAGTCATTGACGTGGGGTGGTACGGCATAAGCAGCTCTTGATCTTGGGGGTTTAAACCCATAGATCCCTGGAGAAACAGGTCGTTTAGACCGTTATTCATTGGGGCACTTGTAACCGAAGAAAATTGTGTAACATGAGTTATAGGAGTGGAGATCATAGAACTTACCATCGATCCAGAAGTGAAGGTTCCACCAGAGACGGGATTTCCCCCTGGATAAACGTTGCTAAACAAATTTGCTCGGAGACTTTGCAGCATCTCATCTCGTTGTTGCTGCTGCTGTAACTGTCGCAATAGATCAGCATTCCTTAAAAGGAAAGCGTTGTCGAAAGTAGGTAATGGCGTGACAACCGGGGCGGTAACAGACAGCGTGGTGACAGAACTTCCGCCTACAGGATTTGCAGCTGGAGGAGCCAAGACAGATCCTAGCGAAGCAGCTGAGGCGACAACTGCTGTTGAAGCAGTTGTGGAGTTAGTGTTTCCTTCCCATATATCATTGTAAGATGGGAAAGTGTTGGTGGAGACTGCTGTCGTCGACTCTGCCATGATTTTAAATTAACAAAAACACAGAAACGAATTATGTGAATTCGAGGGGATGGCGCCACTGAAGACTCAAAGACCAGTTGGTACGACCTGGTCAGAGTTAAGCTTCAGATGACCTAGCAAGGAACCTGCAAGATCACAAGAGAACAAACACACCGTTAGCCTCGTCACAGGGAGGGGGGCCTCTCTGTGACCAAGCTCGGGCGTGAGAATAAGTATTTGTGAGGAGGAAATAGGTCAGGGAGAGAGAGAGGAGAGTTAGAGAGAGAAAGTAGCGATTACCCCTTTTTGGAGGTCCAAGTATGGTATTTATAGTCTTTGGGTGTGCTGACGTGGAAAGTTAGTTAGGGCCGGACCAGTCGCTATCATGGCAGTTATGGAAGTGGGACCCAGTTAGTTACGCCGCACCGGGGTAACTAAACGACTCGTCTTATGGTGCAAGGTTCGGTCCGACCTTAGTGTGCCATGATTCGGTCCGGTCAAGGACGTATCCTCATCATGTGTAAAGTTGTCAACTTGAGGGGATTAAACGGCAGATTGTGTTCAAAATATGAGAAAATTAGGTCTTTGAGGTTTGAGATTAGAGAGGAATATGAATCCAATAGGTCGATTAAGGGGGGATAGGATTTGAGATTGGAGGGAAACCAAATAATTTTGGGGAAAAAATAGGTCAAACGGAGGGAATTGAATTTTTTTTAAATGCTTTTCAAATGTATAAGATACGGTTGGGGAGAATCACATCTTTTGGTGCAATTTACTTGTTTTAGTTGTATAAGATGCGGTTTATGGGATTCAACTGCATCTTCTTGTTTTGCCATCACATCTTTTGCTCATTTGTGTACTAGTGTCAAAATGGCTACTTTGTTCATTAGTTTAGATTTACTTTATTTTATAGGATAAATTACCTAAATATTTGCCTGTCAATCTTCTCCGGTCAAATCCCAACCCACGATTTTCCGGCAATCGGAACAGGGGTGGATCTAGATTAACTGGTACGGCTTCACGCGAACCCACGACGTTTCAAAATTTTAATAGAGATGATATGAATAACAAGTATGAACCCATAAATATTATTGTTTGTGAATCTATAACTAAAACTATTCACAGTTCAGTTGTTAATTAAGACTATTGCTAACAATGCAAAGATTCACCGATTCGAGTCTCACGCCAGACATTTTTTGCAATGTTAATTTTAATTGTGATTTTCTTACCTGTTGTACTAGTGTGGGGACTGATACTTCCATTTGTGGAAGCTAAGGGGCCAAATTGTACATACCAGCTAACTAATCAAACTAGGGGTGCTAAACGGGTCGGGTTTGTGGGTTGGCGGGTTCAACGCGACCCGAACCCGGAAATTTTAGACGAACCCGAACCCGAACCCGAAAATCTTGTTATACATATGAACCCGAACACGACCTGAATATTAGTGGGTTGACCAGAACATGACCCGTTCAACCCGAATTTTGAATTTTTAAACTTTTTTTTCGCAAATTAATATGTTTAAATTAAAATTTTACTACAAAAAACACACACACACACACACACATATATATATATATATATATAAAATTGCATTTAATTATAAAACATTATGTCAATCTCTCTTTTTAAGTTATAATTATGCATAAAATACACACTCAAATTGATTTATGACATAAGACATATTATAAAAAATAAAATATAATATAAATGGGTTAAAGGGGTCAACCCGTTAACCCGACCGGGTTGACCCGAACCCGACCCCGTTTAGCTAAACGAGTTCGCGGGTTCAACTTGAAACTGACCCGAACCCGTTTAGACTAAACCTGAACCCGCAAATTTTAAACATGCAAGTTAAGGATTAAATGGGCCACCTAAATTGTTAGCAGTTTTGTGTTTGTTATGTTCTTACTTGTTACCTAAATTTTGTATTCTGTTTTATAAGTTACTAAATTAGGTTTGAAGTTTGATTTTTGTTTTTTTGTCATGGTGAATAACTAGCTAGTGACAAATGGTCATGGATAAATCATGGATTTCGCCAGATAGATTATCAAATGCATATGACAAAGGCGTGGAAGCGTTTTTAGAGTTTGCGCAAAGTAATAATCCTCAATTGGATGTTATTCCATGTCCTTGTGTAAATTGTATCAATTTGTGTCACCGCTCTATTGATGATGTGCGTTATCATTTGTTTGCCCACAGTTTTGATGAAAGTTATACGGTCTGGTCTTTTCATGGAGAAAAACTTCCGAAGCTTGATTCTAGATGCCCTAATGAATCTAGACCTCCTGACTTTATTAATACAAAGGAAATGCTACATGATGCCTTCAATTATGTAGAGAATGAACCCGATTCATTGAAATCACTTCTTGAAGAATGTGATAAACCACTTTACGTTGGGTCAAAGTATAATGCACTTAGTGGATTATTGAAATTTCAACATTTGAAAGATCAATTTGGCTGGTCTGATGCTAGTTTTGACGCTTTGTTGGGTGTCCTAAAAGATATCTTACCATCAAACAATACAATTCCTACCTCGATATATGAGGCCAAGAAGTTGCTAAAAGGAGTAGGTATACAGTATGAAAAGATTCATGCATGTGAAAACGATTGTGTTCTATTCTGGAAAGAACATAAGGATGCTTCTCAGTGTCCATCTTGTGGCACATCTCGTTGGAAGAAGAATACCCAAAACGTGCCTTCAAAAGTTTTGTGGTATTTTCCTCCCATCCCTAGATTTAAAAGAATATTTTCATCATCGGAAATTGCACATGACTTAACTTGGCATGCACAAGGTTCGGTCAATAATGGTAAGCTATCTCATCCTCGCGATTCCCCCTCTTGGAAGCTTGTTGACAACACGTGGAAAGAATTCGGAAAAGAAAATCAGCATCTTAGGTTAGCCTTGTCCGCTGATGGTATCAATCCTCACAAGTCATTAAGTTCTACGTATAGCTGTTGGCCGGTTATCCTAATAACATATAATCTTCCATCTTATTTGTGTATGTCAAGAAAATTCATGATGTTGACTCTATTGATATCAGGGCCAAACCAACCTGGTAACAATATTGATGTATACTTGGCACCATTGATAGCAGATCTAAAACTCTTATGGGAAACTGGTGTTAAAACGTTTGATGCTTATAAGAAAGAATACTTCAATCTAAGAGCAATATTACTCTGGACTATAAATGACTTTCCCGCATATGGTAATCTTTCGGGGTGTGTTACGAAGGGTTATTATGCTTGTCTAATATGTTCTGAGAATACTTGTTCACAATGGTTGCCAAAGTCCAAAAAAGTATGCTTTCTTGGCCATAGAAGATTTCTCCCACTTGAACATCCTTTTCGTAAAAGAAAAAAAGATTTCAACAATCAACAAGAGAACGATGTTATAAAAAAGCCATTATCAGGTGAAGAAATTTACGACTCTTTGACGGGGTTTGAGAATACATGGGGTAAGAAGAAAAAGACAAAGAAGGAAACGTCAAGGAAGAAAACGTCAAAGAAGGAAACACCAAAGAAGAAAACTTCAAAGAAGAAAAAAGAAAGTATCGATGAAAGAGCTAAATTGTGGAATAAAAAGTCAATTTTTTTTTGAACTTGAATATTGGAAGAAGTTGCTTGTTCGTCACCAGTTAGATGTTATGCACATAGAAAAAAATGTGTGTGAGAGTGTTTATGGGACATTGTTGAATTTTCCCCACAAGACAAAGGATGGATTAAATGCACGACAAGATCTTGAGGAGTTAGGCATTAAGTCTGAATTACAACCTCAACCAAACGGGAATCGACTTTTGCTTCCGCCTGCGTGCTACACATTGAATTACTCGGAGAAACGTCTATTTTACGATACCTTGTCTAACATAAAAGTGCCTGATGGGTATTGCTCCAACTTCAAAAATCTCGTCTCTGATGATGTTTCAAAGATGAATGGCTTGAAGTCTAATGATTGTCATGTCCTGATGCAACAACTTCTCCCTTTTGCAATCAAAGGGGTGTTACATGAGAAAGTGAGGAAAATAATCATAAGCTTATGTCATTTCTTCAACAAGTTGTGTAGTAAAGTTGTTGATGTTAATAAACTAGGCAAGCTGCAAAGTGACATCGTATTGACTTTGTGTTTGTTAGAGAAGTATTTTCCTCCTTCGTTTTTCGATGTCATGATTCACTTGATGGTGCATGTAGTTAGAGAGGTTAGGTTATGTGGCCCGGTTCATTTTAGGTGGATGTATCCATTTGAGAGATACATGAAAACACTCAAAGGGTATGTACGAAATCATCATCGACCCGAGGGTTGCATTGCAGAATGTTATGTGGCAGAGGAAGCCTTAGAATTTTGCTCGGGCTACTTGAAAAACATGAAGTCAATTGGAAATCCTTATGAACATGTTGATGAAAGAATCCGCACAGGCAAGCCTTTTTTCGGGGGCTACGATTGAGGTTGTGGATGCTAAGTTACTTGATCAAGCTCATCTTTATGTATTACGAAACACTGCTAGTGTGGAACCGTATATAGAGTAAGAATTACATTGAACTCTATATTCTATGTACTTTATCTGATACATAATGCTTCTTTAAACTTCTACTATATTCCAGGCAACATATGTTGGAATTGAAGAATCACAACCCACGTGCCTCTCGAAATAGTACATTGTTGCAAGGCCAACACAGTCGAACATTTATTAGTTGGCTTAAGAACGAGGTTTGTTTTTAATAAGATTGTTAGAACTACAATATTTTAAATAATTTTGTTTGATTTACATTAATTCTATTTCCAATAGGTTGAAAAACGTTTGGCTAATGCGGAAGATGTTTGTGACACTGTTCGTTGGTTGGCCAAAGGGCCTAGTTTTGCTGTTGCTAAATATATTGGTTTTGCCATAAATGAGTATCGGTTCCATACAACATCTCGAGATGAATCTAAAACAACTCAATGTAGTGGAGTATCTTTAGTTGCACATGCTATGCAGATTGCTAGTGCAAAAGACTCCAATCCCGTTTATGGCGCCGTTACTTACTTCGGTCGTATAAAGGAGATATGGGATCTTGATTATCGCATGTTTACCCTTCCCATTTTCATGTGTGATTGGGCTGATAGTCGTGGAGTAAAAAAGGATGATTTTGGATTCACAGTGGTTAACTTTGATAGGCTTGGTCACCAGTCTGACCGCTTCATATTAGCTAGTCAAGCCAAACAAGTTTTTTATGTTCAAGATCAACAAGATGAGAATTTATCTGTTGTTGGTTTCACACCACACAAGATGTACAAGTATGGAGCAAGTGGTGAAATTGATGATATATTGGCATTTGATGCTACTGTTGATGTTTCACAGTACTCCGGTTTAGTAGACCTTGACGATGATTTTTCGTGTATGCGCATGGATGGCGAGGGCATATTAGTTTAAAGTATTTCGTGAATAATAAAATCTGTAGTTTTTGTGTTTTTATTTCAGTTCTTAGATGTGATTAATTATGTCTGAACTGTTTGAATTTGAGAATTTTGCGATTAATTTGATGTTTTAATTACCTAATTCTGATTCGGATCATGATGAAGATTGCAAATTGCATGGAATTTGTCTTTTTTACTTAGTTATGTTATTGTGTTTCTATTACTTAATTTTGTAACTAGTTATTGTGTATTTGTTACTTAATTTCGATCTACACCATGCTATAACTACTTATTGTGTATTTGTTGAAACAGGTTCTATTTTGTGACATGGAATCGAATTCTGACTCGGATCATGCTGAAGAGAACAAATCACAAAGAGGTCCAACAATAAAGTCAAAATCTAGTAAAGGGAAACTTATAATTACCTACAATAAAAAAGGTGTCCCAATTGGAAAGGAATCAGTAGCACTCTCTTCTTTTGAGGGATTGGTAGCAAGAACTATGATTCCCATAACTTATACCACTTGGCCGAAAGTTGGTAAGGAAACAAAGGAAGAATTATGGCAATATGTAATGGTAAGTCTAACATCTAATCTTAACTTTAAATTATCTTCTTAAGAGTTAATTACATAGATAGTGCCTGTGGATTACCTAAAATAACACCTTTTAGGTACTAACTTTTTTTTAACGGATTCGGGTTCTATGGTTTCAATTTTGTAAGACTTTGGGGGTATTAAGGCCAACAGACGTTAAAAATTCTATTTAGTTTGTGTTAAATGACTGTTTTACCCTTAAATAACCACAGGGACCCTATGTGTAGATAAATCAAATTTAATTAGAGGGACCGCTTTTGTAAATTACTAAACAAAATAAACAACAAAATGGTTCTTCAATTTCAACTGCTTTTTCTACAATGTTGTTGCTCAAACCATTCACCCTCCATAGGTGGATTAGAAGGACAAAACTGGATATTATTGTGGTATAGACAGGGAGGAGAGTCTGAAGCATTGGAGCTTTCTTGAGAAAACAATAATAAAAATTTTATTTAATATCATGATCAAAAGTATAAGCTAAACTATGATCATCCATAATGCATGAAATAGAACTATTAGATTCATTGCCATTTGACAAAAGAATAGGAGTTTCATCCAAAATCTGATTGTCCTCTTACGAAATTGAAGAACCATTCTGTTGTTATTTTGTTTAAAAATTTACAAAAGTGGTCCTTGTAATTAAATTTGATTTATCTACATATATGGTCAATTTGGTTATTTAAGGGTAAAACAGTCATTTAACTCAAACTTTACAGAATTTCTAACATGAGTTGCCCTTAATACCCCACGGTGTTACAAAATTGAAACAATATAACCCGAATCTGTTACAAAAAAAAGTTAGTACCTAAAGGTGATATTTTGGGTAAACCACAGGACTATCTGTGTAATTAACTCTCTTCTTAATTAGGAACCAGATTTAGCGATAAAAGGAGCCTAATCATGTTTATTTAAAGTTATTATTGCCATTTGGTAACTTCTACTTATTTCAACAGTCGGTTTTCCATCTTTGCTTGAGTCCAAGTCTGATTATTTTGACCCTAAACCAAAATGAGGTGCTAAGAGTTAAGGGTATCCCAAAGGAACCATTCTCTGAAAAAATTACAACAAGAGCATCAGTATTACATTCTAGTAGTGGTGTTAACCGGTTTTGTATGAATATGCATGTATATAGAATATTAGAGACAGACCTGGCAAACGGGTCGGGTCATGGGTCAAAACGGGTTCGGGTCAAAACGGGTCAATTATAAAAAGGGTTGTTTTGGTTCGGATCGAAACAGGTCCGGGTCAGAACGGGTTTCGGGTCAGGTCGGGTCGGGTAGGGTCAGTTGGGTGGCGTGTCAGAACGGGCGAGTCGGGTCGGGTGGCGGGTCAGAACGGGTCAATTCAGAAAAAAGGTTGTTTTGGTTCGGGTTAGAATGGGTTGTCGAAACGGGTTCGGGTCGAAACGGGTACGGGTCAAAATGTGCAGCCCTATTGTTAACCTATTTTTGAATATATTGTTTGTTTTGTATTTTCAGGCACATTTTGTGGTTGACCCAAAGAGCCGGAAGCAAACTATTCAATCAATTGGGACAAAGTGGAGAAACTTCAAACATACTCTATACAGGGATTACATTGAGACACAAAAAGATGACCCTGAGGAGAAGAAAAATTTACTTAATCCTCCTCTTAAGTATCCGTTCTTGAAAAAAGAAGACTGGAAACTATTTGTAGCACAAAGAACTTCAAAACAATGGGAGGTTTGTTTAAACTTTTGGTGCTTGTATTTGTTTAGTAGTCCATGTCTTATCTAACATTATATAAAATTTTTAATGTTTCTAATGCAGGAGACAAGTAAGAAGGCAAAGAAAGTCCGTGCACATCATAAATACAATCATCATTTGACCAGAAAGGGATATGCCAGACTCACTACTGAGATTGTATGAATGCAATTAACCCAACAATTCACTTTTATTTGTCTACGTTAATTCAATTTTGTTATTCTTGATAATTTAGATGCAAGAAACCGGCCTGGAGGAAGAGGAGATTGATAGGGCAATGTTGTGGAAACGAGCAAGAGAACTGAAAATAGGAGGTTTCGACTCAGATGTCCAAGTGGTAGTTGATAGAATTGTAAGTCTTTCTTTGATCTTACATATGAGGTTTAAATGTTGAATACAATAGGTTGATTTGGTCAGTTTAGTAGGCTGATTTATGGCAGTAGTTGCTTTGTTCGTGAAACTTACCCTCAAATACCGGTACCGAACCGTATCGTATTGTACCGGGTATATTCAGTACCAATACCGGTACCCACTTTTGAGGATTCGGTACCGTATCGGGTATATTCGGTACCGTACGGTACCGGTATTTTCGGTACCGGTTAGTACCGAGCTCATCCCTATCCAAGACTAACTATAAAGGGGTGTTTGGGTTTGTGGTAGCTAATTAGTTACATAAAAGCTGGAATATAGTAATCAATAATTTTTTAGAGAAAAAAAACCTTAAATCCTTTTTATTTTCTATTCGTCCTCTGTATATTTTATATTTTCTGATTGTGGGTTTTGATTACATAGATAACAATACTAGCACAATCAAAATGATACTAGCACAGTAAAAAACATGATACTAGCACAATGAAAATGATCGATATTAGCACAAACAAAATGATATCAACACTTGAGGGTATTAGCGCAAACAAAATAATATCAGCACACTAAAAATGATATCAGCACAAATATAATGATATCAGCAGAAAACAAAATGAAACCTGATGGAAGATGAATAAAAGGGAAAAAAAGGCCTCTCGCGAATCTGGATGATAAATCAAATTGAGTGAAAGTAGGATCTGGAACGGAATGATAATGATAATCTGGAATCAATCTAATATTTTCGTAGCCTAAATTTAGGAATTTTCATATTTTTTTATACTGTCAATGACAAAAATACCCTTATTAAAACTATTTAAGTTGTGCCATTTGTCAAAATCTAAATAGTTCTTACAGTTTTCAGGTTCAAAGTAGTTTGTATTTGATCCTCCTCCAATAAACGTAATTATAACAAGTGACAACTGGGTTCAACATAATTACCATTGCTCACTTACATTATTTACTTACTGCTGACTTACATATGACTTACTGTTGAGTGTTGACCTACTTCTGTTGTTTGGTATTACTGCCACTGACTTATAGTTGACCTTTTGTTGCCTTTGACATTGATTATATTATTGAAATCACTGCTCCACATACATCCTCTATGATTGAAACACTGTAACTATAACACCTACTTGTTAGATAGTGTATTAATAGACATCTTTTGTCCAATTTCAGGACCAGCTTAAGGAATCAGATTCTGGAGAGGGCACATGTGGAACACATGATGTGCTTACCCAGGCCTTGGGTACAGATGAACAACGTGGGCATGTACGCGGGATGGGCAAATTTGTAACTCCACAACAATACTTTTATTTACCCAATACTGTAAAGCATTACATGGACACTGAGAAGAAGAAGTATGATAAATGGCTCAACAAGCTTGAAGATGAATTAGAGAAACTAAAAAGAGGTGTGAACAATGTGTCAGAAGCCGAAAGTTGCCAATGGGGTAATGAAGATCTTGAAGACAACCCAGATGAAGAACCACTTGTAACTTGTAAGTATTGGGTAAAAGTGTTTCTTTTTTAAAATAATTTCTTTATGCTCTATAAGAATTCATTGCAAGTCTTGGCTACAAGAAGTAACATCCTATATATATATTTGTAGGATATGTCATGTTTTCTTGCGGTTGACAATGCATCAAACATAGTCGCCAAAGGAACTATACTGATGGATACAAATGAAGAGGAGTTCCTTCGAGTCATGTTGGAAATATGTTTACATAGAGAAGCATTACTACCAGTTCCACTTGAAGAGGAGTTCATTATGGAGGTCGGAGATGCAATTGGACACATACTGAGTTGGCCAAGACATCTAGTCATTCAATGCTCTGACTTGGTAATATTATTTTCATAGATTTAATGCATATAAACATGAGGTCTAATTTAAAGAATTTATATTTTTTTTCAGGAAAAAATGTTGGCGAAACCAAAGACAAAACCCGTGAAAGATTTAAAAAGTAATAAACAAATAAAACAACCAAGAGGAACTAATGAGGAAAACGAAAAAGAGCTTGAACAAAAGATTGTACAAGTGGAAAAGGTCACGGGAAAAGAAGTAGTAAGTGAGAAAGAAAAAAAACGGAAAAGAGAACCTAAAGTGGAAAACGAAAAAGAGAATGTACAAGTGAACGAAGGCAAAGGGGGGATGACGAGAGCACAAAGGAGGCCAAGGATAAGAGTTGAAAAGAATGCAGTTTTGACAATGACTGCATTGGTGGTTGACGCACAAGTTTTAAAGGTTGATTCTATAAAATTGCAGTGTGTGGACGATCTATTTGGGTACGAGAGTTTCACATATTTAAATTGGGATGATTTTGAAGCAATTTTTACATTGGATGAGCTGACTGGTTCTGTCATCACTGCTTATATGATGTAAGTGCTTAAATTTAGTTTCAAAAATTGTTTGTAAAACACAATTTATTTAATTGATTTACTTTTTGTATGTTGATAGGTTCTTGTATGAGCAAATCAAGAATGGGCCAAAACTTGATCATGGTATTTGTTTTGTGAGCCCGAGTGCAATCTCGCCAAGTGAACGTAAATCAAAACGCAAACATATTGATGATGCAAGTAGAGTGGTTGCAGATCGGTTGTCTACAAGAAAGGACAACGACATCATCATATTGCCCTATAATCCCGGGTATGATTTTCCATTTAAATAACTATTTATAAAGAAAAAAACTATTATCTTGATATTATTTGACTTAATTTGGTTTTTATAGAAGACATTCATAAAGAAAAAAACTATTATCTTGATATTTTTTGACTTAGTTTGGTTTTTGGTTTTTGTAGAAGACATTGGGTGTTGGCAGTTTTGGACATGAAAACATATACTTGCTATTAACTTGATTCTATAATGAATAGCACAATCAATCCGGTGTTGAGGCAAATTATTGATGCGTAAGTAATATACATTATCGAAAAATTATATTATATTATTATAATATATTTCTTAATTTTTTAGGGCAATGTCCTTGTATGCTATGCAAAGTGTCAACTGGGTTAAGGCTAAGGTGAGCACTTATTTTTTATTGAAAGAAACATAACAATATTTTTATTTGTGTAGTGCACATGTGTTGAAATTGTAGCTTTAACTTCATCGACTGAATTGGAATCTTTAATTGTGTAGTGTCCATATCAGACGGGAGGTACTGAATGCGGCTATTATGTGTTGAAGTTCATGAACGAGGTGGTTGAAGAAGGAATTGAAATACTTGCCAATGACAACGTAAGTACTATTTTTTAAATGATTACTTTTGGAGTATTATTAGTTTGTTAGTTAATTAGTTGCAAAACTTTTTTTAGATCACTAAATTTAGTTTAGAGTAAACTGGCATTTTGGTCCCTGAGGTTTGGGCAATTTTGCCACTTTAGTCCAAATCTCAAACATTTTGCATCTGGGTTCCTGTTATTTCATTTTTTTTTCATTTTGGTCCAAAACTAAAATCAGCTCATAATCATCAAATTAAATACTGATGTTTTATCCTTTTCCTCAGGGATAAATTGGTCATTATAACTTTATTAGAACTCATTATTAATTAAAATAATAAAAAACTTCTTCAACAACAAGCAACAGCAATCAAATATCAGATTTAAACAACAATCACAACAACCTGAACTCAAATTCCTACACTCAAACAAAAAAATGTCGCTAATAATTTTTCTTCTCAACTTTAAACAAGACCTGCAACTCTTTTCAATACCCAGCTGACACAAACTCAAAACCACAAGATTATTTGCAACTTCAGTTCTGCAATACCGAATCAAATCTGAACTTCAGGTGATTCGTGACTACTGTTGATGCAAATATAACACTTGATGATGCGCTGGTATTTAAAGAATTACTGAAAACTTGCCATTTTCTATTTTTTATATCATTTTCCATTCGTAAACATGATTATTCAAAAAACTGTTTTCACCGAAATAAGATTATTAACAGATTCGATCAACAAATTTATGTATATACTCAGTTTTGACACCAATCTGTCCGAAATAGATGAAAACCGTTCGAAAAATTCAAACGACACACCTCGGTTTTCAGTTTCAATCTCTCTGTTTAACCAAAAATCATCGAATCATTCCGAGATTCATCGAAATTTCAACCTAAACAGTTAAAATTCAATCTCAAAACTTCAAATCAGTCGTAAAAATCAATCAAAACACATTCAGTTTCACCGAAAGTCAACAAAATGATCCGAAACTCGACCGACAAAGTCCGAAAAATTACAAAATGTTACAGGCGTGATTTTAATGCTGCAACTGTGGGGTGCTGATTCTTCAGAATGTTCGAGTGAAAACGATTATTGATGAAGAGTGAACTAGGGTATTTGTTTGTGATTCATTTGGGGAAGATGAAGATAGTTATTAGTGCTTTTATTTAGTTTTATTATTTTAATTCATAATGAGTTATGATAAATTTATAATGACCAATTTACCCCTGAGTAAAAAGACAAAACATCAGGATTTAATTTGAGTATTATGAGTTGATTTCATTTTTGGACTAAAATGGCAAAAAAATGAAACCATAGGGACCCAGATGCAAAAGATTTGAGATTTGGACTAAAGTGACAAAACTGCCCAAACCTCAGGGACCAAAATTGCAGTTTACTCTTTAGTTTATAATTTTGAGGATTTTGATGAGATTTGTTTGTTTGATTTGCATATAAAAGAAACTGGGTGAAAATATAACTAAATAACCGGATGGAATGAGAAGATAATTGTGTGGATATCATCTTTGTTTATCATATCAAAGTGCATGTATTTAGGCTCTATACTTTTGTTTGTCGTTAATTGTTTTTCATATCAAAGTGTATGTATTTAGGTTCTTTAATATTTTTCTCAGGTTGGGGAAGGCAAAGTGGTATACACAGATGAGGATATTAATGGAATACGTGAAGGGTGTTCGAGTTATGGGGCAACATTTGTTTTCAAGTGACTATTTTAGATGTTGAAGTATGTACGCCAAATAATACTTTTTGTTAACTTAAGATATTTGAATTATATTTGACGTATGACTATGAATGAATTGTTTTGGTTTTTGTGTATTTTGTCATTAAATAGATTTATATATTGTTTTGGTTCTTTAGAGAAAATTCGAAATTCTAAAAAAAATTAAAAAATGAAAATCGTGACTCGCAATGTGTGTCATAAATGTTGTCATTAAAGTGTCATAAACGCGTGTCATTAAAATGTGTCATCAACGCGTGTCATAAATGCATGTCATTAAGGTATGTCATTAAAGCGTGTCATAAAGGTGTGTCATTAGACTGTGTCATTAAAGCGTGTCATTAAAGAGTGTCATTAAAGCGTGTCATAAGACCATAGGTAATGGTTAATGCCCACTAAGGGGCATTTTTCACCACATCATCATCATAATGCCCTTTTAAAAAATGTGTAATGGTTAATGCCCATTTCATTTATTACTTTCCATTATTTTTCTTCTCTTTGGGCATTATTATAGAAATGCCCCACCCTCTTCATGCCCTTATAATGCCCAAGGGGGTGGTGTTGAGGGCATTATCAAACTTTTTCATGCCCTTATAATGCCCATTACACATGGTCTAAAGGTGTGTCATTAAAGCGTGTCATAAATGGATGACACACAAATGCATGTCATTTTCAATTAATGACAGGGGCTTCCTTGACACTCTTTTGTGTGTCATATCTACCCTTTAATGACGCGCAATGCTTGTCATTAAAGGGTTTTTTTTCTAGTAGTGATGATATGACACATGTACCAAACGGTAAGGGTTAAATGCTTTAAACAAACACATAAATATCTAAGTAGCGAAGTCACATAATCCTAATACTCCATTATATGATGAACACACGTTGTGTACCGGGTGAGGATGAAGCTAATAGCGCCGTTAAAAATGACGTGTTTTTGTACACATCTAGTTCAAAACGCTTTAAAAAAGTTTTTCTAAATACATCAATAAGGTACTTAAATTAAATAGAAAAAAATGTGAAATTTCATAAATATATTTTTACCCAAAAATGATAAGTGTATAAAAGTTATTTGCATTTTTATAAAACTAACCCAAATACAATAATTGTGTTGTGGTTTTCACATTTTAACCGTTCATTATATCTCATCTCACCCTTGTTAGGTATTTAAACTTGTTACTTGATCATTCTTTATATATGTGTGTCATGGAGAGAATGTTAAGAGATGTTGGTCACTGATAAAACATGTGACATGAGGGGGAAAACGAGAAAAGAACAGGAAAAATTAAGACATTAATACAATAATAAAATACTTTTTATTTTCTACATAAGCTTCGTACTTTTTAAATGATTTATGATATCATTTGATTTTTAAAAACCACCTCACTAGAAAACTCAGACTTGCTACGCATTTGCAACAAAACGTTAATGTTGGAAAAAGACCCATCGAAAACTATTTACTACACAATGGCTACAAATTTACAACGAAAGTGTGACAAAATTAATTGCTTTTGGTTTTTGTCACCATTGTGTAGCAAATTTGTTGGGGTTTATTTTTTGTCGTCATAACACGTCACAATTTTGTCAAAATTTGTGACGCATATTTTTCCATAGTAAAATTGCCACTTTTCTAGCAGTGTGGCCAGTTAACCCTCTTTGGTTCCGCCCCTGCTATGATTAGCAGGGTTCGTTGATATACGAATCAATTTGAATAACGAAAAACACGACAACGATGATACCCAAACAAAAGCATGTTCCATTGATACTTCATAGTGACAACCTTCAACACATTAGACAACCATGGATGTAACCCACAAATGCATGTGGATCCATTCTTATTCAACACACAAACATAAAAACACAAACATAAATCAAACACTGCTGCTTGTTTGGGCTTCTGCTTTCATCTTGATCCTTAACAGCTGCAGTTGTCACCACACTTGCAGTTGTCACCACACTTGCAGTTGCAGTTTCCACCCTCAGCAACAAAGCTGCCCTCACTTCCCTCAGCAAACCTACAAATATATTCCATTAAAATGAATAAACATTAATTAATAAACACAAACAAATCATTATGAAATCAAAGTTTATATCTAGAGGTGTAAACGAGCTAAGTCGTCCGTTAGCTACTAAAAATTGACTTGCTAAAAGCTTGAATTGAGCAGAGATTAAACATGCTCGAGTCTAAACCAGACTTATATTTATAAAAAAAATTATATAATATTTTAAATGTATTAGTTATGTTTTTAATCCACCAAGGATTAGGAGCATATATTCTATTTTGAAGATCAAATTTAAAGTTAATATTCCTGAATGGCGAGGCTGATGGTGTTTTGTTTTTTCCGGATAAAATCTTTTGTAACATTCCTAAAGTGCTCAAAATCACCAATTTCCCAATCTCAGTTGGTTGTGGGGTTTTTGCTTTTTCAAATATCTTAAATATATTTATATAATAATTACAAAAAATAACGAAATAATATATCGTATATTTATATATAAAAATTAAATAAATATGTTGACAAATAAATTAATAAATAAACGCGCATTGAATATGAAAAACTACTCGCTAGCCGAGCTCAAGCTTTAAATTCAGAGCTTGAAAAGAGCCAAGCCTAGTCAAGCTCGGTTCAGCTTGTTTATAATTCAGTTGTAATGTGACGATGTCACGTACATCTGTTTTGGGGCAACACCGTCAACGATCATGACGGTGGTGGACGAAACCTCAACATCAGGGTACATTCCGCATCTGCAAACACAAATTAAAATTCAGTAAAACCATCCATCAATGAAATGAACTCGATAAAAGATTGGACAACATGTCAACACGTACCCGTTGCAGCTGCTGCCGCATGAGCAGCTTGAGCCGCACCCGCACTTTCCGTTGCAGCAAGACATGATTGAGTGGTTTAGAGAGGGTATTGAAGGGTTTTGTTGTGTGTTTTTGCTTGAGTTTGTTGAAGCTTGATGGTGTTATTGGGATGAAGGGTGGTGGTATATATAGTGTTTTGTGGTGAGGATCGACCGTACACGTGTATGGATCTAAGGGAAGTTACGTCTATAGGGAATTGTTGGGTTTGTCACTTTCATGTAGTGGACCAGATTATCAAAGTTAGTGTAACTAAATGACACCGTTCATTTCACAGTAAAGCCATTGTTTTTTCCGGAAAATCATGAAAATGATTCATAAAAGTTTAAGAAAATGCACTATTTACATGAAATATAGATTTATTTTATTTATTTACTAGGTTAGAACCCCGTGTATTACACGGATTTAATAAATGTAATTTTATATAGTAGATAAAAAATAATATATTTTTAAAAACCTCTTTTATTACACGTATTGAGTAAATAGAATTTTATATATTAAATAATAAAAAAGTTATATTTTTAAGAATTTCGTGTATCGTGCGGTTTGAATAAGTGTAATTTTATATACCAAATAATAAAAAATTATATTTTTAAAAAACCCTGTGTATTCACGGGTGAAAGAAATGTAATTTTATATACTAAATAAAAAAAAAATTATATTTAAAAAAACTTCGTGTATTGTACGGGTTGAATAAATCTAATTTTATATAGCAAATAATAAAAAAAGTTATATCTTTAAAAACCCTCGTGTATTACACGGCTTGAATAAAAAAACTAATGGATAAAAATAATAAAAAAAAATCCATTTTGATTTAGAAAGATTTTTTTAACAATAGATAAACCCGTGTATTACACAGGGTTTTTAAAGATATAACAACTCATGTAATACACGTGGTTTTAAAGATATAACATTTTTTTTATTATTTGGTATATAAAATTACATTTATTCAACTCGTACAATATAGTTCTTATAGATATAAATTTTTATTATTTGATATATAAAATTACATCTATTCAACCCGTGCAATAAATGATGTTTTTAAAGATATATTGTTTTATTATTTAGTATATAAAATTTATTTATTCAACTCGTGTAACACGGGGTTATAACCTAGTTATTATTTATATTAAATATAAATTCGAAAATCTATCTAACATCTAATTTGTTTTTTTCTTTCACATGAATAATACTGAATATATGTTGCAAAATAGGTTATGTGATATTATTTTTGTATAAAAGATTTATAGTAATTTAATTAATATTTAATAATTTAAATTAAATAATTATTATCTACAATTAAGGATGGTCTAGAATAATGACAAGTGTCCTCAAATTGGTTTTTTTTATTATATGTATAGATTTATGTAAAAAGTAGAAGAAAAAGTAAAACACTTTTTTAAATTTGTTTAGGTTTAAACGTAGAACATCTCCTTAAAAAAACATGTCATAACCAAGTGAATAACGCCGCGTTAGCATTAAAATGGTTTCTTTTGCTACTAAATATTTGAAATGACTAGAGACGTTGAATAATTATGGTTTCTTTTGCTACATATGTTATCATTATATACGTAAAAACTTATCTAATGATGACATGTAAATACAATATAATTTTTTATTTCTAAATAGTTTTTTTTTCTTCAAAAATATGGTAAATTTAAGGAAAGTTATCTTACCTTCCTCTTATTCTTCTTGACTTTTCTTTTTAAGTTTTTGTTGGAGCAAAATCATCTGAGTTCAATCAGGGATTTTACTACAGTGTGTATCCTGTAAAATGATGGGAGGTCAGGTTACCATCGTCGTTTGCGTTTACAGACGTAGGCGACCTTTTGCCATTGGGTTTACCCGTTTGATAGTGCTTTTGTTGGTTACAAAAACAACATAAAGTTCTATTTTAGGTTTTAGTTGTTGAAATCTAAGGAAAGTTGTCTTTACATGAGTTTTCCTATACAATCGCAAATTGTACTAGACATACATGATTAAACCAAACTCAAACTCATATAAGATCACAAATTGAACATCAATTTGATGCTATTTAAGTTGATTTTATTTTCAAATTTATAGAAGATATAATACTGTTTAAATAAAGGTAACCCAAAATTCACAATGTAGTTAGCAATGACATATTATGGATTTTGTTATCAAATGTACAACCAAAAAATTAGGTTTTACACTACAAGGCATATGTTAACATGCATAAGGTACAATTTCATCGAATATGCCTTGTTGTCACGTTTACTATCACCAAGGGTGGGTTTATGGGCGTTATTCTCTTTTGGAACAAAAGAATGGTCATTGAGACTCCACCTTACTTTTTAGAAAAGCCACACACTTTTTCTTCTTATTTTATCCAATTGAATTTCAAGCCTTTGGACTTTATTCATGATAATCTAAAAACGAAAAAACAATAAAAAAATAAAAAAACCCCACTTTAACTAAGAAAATAGTGTTGCTTTAAGGGTAGGCGGTATGGTTGTGGGGATCAAGCTCGGGGAATGGTTTCACCGATCGATGAACCACCCCTAGTGTTTGAGTTAGGGTGTTTGAGTAGGAGAGAGGGAGAGAAATCGGTGACTATTCACCAAAGGTGGAGAAGGAGTTATGGAGGAGAGAGGAGAGAAGAACCAATCAAAATTTTTTATTTTTTAATTGAGTGGGTGTTTGAAGCATATCTAGTGTTTGAGTAGAAAATGAGGAGTGAAGGGGGGAGTTGACTTGACTTTATATCATTGGATAGAGAAAACTCAAACACCCTAACTCAAACAAACCATACCGCCTACCCTAATTAAAACCTATATAAATTAGTAAACTTTTTGTGCATAAGGACTTGTAAGTTGTGCTTTGGGTGTTTTCAAAAAAAAATAAAATTTGATTTTTTAGTTTTAACCCAAAGGTTTGTACCTTTTTCAATTTTAACCCTACATAATTTGTTTTTTTAACTTTAACCCAAAACTTTTCATTATTTGCAATTTAACTTCACAACTTTTGTCACTTATACTTTTCATCATTCGCAAATTTTCGTTTTACGTATAGTTCTAAATTTTTCGAGTTAATACGACGCAACGTGAATGTGTGGTTCAACGTTTTTACCTCTATTTTTCCATGTTTGACAGGTTCGTCGCAATACGCATATTATAGGTCGAGTCAATGTTGGTTGTCAATGACGGTTGTGTGACATTAGTACTATTTGACACCGTTTTACGCCCCGCCGCAACGCCGGGTGTGCTTTGGGGATTTTTAAAGAAAAAATTGTTATGCATATGGTTGTCGTAACGTTGGCTTTGGGGGTTTTTAAAAAAAATTGATTTTTTTTACTTTTCACCCAAAAGTATTTCATAAATTACTTTTAACCGAAAACTATTTGTTTTTTACTTTTAACCCAAAACTTTTTATCTTTTACAATCTATCCTCATAACTTTTTTTACTTTCAACTTTGGTCCTTTATAGTTTTCAGTTTCCGCAAATTTTGCGCTCTATGCTTGGTTCTAAATTTTGTAACTTAACACATCACAACGTGCGTCTTTGGCTTAACGTTTTTACATTTCGTTCTAAATTTTGCGAGTTAACACGACGCAACGTGCGTGTGTGGGTGAACGTTTTTACATCGTCTATTTTTACCCGTTTGACAGGTTTAACATAACGTGTGGGTCGTAACTCGACTTAGTTATAAATAAAGAATCCCCGCCGCATTGCGGCAGGTCGTAATCCTAGTTAAAATAAAATTTCAAGGTAATAGTTAAAAATTTGAATTATACATGTAAATAAGTAAATTAATATTATTACAAATTAGTATTATCTAGTAAAATTTTACCTAAGCAAAGGCGTATTTCTATACTACCTTATAACACAACTTAAATACTAGTTAATACAACTTAAAAGCTTCACTAACTTTTTGTCTCATGTAGTATATTTTCATTTACCTTCATATGTTTTTTCTAATAAACTTATCATACAACCTCATCAAGTTTAATAAAATTACATTTTTTACGTACCACTTTACATTACAAATCTTGAAAAAAAAAAAAAAAAAAAGAATATTACATCTCCCGCACTTTAATCAGTTTTTTTTCTATACGTTAATTTTTGTTATCAGAGTCTTTGTGTTGGTATTGTATTGTATTGATAACGTAGTGATGCGAACCAATACTGACCAGGTGTTCCGGTTTAGTTTTTATTAAAAAACAAATTTGTATTCACCATAGAGTATTTTTTTGGTATCGGAGATAATGTTCTCTAAGGACGTTAACTTTTTTTTGGCGATTCAGTGTCGCACAATCCGCGCAGTTCTATTACTAGTGCCTATTGTTTTTTAGTGGCATAAATATTAAGATACAAAATATTAATATATTCTTGATAAGATATAATTACAAAATTTGAATTATTCTTAATATTGCACATCTTAAAAATAAGTTTTGATATAAACACATATTACCCTAACATGAATATCCATACGGACCATACCAAGTTAAAGACAATATAGCATTACTCACTATAAATGACGTGTTTAAGCAAATACTTTATATTTATTTGTTATTTTAGTAATAATAATTAGATATACATAAAATATATATATTTATACCACAATTAAATTTCTATAATACGTTATGATATGATACGTCTGAAAATGGTGGTGATGGAGATGGATTGTGATGAGTAACGGTATATCTAATTCTAATAAAAAATTTCAGTTAATGTCATATAATATTCTCTCTTTCAATTCATTAATAGTATTATTAATTAATTATTTTTTGTTTGAATTAGTAGATAAATTCATCACAAAATATTTAGTTAAAATAATCACTTCACTACATTATTTCTAATATATAAACTCAAATCCGAGTGTTACTATTTTACATATTTTTTGTGGTGTTGATATAAAATATTGATGCATATAATTAATTTTTTTTAATGACGTAACACCATGTTTCTTAGATAATATCAATTATTTTTTCTCAAACTTGATTTACGCAAAACAGATAACGTAAACTAAACCATATGCTTATCCGTTTTAAGAAAGAATAAAATCATAGGTTTAAAATTATAGATAATTTATATATTTTTAATCATAAATTAGAATTAGATATTAATTAATAATATCATTAATATTAATGAATTGACGGAGAAATGTCATGTAGGATTATGCTTATCCATTTTAAAAAGTAATGAAATCAAAGATTTTAAAATTATAGATAATTTATATATTTTTAATTATTATTACTATATATTATTAACCTATAAATAAGCAACTTACTTGTGCTTTAGGTTGTTATAACTTTAGCTTTGGGAGTTTTTCAAAAAAAAAAAAAAAAAAAACTCTCCATCTTCGCCTCTTTTCTCTGTTAGCCAACACATCCCCTTTTTCCTAACGTGTTCTTTTATCTGCTTTAACTATAGGACCATAAATCACTCTCTCAGCAGTAGCGGTGGTGCGACAAGAGGTGTTGGACGATAGAGTTTGGCCGGAGTCGTTTGTCATCGTCGCACCTATTATCGCCGGTCGATGACCGCAACAACAATCTTAGATCAGTAGATTGATGAACACCACTCTGCAAATGGCGAGTTTGAAAGACGATTCAGCCTCTGATACCGCCAATTTTGCCACCAATCGCCACGGCACTAACTCCAACACCAAGTTCTTCTCCAACGGCGAGAGAGTTCTCGCTTATCACAGTCCCGTATCTATGAAGCAAAGGCATGTGCATTATTTTTTATCTCTTTTAACTCGATCTATCACTTTTGTTTTTTTATCTCTTTTAACTCGATCTATCACTTTTGTTTATTGCGTATCGTTTAATTTTATGCGGTTGAGATTTAGCTATGGAGAATTGAATCGAATAGAGATAATGAGGGCTGTGTTAGAATAGATTCAGCAGAACTATATGTTATTGTTTGAAGTATTCTTATGAGATTGGTTTCGATTACTTTATCAGTTTATCTGGCTTTATGTCGGCTAGGTTGAAGCTATTGTGATGCCCAAAGATTACAGGCCAAAAAGGTAATGATTCTATGCAGTGACTTTTGTTTATGTAATAATAGTGTTAAATCATGTATCTATTGTTTATATAATCTAATTTTTTTTTGCAAAAAAAAAGTTTCCAGATTTGATTGAGTTGCCTATATTATATGCAAGGATCACACCAGATTTGTGAAAGAAGTTACGGATGATGATAAGTTGAGAGGGATTGTGAGGTGTCGGTTTAGGAATGGGTGCAACAAACGGATGAATTTCAACATCCTTAATCAGAATCTGATGTTGATGAGTAACATTAGGGTTTAGGGATGGCTTTGAGGAATCGAGTCGGGTCACCAGAAAGGGTGTGTTTGGAAGTGTTCGCAGGAGAATTGCCAGAATAGATGACTTGGTGGTTGAGGTCACAACATCATTGGCTTGAAGGTATTTGCTTTTCCTTTGTTTTTTGATAATCATGGTAGATAATTTGTCTGATTTTAGGTGGTTTTTCGGCGGTATTTGCAGTTACAATTTATGTTTGGTGAGTGGTTAGGTTATTTAGTAAGAAAGGAGGAAGGGAAAGGATATATATATATATATATATATATATATATATATATATATTATATGCAAGGATCACACCCGATAGTTCTAGACATCTGGGTGAGCTCATACGACTCCAAAAGTCCAACTTATATGGCATTAATCATATAGGTAATCAAACATGTTCCTAATTTATAATATATAACTAGGATTAGTACCCGCCATGATGCGGCGAGCAAACATGCCATAATTTGCAAACTTAGGGCATGTTTGGCTAAGCTTATTATAGTTAAAAAGGACTTTTGGAAAATGACTTTTGGGAAAAGGACATTTTGAAAAAAAGTTTTTAAAAAAAGTGTTTGGATTAGCTTATTGATGTAAAATGACTAAAATGGGCATTCTTTTAGATATAAGGGGGTAAATAAGGGGTATATTGGTAATTTGTAGTTTGAAAAGTTAAAAACTGGCCAAGAAGTCACAATACTGTGACTTCTTGAAACCTCCTTTTTCTTCTTTGCAAAAAGTCATTTCTAAAAGGACTTTTGGCTTAGCCAAACACAAAAACAACTTACTGGTTTTTTGATAAGTCAATAAGCCAATAAGTTGTTTTGAAAAGCTTAGCCAAACATGCCCTTAGACCCCAAATCATGTTAACTTGCTCATAAAGTCAAAGCCAAAAGCAAATGTAAATTAAGCTATGGCTAAAAAAACATGCATATACACCAAAAAAACCTGTGCAAAACATCATATGATTAAAGAAGCTCAAGGAAGAAGGATAACTTTTACAACTTCGACTTTTATTCTCCCCTATTCTACATTGCATAGTTTAAGAAAAAGGTTGCTAATTTGGTAATATTTAAAATGATTGTACTGCCTAAAAAAATTTAGTGCCTTTTTTTTCTTATTGTATCACGAAGTAGACATGGGTTGAGTCTGTGTGAACTGATTACATACGTGTAATATATAACCAGGGCTGGCTCAGCCATTTTGTCGGACCAAAGCGAAAAAAGAAATTGGGGCCCTTCCCCAAGGTGAGTTCATCTACATTTATGGGTTTATCTACCATAACTAATTCATTATCTTTGCTACGAATATGAGTAAAAAAACCTTTTTTTGTTCCATTTTAGTTTCTAATTTTTGTTTGTTTTTCCTTTTTAATGACAGAGCTCTATTTCATACTTTTGATTTTGATTAGAATCAAATAATCAATTTACTATTAACAAGGGAAACATTGGCGGAAACATAGAGACTGATGGTCTTATATACATGGGTGTTATATGTAGTGTGTAGATAACGCCGCAACTCGCATTTCAGCAGCATGAATGATAGAATCTGCCTCAAATGCTAGATGGTAATATCACAGTCCAGTCTATTCAGATGTAGAGGCAAAGATGAGGCGTTTTTTGGTTGATTTGGAGTCCAAATGTGCATCACTTGAAAAACAAACTTTTTTTTGATTGGATATACTGATCAGTATGACTACTACAAAACTGTTCGTTGCACTATATATACTTTTGTGCTTTTTAGTTCAGGTTTGTGTGTACAAAGACTGGACAAGTGATAATAGATACCGCAGCTGGAATACTGGGAAATGGTAGCGCTTTTTCAAGTTCAAAAGGTATTAATTATTTGGATCATATAAAATTTTATACGTGTTTAGTTAAATAGTTAAATAATCATGTACGTCCTTTTGTAGGGATTACTTCTTGAACACAAACCCGAAGAAGCAGCCGCAATAATTCAGTTAGATTTCAGCGGGATTCATTTTGTATAACTTCGTTTTGTACATCCTTGATATATAGGCTAGGCGATGCGACTATGGAATGTTGATGTAATAAACACCCGGTTTATTGAGTATGATACATATGAATGAATCCCCGCCGCATCGCGGCGGGTGATAAATCCTAGTTACTATATATTAATAAAGGAATTGAAATGAATAGTGATTTTTAATATTATAATAATATATAGCTTTTTTAATACTTTAATTATTTTAATACTATAATAATAGTTATTTTCTTTACTTTTTAACTTTAATCTTTTTTTTAATATCAGGGGTTGGGATAAGCTTGGTGTTAACCGGTATCGAACCAGTACTGGTATCAAAAATACCGGTATGGTCCTGTTCGGTATCAGTACATGAAGGTAAAAAACCGGCACTAATACAGAAAACGCCAAAAGTTGGTACCGAATTGATATTGGAAATCTTTTGGTTCGGAAAATTCAGTGCTGCTACCCGGTACCATTTGCTCATCCCTGATCACGGTTACCATACGAACAACGGTATCGTACAACTTTTTTTTGTTGATTTTCTTCAACTTTTAATTTTTTCTTTTTTTAGTTTTAGGGGTAGGGATGAGCTCGGTGCCAATCGATACAGAATCGGTACTGATACCGAAAATACCGGTTACGGTACCGGTATATAAAAGTAAAAAACGGTAGTGAACTGGTACCAGGAACGCCAAAAGTCGGTACTGAATTGGTACTTAAGATCTTTCAGTTCGGCAAATTTGGTATCGGTACCCAGAACAATTTGCTTATCTCTGACCACGGGTTTCATACGAACAACATCGTTACCATACAACTTTTTTGGTTGATTTTCTTTCAGTTATCTCTTAGTGTTTTTTTCTAGATTTTCTTTTTATTTTTGTCCGCAGTTCCGTTCGCAACACGTTCGTAGTGATTTCAAAACACATGTAAACACAGACTAAACAACAAAAGAAATTCGCCGCAACGCGGCGAACTTCTTTAAACCTAGTTATAAATTAGAATTAGATATTAATTAATTAATAATATCACTAATATTAATGAATTGAGCAAAGCAGATAATGTAAACCAAACCATATGTTTGTCCATTTTAAGAAAAAATAATATCATAGGTTTTAACATTATAGATAATTTATATATTTTTTAATCATAAATTAGAATTAGATATTAATTAATAATATCATTAATATTAATGAATTGATGAAGAAAATGTGAGATTATGCTTATCAATTTTAAGAAGTAATAAACTCAAAGTTTTAAAATTATAGATAATTTATATATTTTTAATTATAACTTAAAATTATATATTAATTAATTAATAATATCATTAATATTAATGAATTGATGGAGAAAATACTATATGGCATTATTGAGAGTGTTTTATTAGAATTAAATGCCATGTAGCATTAAGTGGACTTTTTTTATTAATATTAGATTCTAATTTTTTAACATAAAGTAATATTATATCACCACCACATTTATGTAAAATAATGATGCAATTTAGTTTAGAAAAAAACAAAGATGAGATTTGTGAATAGCTAGAATTAGGGTTGTAAACGAACCGAACGAACACGAACAAGGCCTTGTTCGTGTTCGTTCGTTAAGGAAATAAATGTGTTCACGGACGGTTCATGAACACTTACCGAACGGGATTTTATGTTCGTGTTCGTTCATTAAGGAAATGAGCGTGTTCGCGAACGGTTCACGAACACAAACGAACACAAATAAATTTGGCGAACGCGGCGAAGGATAAAGATAGATGGCCCAGAGAGTAGCACTCGAACTTGAATCCCTTATTGTGGAATGGATGTCGATCGTATTCACCGATGTAAATAATGAGAAATGAAATGGAAATGATGCATAAACAAGGTGACAGTGAGTTTCCTAGTTTCATTGTTAGGGTAATAAAATAAATAAAAGTTTAATAATATAAAAAGTACAAATAAAATATAAGAAAGTACAAAGATCTTCAATTAAAACACAAATATACGAACATAAATCAACGAATGTTCACGAACACCTTACCGAACGTTCACGAACACAATCGAATGAACGAGACCTCTGTTCATGTTCGTTCATTTAACTAATCGAACGAAATTTCTTGTTCATGTTCGTTCGTTTATTAAACGAACGAACATAAACGAACTTCCCGCCGAACGGTTCACGAACTGTTCGCTGAACGTTCGGTTCGTTTACAGACCTAGCTAGAATAGTTTTGTTTTTGTTTTTTAGTGGAATGCATATTATGTTAAGATATATTAATATATTCTAAACTTAAAAGTATAAAATAATATTGTAAGCAATGATACAATTAAATTAGAAAAAAAACAAAGAGTAGATTTATGAATAACTTTTTTTCGTTGACCACAAATTAAATTAATAATTGAAATATATAAAAATAGATCAGTAATACATGTATTTATCTCACAACTATTTTTACTACATTTCATATTATATATACACACACTAATAGGAAACCCACGCGATACGACGGTGACAACATTTTATAGTTTGATTGATATCGATTTGTTCGCGTTGCGGCGTAAGCTTCACGTCTTTGTTTCAGAGAAAACATTTTACAATAATGTGGAGCCTTTTTAGCATGTACACAAGTGAATGCAACAAACCATGCTACTTTGTACATTTTGTCCAAGGAAGTGTTGATGTTGATACAAAAGTTTGTTATTGTTTATATATTGACCTGTGAGGTTTTTGTTGATTTTACAATAACATTGAGCCTTTTTAGCATGTACAAAAGTGAATGCAACAAACCATACTACTTTGTACATTTAGTTCAAGGAAGTGTCGATGCTGGTACAAAAGTTCGTTATTTTTTAAATATTGATCTGTGAGGTTTTTGTTGGCCGGTAATCAGTTAAGGGTCAACTAATTGGACTACATGTGACGTTTGAATATGTTATTTTGAGACGTTTAGTTAAAACTATTGCATATTAATAACATAAATGTTATTTTTAACAAATTTCTATATTAATTAACGTCTACATACAAAGTCTATTAATTTTTTTTATAGAATTAAAAGGTACAAATCATAAGATGTAATTATGTAAATAACTAAATCAAGAGTACAAAGACAAGTAAATAACTAAAAAATATACAATAAAAAAAAGATACAAAGTTTAGTTCAGATTAAGTAAATATGTATTTACAACATAACACAATAACTCACTACAATCAGTTTATAACAGTCAACGTCCAAGCTCTAGGGCCGGCCCTGGGGGTGGGCGGGGAGGACCATCGGCCAAGGCCTGATCTTTCGGAGGGCACACTATTTTTAGAAAAAACCTGATATGTATACGTAAAAGTTTCTTTTTTAATAGGGTATACCCATACAAACGCAAACATAGGCCCACTTACAAAACTATTCTTATGCTTTATATTAGTTATTAGGCCATTGTCAATAGGTTTAGACTTTTATTGAGCCTAATACCCAATTTCGTTAAGGCCTAAGGACATGTTTTTTTGGGCTCGAACAGGGTACACAAATTTTCAGAGCCGGCCCTGCCAAGCTCTAAAGTAAGCCATCAATCACCACGCCATCATTTATCATCACATGAAAGATCAACAAAGGTAACACTCATACAGACTAAAAAATAGTGTATAATGTTAAAAAATATTATATTTAAGGTTATCATTTTATATTAAAAAACGATGACCATGAAAAACCCATTTGCTTACAGCCTTGAGGTTACGATAGAAATCAGGTGTTTGTAATCTAAAAAAAATAAAGATAAAAAAACACGTTAAGATTAAAAAAGTTCAAAATAGTTACGATAGAAATCAGGTGTTTGTAATCTAAAAAAAATAAAGATAAAAAAACACGTTAAGATTAAAAAAGTTCAAAATAGTTGTAGCAAAAAGTCAAATTATGTCGATATAAACGTTTAATTAGTAAATAATTTACATCGAGATAGTTGGTAAACGGGCAACAAGCTGCGCCGCTACCCCTTTTTGAATAGCAAAACTAAGCCTTTTAAAAACTACGTCCATAGATCTCGGGGTCATAACATTACTATGCATGACCCTTTGAACTCGACTAAGCAGGTCCATAGCATCTGGCGCCAGAAAACCAAAAGTATCAAAAGCAAATGGGATAAACACGTGCTGGTTGTCAAGGCACGCTTTCTCATGCTTGATCACTTTACCCGAAGCAGCCTTTAAAGCAGTCTGACCCACTGTGAAAACACTACTCCCTAAGCCCACAAGCGGGGAAACCCCTGTTAAATCTACACATGCGTGTTTTCCTCCTACCCATCCAAAGACCAGAATGTCGGCTGGTCGAAGGGTAGATCTCCCTTCCAACGGGTCTGTTAAGAAATTAACGGGTGCCTCTTTCTTAGCAGAAATACCAGCGCACCTGAATATGTCAAAAAGGAGCTCTCTACAATGAACTGCATGCTCACCAAAAGAATCCAAACATGCCTTATGACAAACAGGGCATACCTCATCAACCGGGAATAAAGGAATCATGAGGCGATACTTAAGGATAGTACGGTACTCCACCGGCGACATATGCTGGCCTAACCCATCTATAGGTATAGCAAGAAGAAAATCTTGTGCATGTGGTGCTCGGAGACATTCAAAAACGGCTTTTTGTCTAACGGTCAAGTCAAACTGCACTTCGATTTCGTTGACAATTTTACTAAAAAGAGCACTCGCCAATGCATGTTGGGCTTTAGGGGGGCGGTGTCCTTATTAGTGAAACCGCTGAAGTCAAAGCTTGGAATCGTATCACGATGACAAGCCAAAGCACAAACATAATCAGAATCCATACTGCATATGCCACTGTCTCTTAAGATGTGGTCCTGTAGCACCCACGATTGGGCCCTCGAGGCCACAAAAGCGTAGGATGAAGCCTCCACAGCCGAATACAACCCCAAACCTCCAAACCTAATAGGTAAAGAAGCAAGTCGCCACTGGAGGTCTCCAAAGAAAGGACTTCCACAAACCACCAATTCCTCAATCGCCTCACGCAAACCTTTGTCAAATAACAACGCTGCATCTTTCATGTGTACAGGTTGACATGTCCTCAAGCCAAAGAAAAGTTTGGCAATGCCCATACAGGATCGAAGCAAGAGTAGTTCACTCTGCGGGTCACCTAATTTCGGTAAAAGACGCATCAAATCTACTGCCTTAACAGCTCTTTTCTTTGCCAACCCACTAATAAAGCTTGCGTATCTACTAACAGCCCCCCAAAGAAGCTTCACCCCCACTAATGGCCTCCCGATGCGTCTTTAAGAAAAAGTATTTGTGTTTGGGTTTATTCAAACTTAACATGATGTTTTCTGGTATGCTTAAAAACAAACAATGGGTACGTTGCGGGTCCAAATGAGTTGTAAGATAGAATGCACAGATAAGTGGTATGTAAGATATAATTAAAAGATAACGGTTTCTTCATTAATTCTTCTCTATAAGTTGTCTAATGTACCACTTTTGATGATGCCAGAGAAAAAAACATATGGTTTGGGTAGAGTAGATGAGCAGAACCCTCTTTTTGCCAACTACAACCCAAAAACAATGAAAACTTAGTTAACATTTTATATAAAAATAGAACAAAACAATATAATTTAGAGGTTGTGAATTGTATTAACAAAAGAGTTGAATTAGGTTGGGTTGGGTTAGGTTGCGTTTCATCCAATTAACTCTTTGAAAGGACAAAACTATCAATCGGAAAACTATTTTTTTTGGCTGGAGATATTTGGACACCCATCGCGCCTATTTTCACACCTTTGGTGCCCTAGACGCCTCGTATAGGTCTATACGAGGCGTCTACGCACTGAATTCAAGGGGGTCTGCGAGGGTGTCAGGCACAAAGTTTAAGGAACCCTAGACGCCTCGTACAGAGCTATACGAGGCGTCTAAGATTGGGTTTTTTTTTTTGGCTGAAATGAGGGGTGTTTTGGTGGGTTTTGGTATGGTTTTTGGATAGTTTTTGAAGATGTGTTTTTTATTGAATTTTTTTTTGTTTTTAAAAAAAGTTATGTTTTTTTTGTTTTTTACACTATAAAAAAGTTTTTGTTTTTTAAAAATGAACTATTTTAAAAATCGGCTCTTTAAATATATTATATCGATTAAATATTATAATGTTTTTTACATTTTACTTTTTTAAATATTATTCTTCCGATTAAAATTTTATCTCGTTCAAATATTCAAAACATATTTTGTTTCCGTATTATTTCAATTTAAGACAACAATCATTAAGTAACCGAATAATTGAAAACAAACATAAATATGACATAGATAAGATAACTTTGTACATCCATAACAAAAATATATAAGATAAGTTTGTACATCCATAATAAAAATAAAAACAACAACAGGTCTATGCATCCGAATCCGAATCCGAATCTGGCTGCTGCGGCTGCTGCTGCTGATGTGGTGCTCGAGGTGGTGGGAGCGGTATCGCGGGTAACCCATCTCTCTCGCGTCTATCCTGCAGCTCCCGAACCACCCAACCTATCAAATCGCTGAGCCTGTCAAGCTCTGCTCGTACCTCCGGATGTATCGGCGCAGCTCCTGGGGCATGACCTGGAATAGCGTGACGTGGAAACTGAGGCGCCCCGGCAGGTGGCGGTGGCTGTGGCATCGCTGCACCGTCTACATCCTGCGGAGGCTCCTCCACGGGCACTACATCAGCAGGATCTGCAGGAGGATAAACGGGCTCGAAATGCTCTGGTAGGGCCTCCTCTGTCCATATGCCCCCGTTGCGGTTTTTAAACCGCGGGCCAACTGCGAACCTCCTGATTACCCTCATCCCCCACAGCGACTGCATGCCCATCCGCGTCGGCATGACTGGCGGCGTCCGTAGATGTGGGTCCTCGTGCAGTACGAGGCCAAATGAACGGGCAATGACGGTCACGTACGCCCCGCCATACAAAAATCCGCGCTCCTGTTTGTGATGGGCGGAGGCGTAGTACTGGGCTAGACCGTGTGCTAGCGCGCACGGCCTCCTATACAACAAACAATAAAGGAAAAAAAGATCTGTAGTCGTACACCACTCACGGCTGTAGCCGCGCGCTGAAATCGAAGTAGCGAGCAAATGGTGCAGATACCTGCAGATAGTGTTAGCGAAATACAGAAACAGAGATTAATAAACAATGCACATAATCACAATAATTGCCGTAATAAATGTACGTACCTGTACAGTGGGTCCCTAACAAACGACACCCTCCCCTTCGACTTGTCGTGCTCCCAAGTATTTGGCCCCGCAATCACCTGCCAAAACCCTAGAAGAATGGGTTTGTCAACCACCACTTGCCCCGCTGTGTAAATCTCAGTCTCGATCTCCCCCTGCATGTATAAACCAGAACGCACCGCAAAGTCTGCTAGCGTCATCGTACGCAAAACGCCAGCGAGCCTGAAAGAAATCTCAGGCGGAGGGGGAGCATCTGGGTACGGAAGCGCCACTGGGACCCCAGGAGGGTGAAATGTGAATGACGAAATGAACTCGACAAGCAGCTCCCTGTAGGTCGGCGTGTGCGCCAAATCAAAAAGACGATGCCACGGCGAATCGAGAGGTATAAACCGACGCACTCTATCCGTCTCAGCAAGCTGGTCCATCGCACCCCAGTCGATCGATGCATGCGATCCAATGTACATCCTCCTAAGCTTCTGGCAATGGCAGGCGGCATCGGTGCCGTCGGGAAACTCTAGGTACGGACAACCCTGCAGCGTATCCAGATCCGGCCGCCGTCTCCGTCGTGGACCCTCCTGAACCTGCTGAACCGCCAGTACCGCATCAAGATCTATCTGAATGTCGTCGCCCTCCATAATCAATCTGCAGGTAAATAACGTATACGTATAAAAACAATAATAAATAAATCAGAATAATAATAATAATAATAATAATACTAATAATAATAATAATAATTAATAATAATACTAATAATAATAATAATAATACTAATAATAATAAATATTAAGAAAAAATAATAATTAATAAATAATACTAATAATAATAATAACTAATAATTAATAAATAATACTAATAATAATAATTAATAATAATTAATAAATAATACTAATAATAATAATAATTAATAAATAATAATAATAATAACTAATAAATTATAATAATAATACTACTAATAATAATAATAACTAATAAATAATAATAATAATACTACTAATAATAATAATTAATAAGAAAAAAAATAATTAATAATAATTAATAAATAATTATAATAATAATAATAATACTAATAATAATAATAACTAATAAATAATAATAATAATAATAATATAGACGCCTCGTATAGGTCTATACGCGTCGTCCCCTCTTTTTATTAAATGACCATTTAGCCCCTAGTATGCCCCCAGTATAGGCTTTATTCAGGGGCAAAATGGTAATTAACCATTCCAAAAAGATATTTCTGGAATGGTTAATTACCATTTTGCCCCTGACTAAACCCTATACTGAGGGCTTTACAGGGGCAAAATGGTAATTTAATAAACCTTTTTTCCAAATTAAAAAACAAAAACTTTAAAAAGTTGCCGCCTTCCAAGACGACACGTATAGCTCTATATGCGGCGTCTGGTTTTTCAAAATTACCTTTAAGCCCCTGTTAAAGGCCTATACTGGGGACTTTCAGGGGCAAAATGGTAATTAACATAAAATATTTTCAAAATTCAAATTTTAATTAAAAGAATTGTTGCCGACACTGTAGACGACTCGTATAGATCTATACGAAGCGTCCTAAATCAAAAAATTCAAATTTTGATTTTCAAATTTTCAAAATTCAAAATTTCAAAAACCCGCTCAAATAGACGTCTCGTATAGATCTATACGAGGCGTCTGTGGATTAGGAAATGACCTTTTAGCCCTTGAAATAAGCCTTGATTGGGGGCATACCAGGGGCAAAATGGTCTTTTGGGCATAATTATACGACGCGTATAGCTCTATACGCGTCGTATATTTTTAATTTTTTTAAAAAAATGATTTTAAACTGTTTTAATTATTGAAAAATGATACAAATTATAAAAAAAAATTATAGAAATTGTAGAAAATTATAGGAATTAATAAAAAAAATACATTCAAATTACAAAAATCATTCTTCCGTATCACTATCGATGTAATTAAGACTGGGGTTTGATCTTGGCGGAGGATTCATTATCGATGTATACCATTCTAGACGTGGCAAGTACATATCTTCCCATTGTTTCGTATGGGGTGTTCGGTGGGTCAACCATAGCCCGTGTGCTGGTGGCATTGGATAATCCCCTTCCAGCTTAACATGTATGAAGTGGTTCTCGTTTACATGTGTAAGCGTTATGAACAATGGTTGTTGATTAGCCGGAGGACTTAGTATCGGGAAGAAAGTGGAACTCGCACCCATGGTTGTCGTTAACAGGTGCACCCCGATACCGTACGTTTGTGCAATAAGAAGTCCTGCATAGGGGAAGTCCATCCAGTGATCCCCCCCACAACCGGACACTGAATCCCAAATTAGGCCCTGACGATGCGTGTAAAAATAACCTTTATCCCATGCTTCAAATATTGGGAACCAGATCGATTTGTTCTGGTCCATTTCTTGAACAAGGTGCCTTCGAATGAGCCCCCATGAACTCTGTTCCATACCTAAGCCCACAGCCACAGACCGAAACCCACAATGACCGTCCGGCATCACATCTCGTATGCACGAGACGTTCAATTTTTCCGTCTTTAATCTCCCAGGTTTCATACGGGTGGTTTCGCACAGCCAGCAGGTAAAACGGGCAACCGGTTTTTTTGCTTCCGGCTTTTCTAAGTGTTGCTGTAGTCTGGTGCTCACCAGCACGATCACATTCAAGCCATACCCTCCGGATTCTTCCACCGGTTTTCTTTGATCGACGGGTGACAATAACGAAACCATCCGCGTTTGCTATTTCTTGTATCCGATTCTTTAGTTCATCTAAAGAGTTGAAAACCTGTAACATCGACAATAATAATAAATAATTTTAATAAATAAATAAATAATAATAATAATAATAATAATAATATTAATAATAATACTAATAATAATACTAATAATAATAATTAAATAATACAAAAATAGTAATTAATACCTGCTTTTTTAAGTACGGACTGTCCTGGATGGGAGGTGTCTCACCACCATATCTACCATATCCACCATAACCACCGTCTCCTCCGTATCCACTGTATCCACCATCTCCTCTGTATCCACCATCTCCTCTGTAACCACCGTCTCCTCCGTATCCACTGTCTCCTCCGTATCCACCGTCTCCTCCGTATCCACCGTCTCCTCCGTATCCACCGTCTCCTCCGTATCCACCGTCTCCTCCGTATCCACCGTCTCCTCCGTATTCACACCCGTATCTATAATCCGGATACCCTTGTTGCGTCGGATAACTTGGTTGACAAGCATGGTATGAGTTATCTACAAGGGCTGTTTCATCAACAGGGGGATGATTGTTCAAATCTAGAAACGGTTTGTTTTGTTCTCCTTGTATACTAGACACAACCTCCTCTTGCTCATTAGAATCGGGAACGCAAGACTCCTCCAAAATAAAGAACCCTATCATCATTAGTAAATAATAAACTAAAACAAAAACTAATTAAAACATTTAAGTACCTGTACCGTTACCGGATCGCTTTCGGGCACCCAGTTCTCGCTATAATACTGCCCGAAGACATAGTTGCCGTCCCAGTATGATGACATTTCAACACTTCGGGATGATAAGAACACAAATTAAATGCCGTCCCAGAATGAAAGAAGAAGAAGATGTAGCAGAATGAAAGAAGAAGAAGAACAAGAACAAGCGTAGAGACATAATACATGTCTTAAATGTTGGATGCTCGGGACAAACCATACACTGTATGTTGCACTTTTTCATAAGCCTTAGACGCCTCGTATAGCTCTAGACCCCTCGTATATATTTTTGTCAGCTGTAGAAGACGCCTCGTATAGGTCTATACGAGGCGTCTTAGTGCCTCGTATCCATCCCTCGTACAGACCTAGACTCCCCGTCTGATGTGACTGATTTGACATTGTGCTTTGGTGCAGAGATGGTCGGAAAAGTAACCCTATACGCCTCGTATAGGTCTATACGAGGCGTCCTGAAGGGTGTCAAAATAGGCATGAAGGTGTGTAAATATGTAGACCCTTTTTTTTACAGTAGCATCATTTAATCTTCTATAATATACGCACATCCTCCAAGAGCCATCTTTCTTCTTCACAAGAACTACTGCAAAAGAACTTGTACTTTCTCTTATAACTCCACTGTCTAACAACTCTTAAGTCATCTTTTTCAGTAACATCTTTCTGTGCAGCCTGATATCTGTACAGTTTTTGAGTTATAGGCTGTGTGCCTTCTTTAAGGATGATTCCGTGATCTCAAGATCTTTTAGGAGGTAAAGTAGTAGGAACAACAAAGATATCCTCAATACTTCTTTAACAAACTGTTTAATATTTCTCCCGTCCCTTGTAACTCACATGAGGTGATTGTCCCTCAGAAACCATACTAAACAGCTGAGCTTGAGCCACTTGATTCCTGTCTGCCAATAATCCACAGAACATAATACTAAATAGTATAGGGACCATAACTTTAATAGTTCAATAGCTCTACAATTTATATCTATTAAAATTCGTGTTATAATAATTTTTATGTATTAAAATTTGTACTTTAGGTTAAACAAGCAAGCATACCTTGGCTCAGGCTCAACTTGTTTACAACCGAGTTGTTTACGAAGTGAACGATCCGAGCCAAGGTAGGCTCGGGCTCGGCTCGTTTACAAACCGAGCCGACTCGACTCGTTTATTGTAACGGGCTGAAATGTGATTGCCTTATGTGAATTGATATTAAAAGTAAATTCCGTCTAACGCGCCACACAAAGTGCCTAAAAAACATAAGTATCTGCGGCAACGAGCGGACATTCACACTATTATCTATTATGAAACAACGGGCAGGCATTCGCGCTATTATGAAAGTTGTTTTCTTATATCCCACATCACATTCTATAGACTTTGTAGAGAAACAAATGATAGCGGATATCAAGATTATTCATTATTACAAACTTGTAGACTTTGTTACATAAAGCAAGATGCACACCGGTAACCACTTATAACACAAGCTAGACATTACAATCACTCATAACACACGCAGGATATTACAACCATTTATAACACACTAGATATTACATGGGGACCGAAACACAAAACAATAGTGTAATATATTCTTTAAGCGTCTTTTCTGGAAAAGTGAACCCATCATTGTACCTGTACGCCACGTCTGTCATTTGTGCGAGATTAACGATTGGAGCAAGTAGATCCATTGGGACTTCTGTTGGCTTTAGACACCCCTCGTTTATATCTTTCCATGAGTTTTCAACCATTTCTTTAACTGCCTGGACAGCCACAATTTCTGACACTCTAAAAGTCTTCATATATGCATCTACACTTGTGGCCGAAGGACCTCTTTCCCGCTCAAACTTCATACGATCGTCAAGTGTTATTAGAATATGTTACACTATATGCTATTTTGTTGTCATGAGCAAGCTATATAATTGGTCCTACAAAATAACTTTCTTAGAAAAAACTAGTATAAGTAGGGTGAATTTTGTACCTCAACACTCACGACATCATCTTGAATCCTACCAATTAACTCTATAGCTATTAACATCTTTGGATCACTTTTGTACCAAGCTATGGCTTCTTGAGTGACGATCTTACCCATACCGATCAAAGCAGACTTACAAAGAAGATCATGTGTAGAAGTATATAACCCAATCTTCATATACTCTTCAAATGATGGCACCTCTCCACTGAGTCTCCATTCAGCCTCTTGAAGGTAGCTTCTAGCCAAGTCTTGAAACTAGGTTCACAACATAAATGAACAAAGAATAATAATATAAGTAATAACTTTGTTTACGGACCCTGCTTGTAAGTAAGAATTTATAGTAAAGGATAATGTACAATGGAATCATACAGCCTTTTTTGAAGCCTCAATGATATATGGTGTCCATTGGTGTGGTTGTGGTTTGTCAAATTCAGCATACTCATTGAGTACAAGTTCATAGAAAGGTCTCATATATTCCGGAAGTTGCGACATAGCACTAATGTCCCATCTAAAAAGACCGAAACAACATGCAGTTTAAGTGAGTGAATAGATCAACATATATATAAAATAACAACGTGAGATATGCACAAGTTAATACATCAACTCGATACACGAGTATAATAACGAATACCTATTTATTGCAGAGGTTAGAAGTCGGGCCTCCTCAATAGTAGAGTATGCATCATATGTGTCATCTAACACCAACACAAACAATATGATTTTCGTTGTTATTATCCGGGCTTGAGAGTAATAAGGCTCCAAGTATAATGCCAATATCCATGTATAAAGCTCAGGTACTCTATCTCTTACATAAGGCATTATCACTTGTAAGTTCATGTCTTTCCACCACCTAAATCAAAATTATAAACTCGTTATCATTTACCATGTTACTGTTATCTATATAATTGGAAGTGATTATTTGTAATTTTCTAGAATAACTTACTTTGAAATAGTTTGAAGTTCTTCCTTTTGTAGGAGTTGCAAGTAGTTGAAATGCACCTTTGCAAGCTTTAGTAGCGAGCCATATCTCGAAATTTCTTCTTCAAATTGGATCAAATACCGCCTTGCTTCTACCATTGGATGCCCTCGATTATAAGGCCTCTCTAACACATGTTTCACTTTATGTGCAAGTTTACCTTCGAGTGTTTTTTCTATGGCTTTAAGCTTAGTTATTGTGAATACATTAGCTTCATCTAAATTAGATTCTCCTCTTATTCTTAGTTGAGCACTCTCATAGAAACTTATCATACCCTTCACATCTGTAGCAATGTCTTCCTTGAAGTCACCCGAACTACAGTCCTTAAACTTGTTGAACACATCTGCATAACCACCAACAATAAATTATTTGAACATGATTAATATCCTTGTTTAACCATTTTTTATGAGTGACTTACCACAAGAAAATCTATAACCAAAGATTCTAAAGACTTGAAAGTGAATAGATATTGTATAGAGATCTGCATCTTCATAACATTGCAAGTTAAGCTGGTTGAAAAGTTTATCAAGTTGGCCATCAATATCGTTTGAGAAAAGATATGTCAAGCCAAGACGATACACATGATAGATCAAACTCAATTTCTCATTTGAGTCAATAAGGGTTTAATATCAATCTTCTCACTTGTTCTTTCGGTTGTTCCATAGCTTTACCATATGCTTCTAGTTGCTAGAAAATGAAACGATGCATTCTTAATTATAACAAACAGCACAACAACGTTTTGCAATTGTGTGTGTGCTAACAGGATCTTGCGCTTCACAATGGGAATTTGGTCGACATCAGTTTGGTTCATTACTTATTTAGTACGATGCCAACGGTCGGTATATTTTAATTGAAAATGAAATGGGTTAAAAACGTTTATTATTTATGGTATAAGGAGAGAAGTTGAACAAAAATTATTGTTCAGGTTGACCTGATAATATATATATATATTAAAAACATATTATTTATTTATTTATTAGTATTTAACTTTAAGTAATATATTACATTGCAATAATTCAAAAAGTACGCGTTGCAATACGTTGTAAAAATTAACCCAAAAATCTAATAATAATAGCAAAAGTATATTGAGAATTTATTTAGAAAAAGAAATTTAGAATATTAAACTGAAATGATAATAGCTAAAAAATAAAAATATAAAAAAATATTCAAGACCTACACTTATATAGATCAATGGGTGGAACTACTCTTCCCATATTTAAGGTGTCATAAATTGGGTAAAGGTCAAAGGGTGTGGTTACTCAAACCACTATTTCCTTTATTTTTTTTTAATTTATTTTTTATCTCAAAATCATCAAATAGGAGGGCCGTGGTTGCCATGATTTAATCCACGCAAACCGCAGTGATTTATTAAGGGGGTGGTGTAACGCATGAATAATGATCCTATATGGCAAATCATGACCCAACTCATGCCCCCATACCCTTTAGCCTTAGTATGAGTAATCGATTCGAGCTCTTACTGAATTGTCAAGAAAAAATGATAGGAAGCGATCACCCCAAATAGAAGGAGGAAAGTGGACCGACGGACGCACCGGATCAATGGTTCCTTGTGCGTTCGCTTGGAGGATGGTGTTAGCTTCAGGTGTGGCCATTTGTGCAATGAGAGTTGGTGTGAGTAAGATTCTGTAATGAGTGACTGCCATTATATACTAATAGAAAAGAAATTGAATGAATAGTGATTTAATATTTATTTAATAAATAGTGGTTTATTATTTATTTAATAAATAGTGATTTGAATAGTGATTTATTATTTATTTTTTAAATTAAAACAAACTAAATGAATAGTGATCTAGGAAATATAAGAATATGGGGTATGGGGAGGGGGTTGTGACGTGGGTTGGGTACAAACGCCTAAGTCACCACCCCGGGTGGGCTTGGGTTTCGGCGTGGCCCCTTGGGCGGGGGTTTCAGCCCGGACGTTGGGCGGGGCTATCAAGATGACGTGGCGGGATCTCATTGGCCAAGACAAGTAGCCGTTTGGGCTAGCCGTTGGCCAACGGCTATGTGTTTAAAAAAAAAGATCTAGAAAATATTAGAATATGGGGTATGGGGCAGGGGTTGTGGCGTGGGTTGGGTACAAACGCCCAAGTCACCACCCCGGGTGAGCTTGGGTTTCGGCGTGGCCCCTTGGGCGGGGGTTTCAGCCCGGGCGTTGGGCGGGGCTATCAAGATGACATGGCGGGCTCTCATTGGCCAAGACAAGTAGCCGTTTGGGCTAGCCGTTGGCCAACAGCTATGTGTTTAAAAAAAAGATCTAGGAAATATTAGAATATGGGGTATGGGGCGGGGGTTGTGGCGTGGGTTGGGTACAAACGCCCAAGTCACCACCCTGGGTGGGCTTGGGTTTCGGCGTGGCCCCTTGGGCGGGGGTTTCAGCCCGGGCGTTGGGAGGGGCTATCAAGATGACATGGCGGGATCTCATTGGCCAGGACAAGTAGTCGTTTGGGCTAGCCGTTGGCCAACGGCTATGTGTTTAAAAAAAATTTATCTATTCACTATAAATACTCACACTTCTATTCATTTTTTACCACAACTACTCCACCTCTTCTATAATGATCTCTATCTTATTTTAAAAAAAAATTCTCATCCAACCACAATACGAAAATTGAATCCTCATAATCGTGGTTTTGACCCGAACAATCCGTGGGCATTCCAAGAAACACCTAGCCCAGCATCCAATCGTCCAATTGCTCCATTTTTAATGCACTCCACGATGCCGGATATGGCTGGTTACGCATCGTTTATCTCGAATCGTTTGAAGAATGATGTCGGTCAGTTTACTTACTGTGTGTATAAAAGGTAATCTAAACTGTGCAATTACTTGCATTGCTACGTTGCTACAGGATTTGATGCGCTCGGTACCAACAGGTACCGAAAATACCGTTACCGAAATCCCCAAAAGTATGTACCGGTACCGAATATACCTGGTACGGTACGCTTCGGTACCGGTTGGTACTGGTACAGCACCGGTATTTGAGGGTAAAAATCGGTGAATACCGGTGCCGAACCAGTACCGAAAATACGTGACGTTTTATGTAACACCCCGTGTTTTCACGAGTGAAAGTCAAAGTCAAGGTCAAAGTCAACGACCGATTTCGCGCGACGTGACTCGTAGAATTGTTTGTATGATATTTAGATTATGTGGAGTAAATGTCGTACATGACAATAATCAAGTCCTGCTAACCGTATCTCAATCGACCTACGACTGTGAAGGATAGGAAGTAACAATGCGATAAAGTTAATCAAGCTATGCTAATCAAATCGACACCAAATCGTAACTCGAACTATGTATTTTACTTGTCAGTTATACGTGTGTGTGTGCCTTACGTGTTACCTGTGCATGTTTACCTTATGTTATGATATGGTGTGATAATCAAGCGAACTCAATCGAACTCGAAATCTAACTCGAATATAAAACGAACCCGAACCCGAATTCCAAGTCGAACCCTATAAGAAGTAGTTGGGACTGAAAGTAATTTGATTAGGAAACCCTATTGAATCGCTCGCAGATCGAAACCGAATCAACATCGCACCGAACTCGCCAAAGGAGATGGCATCCGCACGGATGGCCAATCCGCACGGATTGCCAATCCGCATGGATTGCCAATCCGCACGGATGACCAGTCCGCGCGGATAACCTACCCGGGTGCGTGCCATGCGCACGGCTCACCCTTTCCCTTTTTGGCATCCTATAAATACACGGGTCACTCTCCACTTTTTCCACTTTTGGCAAGTGACGTCCGAACCCCACGCATTCTTCACCTTTTCTCAGATTTCTCTCAATCCAGGTAAGATCTTGCACTAATTCTTGTACATCTTTGATCACTACACCATTCTACACATTTCCATCTTTCAAATCTTCACTTTCAACCATGAAATCATCCGGATTTAAGGTATTCACGGGTGACGTCATCATGAAGTTCATAAGAACTTCATGCTTGGCTTCATTCCACCAGGAATATTTCAGATCTAAACGATTTCTACAAGTTTTTACAATAATTTCACCTAGATCTAAACTTTTCTAAGGATAAAAGAGTTGAAAGAAATAAACCTAAGTTCTCTCCTTCTTTTACCCTTAAAACCGGTACGAATCCGATCAGTCCTAGTGTGCTACTCGTCAATAGTAATGCCTTAGTTCTAGATCTGGAATCCTACCCATAGACAACTGATTTCGGGGTTAACCGGGAAGACCGTTTTGAGTCGCCGACAGGCCGAGTTAGGGTGGTTCCTGACCGGTCTAGTCACGCGGGTGAGAACACAACTCCAAGTGGTTGCCACGTAATCAGAACGTCTCGATAAACGACAACAGGAGCCAAGTGTAGACGAACGGAACAACCAGAACAGTTGTCCGCACGGACAAGCTATCCGCACGGACGGGCTGTCCGCACGGACGAGCCGTACGCACGTACAGGCCATACGCACGTACAGGTCATACGCACGGGTTGTCACCCGCACGGACTACCCTTGGGACCCACTTTCCAAGCGAGGTTTGAGTATCGACGAACGAGCAATCCGGACGGACGACCTCTGAATGGATTACTCTTCGGATCATGAGATACTGAGGCCTTAAAATGAAAATCAAACAAACTTCATCCGCACGGCCAAGCCGTACGCACGGACATGCTATCCGGACGGATTGTCTCTGCCCGCGCGCACAGGCTGCCCGCACGGACTACCATACGCACGGACCGCCGTCCGCGCGGCAGGCTTGAAAGGTAGAAACACTTTGGTGTTTTCTAAATGCTACAACGAAAACTCCAAAGCACAAGCCATCATACACAAACACATCTTAGGAAGAAACAATCCACTTGAACACTTACCCACACAAGCCATCTAACCGTACGGATAAGTCATCCGCACGTACAACTAGTCCGCACGGGTTGCCACCCGCACGGACGGTCACACGCACGGATAACCTATCCGGATGGAACACCATCCGCACGCATTACCATCCGCACGGATAGGTCATGCGCACGGATGACTTCTACTCACGGATAACTGATCCGCACGATCAGTCATACTATCCACTCTCACTTGTACTGTTTTACGCGTCACTTATCGTTATGTTATCGAATCTATTCAGGCTAATTGTACTCGCTGTAAAGCGCTCCCTTCAATCCATATTGCTGTGAGTATACTCGAACCCTTTTTGCTTTTAGCACTTTTGGGTGTTACATACGTTACAACTATTCAAACTACAACTATCACACTACTCAAGCTATTTTAACGCTTAACCATTAATGCATGTTATACGTGGCTTATGAATGCTTGTTTGTTATGTTTACACATGGAATGCTGTCTACCTGCCTTAGCAACGATAGTACTATAGTTTGGACTCAGCACCCGTTCACACGGGGGTTGTTAAGGATCTTTTACTTGCATGGATTACAGTGGTAATCGTGTATTGCGAACTGCCTCGGGCAGTCAACCCGCAGTCATTGGTATCGATGGATCTATGTCGATAACTAACGTGCTTCATTTCTCTATGTGTACGTGCTGGTTATGCGTAAACGAATTCGAACTCTATATGCTATTATCAAACTTGTATGCTCACCTTTACATTTTATGTATTGACTTTATTTTAACGTATGTGACAGGTGCTTAGGTTGCATGTTTGCTCTTTGTGCTGTGATGAAATCGAAGCTAGGAACCGGAGTCCTAGAAACCAACGAATAAATTAGTTATGTTTAAATCTGAGTTGTCGGAACAAAATATTTGTTTTGATGTTTTCTGTAATAAGCTAGGAAGCCCAACAAACAGTCTTGCAATTACATCTTCAATCGAGACCGCATTATTAGTTATAATGAAGCAATGAAGATTGAATGTGGAAAACCGTAACCGTTTTTTACTACGGAAACGGTGGCTATGGGAAATACAAACCTGACACGACACGTGTCATTTATTGAAGGTGTCCTCAAATTTATGTTTATCTAAATAAATAAATAATAAATTAATATTAAATTTAATCATACTTTAATAGAATATTATCCTCAAATCTAAATTGTTAATTTAATATATTTTTAAAACAAATACCTCTCTTATCTACTTATCTTATATTAAATATATAAATAATAAATTAATATTAAATGTTATCCTAATTATTTAAAAACATAACTTTTTTTTATTATTTGGTATACAAAATTATGTTTATTCAACTCGAGTAAAACGCGAGGTTTTTAAGGATATAATTTTTTTATTATTTGGTAGATTTTTCAACCCGACTATACCCGGGGTTTTTTAAAGATACGACGTTTTTAGTATTTAATATACAAAATTACATTTATTTAGGATATATTTTTTTTATTATTTGGTAGATTTTTCAACCCGACTATACACGAGTTTTTTAAAGATACGACGTTTTTTGTATTTAATATAACAAAAATACATTTATTTAATCTGTGTAATACACATGGTTTTTAAAGATATAACTCTTTTTTATATCTATTCAACACGTGTAATATACGGAGTTTTTAAGGATGTAATTTTTTATTATTTAGTAGATTTATTCAACCCGATTATACACGGGTTTTTTTTTTTAAAATACGACGTTTTTAGTATTTAGTATACAAAATTACATTTATTTAATCTGTGTAATACACATAGTTTTTAAAGATATAATTTTTTTATTATTTGATATATAAATTACATTTATTTAAACCATACAATATACAAGGTTTATAAAGATATAAGTTTTTATTATTTAATATATAAAATTACATTTATTCAACCCGTGTAATACACGGGGTTCTAACCTAGTATGATATATAATATATAGAGAGGATAGAGCTTTCTTTGTGGCCGGGAGTTCAAAGTCAATATGGTAACACGTTTTAGCCATATATAATAAAATATTTGTAATATAATATATAACGAGTAACAAAAAGCCATGGAATCATGATGTTCACGTGAGTACATGGAAATATAATTCTAGAAGGTCAGTTTCTATGTTATTTCATCTGTCACTACACAAGATTGTGAAGAACCTTTGAAAATATGTAGGGGTTTTCTAATGACACACCCCCTGTCTATCTACACACTTTTTGAATTCAATACGCATCGTATAGGCCTATACGATGCGTATTGAAATAAAGTAAAAGACATGGCAGACTGACAAGTGCAGGTTATGTCTGGCGGCGGGCTTTATACGCATCGTATAGGCCTATACGATGCGTATCAGCCCACAGTTTTTTGAATTTATTTTTTGTTGTGTTGTGTCGAATGCGAACCCGAGAAACGAAAGGGATTTCGAGCAGTTAGTCGATGATATGATAGATAAAGATCTTGACATGATTATTTCCATTTTCAAGTAATATTAAAACCATTCAAGCCCACCAGTCTACAATGTGGTTCCCAATTTGCGGAACATAATCCCAGATTGTCTAAAGAAGCGCTTTTATCATTTGTCATGTGGTAAACAAATAACAAGGGTGTATATACAGATCTCTATTCGTTCATCTTTCCAAGCTTTTACACACGAATATGTGGTTTGCAATTTGCGAAACATAATCCCAGATTGTCTAAAGAAGCGCTTTTATCATGTGTCATATTATATGTGTTATGGTGAGATTTTTCAAGTTTGCACAATGGGAGAAAAGACTAGCACCTCTGTCAGTATTGTCCTTTAAATTCGCATAAACATATATTCGTTTCATAATCTCCTCCTATAAATCAACCACAACTCACCCGATACGTCTTCTATGATGATTCGAAACATTCATGATAAAAGCGCTTCTTTAGACAATCTGCGATTATGTTCCATTTTATGACATATGATACGACACGCTTACCTTAATCACATTTTCCATGGAGTCACAGATCCGACAATAGGGCCCACGGTTCTTATTCCCACCCGAGACCGACCTCTGGATCACACATGATAAAAGCGCTTCTTTAGACAATCTGGGATTATGTTACGTCTTCTATGATGATTCATAACATTCATGATAAAAGCGCTCCTTTAGACAATCTGGGATTATGTTCCATTTTATGACACATGATACGACACGCTTACCTTAATCACATCTTCCATGGAGTCACAGATCCGACAATAGGGCCCACGGATCTTATGCCCACCCGAGACCGACCTCTGGATCACACATGATAAAAGCGCTTCATTAGACAATCTGGGATTATGTTCCGTTTCTTCAAGATTTATGTCTGATGTCCAAGTTTGTTCACATTTGACTTCAACTGCGGCAGTCCAATGACTATCTTGGTTCAATAATCCGATAATAGGGCCCACGAATCTTATGCCCACCCGAGACCGACCTCTGGATCACACATGATAAAAGAGCTTCTTTAGACATTATGGGATTATGTTCCGTTTATTCAAGATTTACGTCTGATGTCCAGGTTTGATCACATTTGACTTCATCTGCGGCAGTCCAATGACTTTCTTGGTTCAATAATCCGTTCAATATCAGCGTTGTTTATCACCCTGTGTGAGCATTGGAAGCCCGACAAACAGTCTTGCAATTACATCTTCAATCGAGACCGCATTATTAGTTATAATGAAGCAATGAAGGTTGAATGTGGAAAACCGCAACCGTTTTTAAAACTACGGAAACGGTGGCTATGGGAAATACAAACCTGACACAAACCACAATGGACTCAGACTCATACTACCCTTGCCGTTCCGTATTTTCTCCTTTTCTAATTCTTGAAGAATCTCGTAACTACCGATATCTCATCCTTCTGTTGTTCTGTACTTCTGAGACAATTCAAGTGAGTCCTATGAAGCAAGTGTCTGTCTATTCAATTGAGAGGAATCATTGCATTACATCCCCCCTTGAAAACAAATTGTGTTTGTCTGAACCAACCGAAATTCACAAATTTCCAACCATTAACAGGACATTGTTAAAAGGGAGAATCTATTGGCACACCTGATTGAGAGAAACTTCTTTGAGCTAACTGCCGATATCTCATCCTTCTGTTGTTCAGTACTTCCGAGATGATTCAAGTGAGTCCTATGAAGCAAGTGTCTGTCTATTCAATTGAGAGGAACCATTGCATTACATCCCCCTTGAAAACAAATTGTGTCTGTCTGAACCAACCGAAATCCACAAATTTCCAACAATTAACAGGACATTGTTAAAAGGGAGAATCTGTTGGCACACCTGATTGAGAGAAACTTCTTCGAGCTACTGTCGATATCTCATCCTTCTATTGTTCAGTACTTCTGAGAAGATTCAAGTGAGTCCTATGAAGCAAGTGTCTGTCTACAAATTCCAACAAATTGTGGGTTAATAGATTCCGATGCTGTTATTTCAGTTATTTCTGTTGATTCAGTACTTCAAACATTTTCAAGAATCTAACTATGAAGGTAGGAAGATTCGGCTTTGTCCTTATTGAATCGTAATGTACGTATTTAAAGCATACAATGAATTCAATTAGGGCTCCGATTTGAGCGGTAACCATCAACAAGGATCTAATTGTGAAGGTAAGAAGATCCCATACGGATTTTGGAATTTGAAGATGTTTTGAAACCATGCACTGGACGTGCTTAAGTCAAAACATGGGGTAAAATGCTCATGAAGTTGAGGTGCTAGAAATGCCAAGGCGACATATGAAGCAGAATTTGGAGGTTGGGTATAACGTATGTTAAGTCAATCATACGAGTGGAATGTTTTTGAAAACTATGCATGGAGTTCTTTAGAAATTTGTTTAATGTTTTTGAAACCTTACGTAATACTTTTGAAATCATATGGTAGATGTATTAGGTAAATAGGTTTATAAATTGTTTTAAAATCATGTGAGATGAATTTTGTAATCATGCATAAGGTTTTTTTTTGAAAACATGGATAATGCTTTTGAAATCATGCATTTGAAATAAAATATACTGTGTTAAAATTGTTTTCAAACTATATGAAAATTTTTGAAATCATGAAGGTTGTTTTTGAAAATCATATATTATGTATGTTGTTATAAAAACCATAATGTAATGATATGGGTATGAGATCGAAAGATACCCTTTGTTATCTAACCAAGGATTTAAAATGACATTTTGAGTAATCATCTAAAATTGTCACTTATATTCTGTACTTTGTTTCTTAGAATGAAACGAGTACTT